>VZSZ01005016.1:28099-210482 GCA_013398815.1 Ibidorhyncha struthersii | reverse complement strand
CTGAAGAGATGAGCGCTGCCTTAGAAACTGGTGAGCGGAAGCAGACAGGAGCGATTTAGCTTGATGAGAATGTGATGCAGAAAGAAAATAGGAATCGGTCCTCTATGCACAGGCAAATTGTATGTCTCCGTCATTACTTTCCCTGCCTTTGCACGTGTCTGATTACGATGGCGTGCCAGAGTGACTTGACCTTTTGTTTGTTAAATTGTCTCCAAATCAAGCGCTGAGAAGGGTTTCTGCAAACTGCCTCCCTTCTGCCCTTTGCACCGCGCAGGATGAGACGTGTTTATAGGAAGCCTGTGACTTTTCCCCCCGCCCCGTCCCTGCCTGCGTGCCAGCGCCCCGCCAGCACAGGCGAGGGCAGCCCCCGCAGCTTCGGGGGAGCTGGATCCACGGGCACCGGCTTCTGCCCGGTAACGCGGGGCCTGAGCTGGGGGCAACGCTAAGCCGTTCCCCTGGGTTTGGCTGCCGTGTTAGATTTCACAAAGATGCACCGAGCAGCGGGGGAAACCTCCAGGGAGCCTGTTTCCCACTCGGCAGGGTTTTGAAAAGGGCAACCATAGCAGCAGTACCAAGGGATTTTTAGCTGAGACTTTGGATTTCAGCAGTGTTTTCACATGATTTACTGTATCAGCGGGGAGACTCGGACACTCTATTAGCAAAATACACTCGTGCTAGTACAGACCAGAGCGGTCGGGACGCTTGGTGCCGTGGCTCCTTTGCATAAATGAGGCCAGAAGGCTTCTGCTGATGTTCTTCCACAGGCATTGCTGTGCTGGGGTACGGGTGCAGTGCATAAACCTACTGCTGGACGATTTCCGCCCTGTCCTTCAGATGAACCGTTAGCAGCCTCCCTCAAAGCTGTTCACATTTTGCATTATGTTACTGACATTTTCTCCTTCTGTTGAAGAACAGTTCACCCAACGACCAGCTCTGTCTCCTGGGACATGGCGACGGCTAAAGGAAGTCCTTTGTGAGCATTACTGAATAATCTATATGCTCCGGTAATTAAAGTCAGCAGCCTCAGTTTATGAATAAAATCCTCTTCCATGGCCCCCTTTGGAGCAGTTAGAGGTATTCCTGCATCTCGGTTCCAAATGAACTCTGATGAATTGCCTTTTATTATAGCAGATAGGACATTTAAGGATGCCACGGTGTCCAGAAGTTCCACTAGTTTGGATTAGCTATTGTTGGGTTATAGTTGGAGATTCCTGATTTCTTAAATCCAAAGGAGCCCAAGGACGGGCAGCACAACATGGAAAATAGAGAGTTTAAATGTTCCAGCTGGCCCATGGAGCCCTATGCTCTTGTGAGTGGCTCCCGTGACGCTGCTGGGAGTGTTTATGGAGTCAGACAACAGGCAGCAGAGTCATTCTGGGGGTGGTTGTGGGGTTGTAGGAGACAGCTGAGAGCTCAGTGCAGAGACAGCCCTGCCCCGGGGAGTCTCCCAGCCCTTGAGCACACAGAGGGGGCCCCTTCTCCAACTGGGGGTGCTGGGGAAGGGTCTTCTCCATTGCCAGAGCTGAAGGGAAGCACAGGTGTTTATCATCCATTTGGAACAAAGCTCATGTGGAGCATGCACTACTGCTTTTAAGCCTGAGTTCAATGGACAAGCACCTTATCCCAAGATGTCACCCAGTCCTCGGGGTTCATCTTGACCAGGCTGGCCCCAGGCAGTGGGCTCTCCGTGGGTGCCCGTCCCTGCCTCGGGCACTGCACAGGGCTTTTGCTTGCCACTGGAGAGGCGCGTGTGACCAGATGGCTGAGTCTGAGCGGCCCTGTGCCCGGCCTCGGGCCAGCTCTCCGTTTGCCCTATACAGTCTTGAATTGCGAAAATTGGGATAGCGTAGGTCTGGGAATAAAAACCACGCTGCTATGAGCACAGGCTTAGGAGCCCTCGGTGCTTCCCCCTGCAGCTCTATTGGTTGTGTTTTGCCTGTACTGCGCCTCTTGTTTCTCACCGTGGTGGCTGGAGAGGTTTTAAACGGTGAACTTCCAGTCCCAGCATATTCACAGAGACACCTCTGCCTCGGTCCAGCCAACGACACCTTTGGCTGGGTGCTGGAGTAGGAGCCTTCACCTAGTACTGTCGTTAATCCCATGCGCCACCGACTCCCGCACACTGGCGTTTCCTCAAGTTCCACCCTCTGGGTGGGTTTCTGCTCTTGGATTTGCGTCTTGGAGCAGCTGGTGGATGGCGGTGCTGAAGTGTTGGGCGGTGCGGTCAGTGTCGGAGGGCTCTGGGGTGCGTGTACTGCTGTCCAAAGAAGGGGCGGCTGCTGCTCCTGTAGCCTGGCAGGGAGCAAGCCCTTCCACCGAGGCTAATGTTGTTGGGGGAGCTGGCTCTTGCTAGCCTCTGCAAATGGAGTGGAAGGCTTTGACTCACGAAAATACGTAGCGGTATATTTGGGTGTTGGGGCTGAGCCACCAAATAGTGAGCTTGTTGACTTTTTCCTTACAAGAAGACCTGATCCCCTTTACATCATTTTGGTGGCTTTTCTTGTAAATCAACATAATAAGTTGTAGGTTTTGCTTTTATTTCATGAACTAGATGTAAGTTTATATTGCTGGGAAATGACTTGTTATATAAAAATGACTAGAAGGAAAAGAACAGTCCCTAAATTTTGAGTTTAACATTCCAATTCCTCCTCGCTTGCCCTGTGTCTTTTCTCCACAAAATCATTATGGTTGCTTTTCATACTCTGGAGGGTTTTACAGTATTTGTAATACTATCTCAAGCAGAACTAGACAGTGTGGAAAACACCTTTCTTGCATTGCTCTGATTTGCTGTTTTGTAGTCTTTATTGCTGTAGCAGTGCTTGATGTTCCGAGTAATATCCTGAATGCCAGAGTTGCGCTGTCAGTAAATACCGATGGAGCGTGTTCCTTGGCTGAGGGGATTTGCTGTCTCAAAAGAGACCGCCCTGGGTGCGAAGAGAGGATGCCTTGTTACCCCCATCCTTTAGCAGGGGAACCTCACGTGCTGGATGATGGCGATGAGCTTCGTCTGTGAGTGCTGGACAGGAGCAGGAGCTGAACGCGAGCATCTGGCACACTGAGGATGAACCCACGTTTCAGTCAGTTACTCCTGTTGACCCCCCACATCAGTTTGCTGGTAGGGTGCTGGTCAAATCTGAAACCTGCTTCACCCCCTCAATCATCTGTGTATAGAGACTGGAACTAAGTGCAGTTCTGGGATGCATAGTGGTAAAACGCCACGCTCAGCGCGAGAGCAGTGGATGGAGCTGCTCCTCGTGGCTATCGTTTGTCTCACCAGAGCTCCCCTGATGGTTACTCCTTTACTGGGTGACTCGGAACAGCCCAGTACAGAATGATTCCACCTGACAGTAGCGGCAGAGCATCCAGGTAAATAAAGATCACAGCCTGGTTGAGAAATTAAGTTGGATGTCAGTCAGATCTAATCAGGGTTACCTCACTTCAAAACGTAGATGTCAGCACGTGCAGGGCTTAGGGACCATCCCTTCTCGTGGTGAATTGTAAACGAGGTATGATCCTGTATCGTGGCCTTGACAGGTTATTTGCCGCTGTCTGCTGATGGTGTAGAGTCAGTTCCTTCAGTATGAAAGCCGTTGCTGAAAAATGACTCTTGGAAACTCTCTACTAAACAATTCCTGTTAAGATGGCAAACACAGAAGTGAAGAACTTTTCAGGAAAAAAAGTATGAACAGGTTAGAATCCTGAGTCAGATTGGAAATCGGTCGGGATGGGGGTTTTGAATCACTTAGATAGTTTGAACGGGTTACATTACTGTCTGCAGGGACAGTTGGTGAATAAGGGTGGGAAGGAGAGCTGAAGTGAGTCCACTTGTGTTTGCGCCAAGTCCCTTCGGCTGTCTCAGCCGTGTCCGCCTGCCTCAGTTCTCTCTGAACACAGACCAGCAGCTGGTGTAGCACATAATGTCTTGGAAGAGCAGTGGGCAAGAAGGCCAGACCCTGTGTCGTAATGGCCTTCAAGATGAGCATGGTGAGCTAGCTTCAGGTGTGTGGAGACCACGTCCCATCCTCCTTGTCTTAGAAACGGCGAAAACAAGCTTCAGACAGAGAAAACCTCTTTTCCAGCAGGAGAACGAACCTGGCTATCTCGGGTGTACCCATGCAGTACTCTGCCGAGCGGCCGGTCCTGGCTGCTGAGCTCCTGCGGAGGACCCCAGCCACGCTCTGTGCGAGCCACCGGGGGCACCTGCGCAGCAGAGCCGGCCCTGCTGGGGCGCTGGATGCTTCTCTCTGCTGTCTGTTACTTCTCAGTCCTCGCATTTAAAAGCAGAGCTGAAATAAGCTGGAAGCTTATCTTCCTTCCAACAAGTTGTGAGGGAACGTTTTCTGTTGTGACAGAGCTATTTAGGTAGTTGTGAAACTTTGACCCTCTTTCATTGAAAACACTGGAGTTAAGTGCTTGGGTGCCTTGTCAGGATAACAAAAAAAAAAAAGTTTAAAACCCAGACTAAATAATGCAAACCGGGGATGAAATTTTGTAACTGCAAAGGATTCTTCTCTTCCTGACCTCAGTGAAAGAGAAAACAAAACACAGTTTCCAGCATGGACCACGAACTTGCCTGTTATCACCTCGAGTTTTCCTTGAAATAATTTTCAATTATACCCCAGTGTGACAGCATAACGAGTTCCTCCTCGTCTTCCAGTTCACAAATGGCCGTAGCCTGTTAGCGTCTGCGCCTCGTGCAGTCCCCTGGCGCTCGCTGCCAGCCCCGCTCGGATCCCCTTCCCAGCTCTCCTCGGGGTGCCCCGTGCTGCCTTCTGGGGCGCCCGCAGCTGTCGGGACGCAGCTCAGAAGAGTGCCTCCCTGCCCATGTGGAAGAAGAGGGACGTATAAACCACGCTCTGCTATTTTGAGTGTCTCCGTAATACTTAATATTTTTTAATCTTTGAGTGAGACTGTCTCAGTACGTGGATGAAACTGGTGCTGGTTTTTAACTCATTGGCTGTGCACCCCAAAATGTGCTAGGATTCAAGTTTGGCACAACTGATCAGGCGTAGAAGTGAAGGCACCGACCTGAGCACGCTTTCCGTGGGGGTCTTTTGACTACTTGGGTGTGTTCTTGCCGTTTAATACGTTCGGAGTTAGAGGCGTGGTGTTTTCCCTTGTATTGACTGTGTTGTCTCCGACCTTAGGTACCACGGCGTGACCTGTGTAATGAATGCAGGCTCACAAAAGTTCCGCTAAAACTTTGGTGTGGCTTTTTACTTATGTGTTAGTTACTAAAGAAGTGACTTCCGATAAACCTGCAAGTGCAACAAAACTTCCAGGTTGGCTTGATTCCAGCTTTGTCTTACTACTTAACCGGCAACCACTCTTTCCTGGAGAACGGGGCAGCGCAGAGCCCTCGGAGCAGCGTATCCTGGGTTCCTGCGTCACATCTCGGCACTTCAGAGGTGACTGCAGGTGACACGTGGTGGTGACTCCTGAAATGTTTATTTACGTGCCTTCATGCTTTTCCTTTTTATCTGAGAAGGCACTTAGCAAGTGCGTACCCGTACGTAGTCTCAGCGAAAACAGGCTCGCTTATTCTTTATTGCCGCTGAAAGGTGTCGGTGAAGAGCCTCCTGGTGAAGGGAAGAGGTAAAAGCATTCTGCAGTTGACCCCAGATTTTATTTGTATCCGATTGCTGGTGAAAGCGTGAATCTTTCCAGCTCCCTCCCCGGTAAATAACGAACTATATATGGAACACATTATTTCTGTCTGTCAGGAGGGACTGCCTAATTGCAATGGGAAATGTAACGTTATCCGTTAACTTCGCATTTATGAAGCAATTTGCTATAGAAATGGGGACTATGTGACGGCTTTTCAGAGAGTAAGCTGCATTGCTTGCAAACGCACACAATTTAAGAACTGACAAATCCAATTGTGAGGCAGAGGAGGAGCGTTGTGATATTTTGGCACTGTTGAAATATTCACTCGGTTGCTTGCCCTGTCTGTGGAAATATGCTAATGGTTCTTGCTGTAGCCTTTGAACTGGCGGGGCAGGTGAAGGCCAGGATGCCGCAGCGGCGTTGCCAGTGATCTTGATTGCAGCTGATAGATGCAAATTGCTTTGGCTTTGATAGTTGTGTTTGATCTGAAACGCGTTAAGAGTGTGCGGAATAGAATAAAGTTCTGATAAAGGCAGAAGGAGCTGAGGGCGACCAGGGTTCATCAGCGCTGCCCTAAGTGAGCACAGACTGTGTGCTGTGTCATACGGATAGCAAATTGGAAGAGGGGCGGCTCATCTAAGGTTTTACAGTGCCGCTTCTGGAACAGACGACTTCAGGTGAACTGCAGCAAACTAGGCAAACCAGATGGCCTATTCCAGTTCCTGTAAACGGAGAAACAGGAGGCAGCCAGCCTGTAAGTCCAAAGAAATCTGAGGAGTGGGGGGAAGGTAGGAGAGTGGTCTGCTAAAAATGTTGCCCTTTGGCTTTTCCCTATGTGGATTTTCCATCCCGCTAGACCTTTGCAGCAGTTGGAGTCTCTGAGCCAATCAGTGGAGACGCTCCGCTGGGCGTTAGAGGGAGCTGGGCATTGCTGTAACGCTGCAAACAACCAAATACAGCAATGTGGTTCTTCTCCCCTCACCTGTCTGCTTCACCTAGTATCGTCTCCCTTCAGATGGTTCAGCTTTTCACTGCATTCCCTGCTTCATCTCAGTCATGAAATGGCTCTCAGAAATGCACTTTTCATACCCAGTAGCCAGAGGTGTTATTTCTACCAGGATAGATTTTCTGTCTCGTTCTCCCCTGTGCCTCCATGGGTTATTACAAGGCGCAGTAAGTGATACACCGTGCTGCAGCTCAGTGGATTAGTCACTGACCTTTTACTTGGCGGGTTCTCTTCGATTTAGCCTTAGATCAAAGTGGAAGTAGAGACGCTTCTGTTGTGCCCCGCCGGTGAATACGGCAGCTGGCAAACTGCGGCAGCTTCCATGCCCCCTTCTTTGGGGCTCTGCGCTTTATTGACGGCCTTGGTTTTGTCCCGCTATGTCTTTTTAGTAAGGGTTGGGGTTGCTGAGCCTGGGCGAGGCAAGGAAGCTGCCTTCCCGGGATCCTGGTGAGCACTCAGCTCGGACCGCGTCTGCTTGGGCGGGGAGGAGAGGGGCAGCCAGTTTGCATTATTAATTATTTAGCCTTGCCGGTCTGTGCATCGGTTACTGACACTTTGCACTGTCAATACCAGCCTGTAACACTGTGTTGCAGATGACAAGGTAATTTTCTGCAGCTACAAGTCCTGTTAGCCAGAGGATCAAAGTCTCTTGAGGAGAAAGGGGTGCACTTTAAAGCTGCCAGATGCAATCAGAATAACCTTGCTTGTCATACCGATTTTCTTCCTTTTATTCAAAGGCTAAAGACAAACCCTTGAAAGAAGCAAATCTGAAAGCCATACTCTTGACTGCAGGCTCGGGTCGTGGTGGTATGGTTTGGGGGACGGTTTTTTATTTGTTTTGTGATGAAACACTGAAAAGGAATGCCTGGAAGAATCTGCCTGTTTAACCTGATGCCAACTGCAAAGAAGTTGGCACAGGTTCCCTGTGGGATTTGAAAGGAATAAAGGAAAGGCTGTAGTAGACAACTTGTTGCCAAGAGGCGGATGTCTGCCACTAAACCGCTTTCTGGTGCTCCAGGGCATCTCTGGTAGATGCACAGGACGAGTCAGTCCTGGTCTTCATCTTACGATCTTGCTTAGCCGTTGCGTTTTTCATCACTAGATAGCAAACCGCTTTGACTGGTGTGGTTCGTTGGAAAACAGGTACCGGAGAAGTGCCTGGGTGCGAAGCGCAGCGGAAGCCAGCTGTGTTGTGCTGTTGGCTGGGGCTGTTTGTGCAGGGTGTCCCACGGGCTGGCCCCGGGAGAGCAAGCAGCATTGACCTGGCCCGGCTCAGGGCTGTGCTGCTGCTCCCAGCAGTCTGTTATTTCAAGAGGAAGAGAGGTGCAGGCTGAAGACCAAGTGCCATGTTCACGCGTTTCCCGTCAACGTAAGCCTTGACCCAGGCTCTCGAGACTCAAAAGGACCCGGTAACTCAACTGCTGGTTTGTTAATGTTAGTACCTCACACCCTCTTACAAGAGGCACAGAGTTCACATCAGCCCAATTAGAAAAAGAGTAGTGTCAGACCCAGAGGTTGGCAGAGGGGCTAGTTCGGGCTGCCGGATTCCACGTCATGTCTGTATGGGTCATTGAAAGTAGAAACAAACGCAGCAAAGTCTGCAGAAGCCTTAAGGAGCAGATGTCTGTTTCCTGTGGAAATATGGCATGAATTGGATGTATGTGTCCTGGCCTTGTCCTCAGGATGGTTTGTGACTCATAGGTGTAGAACATGTATTTCTGTGGCTGGCCGATATATTTTTAAATTAACCATATATATATATATCGTGACATTTGCAAAAGCTTTTTGTGAATTAAAAATCCAACTCTCATTGACTTGCTAACTCACACAGGCGTTTGGCAAATACCTCCCACAGTCATTTCGGAGCATCTTCCAAGGAATACAGCCTAACGTGCATCCTGGGATTCGCTTGTGGCCTTATTCGTGTTACACACGCAACACTTTAATTCCAAAATCATCCTGGTTACGCGCTGTCATGTGGTTCAGCAGTATCTTTCAGAGATGCTGGTTTTAGGGTGTGCTAGGGTGGTTCAGATCCTGCTGTACAGCATGAAGAGACAGAGAGACCTTGAGAAACTTCTTAGCCTCTTCCTTGCCCTGTTGTTATTTGTCAGCTTTCAACACGTAAGAACTAAGAAACACATAGAGGAGCGGGGGAATGCAGCTTTCTGAATTATGCTAATTGATGAAAAGGCAATAGGAAAGACACGAGTTGTCACGGATATGAATTTCGGATCCTTTGGGGAGTTGCTGACGCTGACTCATCTCCATGCTGTCAGGGAGATAACAAATATATATCAGCTTCTGATGTACGAGGCAGAATGATGACAGACAGAGGAAAGGGAAGTTAAGCCCGCGATTTTGCTCATTTTGAAGAGGAACTGCTGACAGTTTGATTTATAGACTGCGCTACTTGAAGTCTGAGGATTAGGAGCACGCTTGAACGGTGCCGGAGGTGAACGGCGGGCAGACCTGACCGTCAGGTGAATTAATGGAGGACAGTCCATCATGTCACTAATGATGACAATGACACTTAGCTATGTTGCTGTTGTGTCCCGTGGGTGATGCCGAGGGAGGCGGGAGATGGTCTTCTGTTGTGCCAGTGTACCCTGCTGTGCCATGGCGTCGTTTCTGCTTCTGTGGCATCTCACTTCACTTGGGAAAACAAGATTTTCCACTGTATTTTTGATTCATTCTTCACTGTTCTGGGTGGGGTTTTGTTACCGTTTTGGCTGATGCAAACGCAGGCATCGAAGGATAACAGAAATGAAAGGCAGGGTGGGACACAAGCGAAGGTACCCTCGGTGAACTAGGAGAGGCGAGAGGAAGATGGCAATCCCTGTCAGCTGGCAGTCAGCACAGACTGCAGAGCCGAGTGTGATTTGCTGCACCTAAGGGAGAGTTTGCATCCCGTGGCAGCTCGCCGTATCTGCCACCTGAGTTGCGTCCCCCTTTGCAGCTTGTCTCGCAAGCCACAGCGGCTGCTTTTGTCTTTGGAACCCCGAATAGCAAATACCTGCTTCTGGGTGGGGAAATACGGCCTCTGGCTTATTTGTGAAATAGGAACCATGACAAATGTATCTCAGTTAAGCTGCTGGAAATCCGCAGGCATCGGAAACGTCCTTTCCACTTGTATTGAAACACGTTTCTCTTGTACAGTCGTCTTGGTGACCAGAAGCAAGGTGGAGGAAACAGAAATGAAGAGGGGATGGTGATTAGGGTCCTAGTCATCGGTGTCCTTCTGTTTTTTGCCCTCTTGGTAACATCTTCTATTCAAGGTAGTGGTTAAGTTTCAGCTTTACTCGTGCCTTATGCTCTTTTTGCTCTCTTTGCTTTTGGCCCTCTTCAGGAGTTAGTTCTCAGAACAAAACCACATATTCTTTTTCCTTTCAAATAGGACTCCTGGTTAATGGTGTTTTGTGGCAATTAATGGTAAATTAATAGTGTTTATCTCAAAAGACTCAAGTTCTTTTTACCAGGTGAAGTTATTTTTGGTAGGAGAGCTCAGGTAAGTAACAGGTGAAGAGATGGCTATCTTAAAATACAGAAAAAAAATCATTTAGAAACTCTGAAATCCTAAACCGGCATACAGGTGAGGCCTGTAATCCGGAGGAGCCTGATGGGTCTCCTGTGTAGTGAGCTCCTGCCCAGTGCTCTCCCATGTCCTCACGCAGACTCCAGCAGTGGTGCTGAGGAGGCTGTTACGGTGCCCGTGGAGCCACGCATCTTCAGCCGGGGAAAAGTGGCACCAGCATCTTTGCTGGCTGAAGGGTGTTACAGGGTGAGCAGTGTCACCCCATCTCTCGTGTGAGAGCTGGCGTGTTTCTTTCCCCAGCACTTTTTCTTGGTGTGAGTGTAACTCCCCACCTCTGTTCAACGGAAGTCTGCTAAGCCCGCGGGTCCACTCGCTAATGTGGCCTTCAGCTAAGCTTTCCTCTGTGCTGTGCTCCTGTTGAAGCATTTTCTTTTTGAGAAGCGGCACATCAGGTAGATCCTTAAATAGCAGTAGTTTTGTTGCATCAAAACTATTTAAGAGCAGAAGACCTAGAGCAAACGGGACCACTTGTATCATTGTCCTTGCACCTAGGAAACACCTGTTAGAGTCCCCGTCGTTATCAGCTGCTGCCACCGTGCGTAAGAGCGAGGTCTGTGTTGGCACACGGACACGTGCACCTCCCCGGGACCCAGCTGTACCTGGGCACTGACGGATGCAGCAAGCTCCAGGGTTCCTCCCAGCCTGACGCTGACGGCTGGTGACCTCGCAGAGGGCTGGGTACTGCTGCGAGGTGAGCCAGCAGAGGAGAGAGCCAGAGCTAGCAGGGCAAGGCTGGCGCTGCCCCCAGGCTCTTCTTTTGCTGTTAAGCGCAGAGGAGAGTCACTGTTCGCAGCAGAAGTCTCTCCTAAAGCTCCCATGGCTCGTAGGGTGAGTTATCTGGAATAACCAGACCTTCTGTTGGAGAAGAGCGTTGCGGCTGTTCTCCTTTGACACCACGCATGCTCGTTCTGTAGTGCAGCAAAGCCTGCTGGAGAAGGGACACTGGACCGACATCGCTGCTGTGAGCCCTGTAGTGTGGCCCAGCACAAGCAACCTTGTCACCGGTGTGTGCAGCATCCCCTCCCCTGGGCAGGTGGAATCATTCACCTTCCCGTGGCCAGCCACTGGCACTGGTAACCCGGTGGCACACGTGGTCTGTGATTTCCTAGCAAGCAGTGTGGCATCTTAGCACAGGAGAGGTGAAGACTGAAGTCCTGAGGAGCTCCACTGCCTCAAAGAATGCTGCAGAAAAATTTCTCCAACCCATTGCTCACTGCTTAGCAAGGTAGGGGACAAATATAATCCTGGTTCTTTCCTCTAGAGGTACTGAATTGATTATCTTCTCAGTGATTCCGCTTCTGGAACCAGCTGCGCTCAGTTCCTGCAGCCCTTGGGGATGTGGGAAAAGGTCCTCTTAAAAAGACCCGGAGTGATTCATGAAGAGGTTTATTTCTACGCTGGCAGAGCTGTGGACTCAGGGGGTGTTATAACGCAGGGTTCGCCGTGTGCGCGTGCGAGTTAAACCAGGTGGCACCTTGCTTACTTGCCCAGAGACTTTGCAGTGCTCGCGTCACCGGTGGTGGTGTGGGCACTTTCTGTCAAGGAGGTGAATTTTTCAGAAACATGTCTTTTTTATAACCTGCAAGTACACTCTTAGCTGCACGCCTGCTGGCTTCAAAGAACTTGCACCGAGAGCTCCATCAATGGTCTACTATTATTTGGGATCCAGAGATGTGCTTGCCATCTTTCTGTGTGAATTTTTAGCGTTCAGCTAAAATCTAAGGTAACAGAGTCTTATGCCTTGCTTGCTCCATCTTTCTTCTTTCCCCAGTTACTTGTGCAGGCTGGTTTCATATTGCTAGTCTTCTCTTCTGCACACACAGCAGCTAAGATTTTGCCTCTCAGTCACACCAGAAATAAGTCCGTGTGGGTCAACAGATTTATTCCAGATTTACACTGGAGATCTCCCAAAGCTGAGCCGGGATTTTTGAATCTTTACTGTCCCATTTTGCTGTCTGTCTCCTGCAGTGATATGTGGAGGACCACATAAAGACTGAAGATTAAAAAAAAAAGTTGTCATTTCTCTGTACAGATAAATCTGGAGCAAAACCGATGTTGCTCTGCGAAATGAGGGGTTGGAGTGGAGCGGCGCGAAGGGCCAGGTGGGCGCTGAGCGCAGCGGGTGGCGCAGCCTCACACGCTGCGGAAGCAGCTCTGCGTTGCCGCAGTGCTGCCGCTTGACCCATCTGCCAAAGAAGGGAGGGGAGTAAAGGCTGCCCTCCCGGCCTCGGGAACGCACTGCATTAATAGAACATAAGTGCTCATGCAATGGCACTGGATCTGTGGCAGCTGTTTGTTCAATGTTTCATGCTTTTAGCCACATCTGCTCCAAATGAGTGTTAATATTGCAGTGGCATCCACTAAGGATGGGCTCTGTCAGCTTTGCTAAGCATCAGGCTGACCCCGGTGACAACGGAAGAGCAGTTCATCCCACGGTACTGTCTCTGCCTCCACCCCCCCTTATCTGCCTCGCCTGGCTCCGCTCCATCAGAACGCCTTCCTCGACGCTCCCTCCCCACCGAAGCGGGGGGAAAAGGAAAAACTAAGACAGGGATTCTCAAGGAGAAAAATTGCATTTATTTCTAGCACCCTGTCCAGCAATGTCAGATAACAGTTTATTCATCCCCTGGCCCCTGTATGACATTGAAGCATATCAACAGTGACAAAAGTATATTGAATAATTATCTTGAAATTAATACATTATCCCAAACTTAAATAAATGTCATCTGATCAATATATCTTGGAATGGAAAGGGAAGAGAATGTGAAGGGCATCGCTTCATTATTCATTAATTTTAGAGTAATGTAGGCAGATGAAATGGTTATTTCAGAGCACTGCTATTATACTCACTGGCATTTTAAATAACTCCCAAGATTTAACAGTATATATTCCCTTGTCGAAGCAGCTTATACCGGTTAACACTGTGGGTTCCAGATTTCTCTGCTTGACAGTGCTGCAAAAGACCAGAAATATTATTCCGAACCATTCTTCCCCCCCCCCCCTTTACCCTTTCTGTTTCTTCCCAAGCTGGAACGCCCCAGCACCACCCTCGCTGGTACATCGTGCACTGGGATCAGTCCAGCTAAAACAGCTGTGCATGAATGTTGAATTCCTGAGAATGGGAGGTGACCCCATTTTATCCATATGTACGGTTCTGGCTAAAAACCAAGCTGCTGGCTGCAATTTTCTCCACAAGGAGAAAATGGAAGCTGTCTGACGCTGCCTGAAATGAGTAGCAGTTGTTTGGGCTTGGTGGCCGGCTTTGCCAAGGCGAGGGGAAGTCCTCCTGCCTCACCGTGTACCGCGAGTGAGTTGGTGGGACGTGGCCGGTGTTCACCCACGGGCAGGGAAAGTGCAGCGGCTCTTGCTTTTTCTCCTTTCATTGGCCATTTCGGAGCTAAAGGGATTAGCAGAAGCAAGTCCAAAGTACACATCTGTCGGATTATGTTTAGCTGGCAATTAAAAACAAAGACCAAGAAGCCGCATTAGCAGCTGGTGTAAAGCAGCTCGACAGAGTTTGGTTTATTAACCGAGGAACGCCCCAGCTGAGAATCTGGCCTGATCAAGCTTATTGCCTATGCGAGCAAGCGCGGAGCATGACCAATGCATGCTTTGAGTAGAAAATCGTGGATAATCAAGCACTGCAGGATTTCCATGGCAGAGCCTTCGTTACGTAAGAGGAGGGGACGCAGCCGTCCCCGGGTCTGTACTTGACTGGGGCGACCACGCGTCGCCAGCGCCGGTCCTGGTCCCCCCTGGCCTCGGGAGCTGGGCTTGGAGACGTGCCTGGCAAAAACTGTCCTTCCTCCTGGGGGGTTGCAGCTGTTGTCTGTGTTCCCGAAAGCTGGTAACCGCTCTGAAAGACGCAAGCCAAGATTCTCCTGACCGCAAAGGCCAGAACCATCTTACATCCTTGTGACAAAGGCGTAAGCCCAAGGCATGCTCGTGTCTGAGAAGAGCTGGAGGGAGTAGTTCATAGTCCATGTATTGCTTAGTGCCTTATAATTAGTAGTTAATTAATAAAGCGAGAGTCGCTTCAGCCTTTGGTATAGCCTAGAAAATGCTTGTATAGGGAGGGGTTTTGTCTCAGCTAAGTAATGGTAAGCGTAATAAAGGAGAGACCGCGATGATAACTGAGTATCATTTAACAATATATCTGTATTTCACATTTTATATCACTCATGGTCCTCTGCATACTGGAAGGGCTTTACCTGTGAAGTTAAATAGGTGAAAAACGCCAGAAAGGAGGTTGCCCAAACTGCTGGAATTTGATCGTCCGCATCCTGCTTACATGACACCGTTTGGCAGACCCCTCTCGTGTGCGCACAGGAGCGGCTCCTTCGCGGCGGGGGCACTGAGGGATCTTTGAGAGAGACCGTGGTTACAAAAGCTGCACAGTGGGTATGTCAGGGGACTGCCACAGGGGGAGTAAAGTGTCCCCATGGGCAAGAAAGGGTTCCCCGGGGACTGGATGTGGTTCCTGCACGTGGTACAGTGTTTGTGCAAGCGCCGTCTTGCCCGTCTCCTTCCCGGAGGTTGTTAGCACCCCCTCCGTTCCCTGGCGTGCTCCGCAGGCATGCGGAACGCTTACAGTCTCTGTGAACTCCAGGGGAGCTGGGCTTGGAATTTAGCATGTGCTATATAAAAAATTCAGAGGTTTTGGCATCTCAGATTGGGTACTTAAAAGTAATGGGCATTTTCATTGTCACATCTCTTTGCTCCAGATGCCCCTCTAGAGGAACGGGCCTGATGTGACCCCCTCCCGTTCCAGCGGGGTGAGTAGGTGCGATGCGTTTTTGCTGGGGAGGCACGACTGCAAAGAGCCTCTTGGAAAGCTCGGAGTTGCAAATCCTGAGAGGTTTTCAGTAAAGGCTCAGTAAATGAAGGAAGCGGTGATGCACCGAACACGAACTCTGAACCAAGATAGTGGAAAGCAATGAGCGGTTCTGTCCTGCAGCCTTGGGTGAGGCAGCAACATAGGGAAAATATAAGGATGAGGTTGTGTCCAGTAGTATATTGGCAGAAAACAGACAAATTGAGACACATTTAATGTTTTTACATCGTTCATATCTGCAAGAGCGTCAGTGTGAGTAGCTAAGGGCGGAAGGTGCTTGTGCTAGCAGCAGTGACACTGCTTGGAGGGTAGGACGGGTGTAGAGCAACCGGAGCAGTTGTATCTCATGTCAAACCCAAAGTTCTTCATGGCAGGAACCATGGTTTTTTAATATGTTTACAGAGCCTTGCGTGAACCCCTAAAGGTTTAAGGAATAATCCCCCCCCTCCCCAAATTCGATGTAGGCAAGTAACCAGGAGGCCGATAGGACAAATGCCATCTGCAGCCACTGTACGTGCTTTTCGGGTAGTAGCAAATCTACGTAACTGAGGCATAATCTGCTTCAGTTTCGGTTCCAGAGAAAATGCTTTTAGCTTGTGAGGAAGCATAGTAGAAGTGTATCTGCCTTAGTGACGAGGCAGTCTGTAAGAGGCATCTTGCTTTGTATGGCTCAGTAAAGAGGTAAATTAAAAAAGGAAAGATTTGGTGTAAGGAGTTAATGTTTTTCCTTTGCAGACATGGAAACTGAATTGCTTTCCTTGTCTTTCCACCCCCTTAGATTTTGCCCTAAGACTATTTTAAGGGCTCTTGGTTATTATTTCTATCAAGGTCATGTTTGAAAGAGTGTCTTGATGAACACATAAACACAGTTAGGTTTTCTGTAAGAAAATGTTTGGGTTTACTGTTACTGGTAAATGAAGCTATACCAGTAACAATTTTGCTGCTGACTTCAGTCAGAACAGTACAGACGATATTTTACTTGGCAGCAGCCTCAGAAAAGACTGTCGTAGCTTGGCTGAGTAAAAGCCCTACGGACTTATATATGGGACTGCTCTGATAGGGTGATAGCACCTCGCTCCCTGTGAAATGGTCTCCTTCCTTGAATTGACCTCGCTGGTGAAGCTTTCTCTGACGGCTGCGGTGCCCGTGGGCTGGCAGTCATACCTGTGTCTTTTAAGCCCCTGTACTTTTCTTCTCTGGTTTTGCCCGGTTGCCTTCTGAATCGGTTTACTTGTTGGCATTCCCAACTTCCTCCATCAAGGCCATCTTTCTGGCAATTTTAAACCCTCCACTTCATCATTTTGGTGAATATTGCAACGTTCCCTTAACATGAGAAATAGCAAGTAAGCTTTCCTGAGGCTTCTTCTCTGGGTTTTAAGCAGCTCGGTAGCTCTCTCTCGTGTTCTCCCAGGCTCTCAGTCGTTCAGGAGTGAGCTGAAGGCAGCAAAACACGAACAGTGTTGAGGATCAGGTGCTCTTTGCCTGCAGTAGCATATTAAAAGCATCCTTGCAGGACACAAGTATGCAAGCCCTACCCGGTTTCAGTGCGCTGTTGGTTTTATACTGTCTTGGGTTCTTTTGGAACGCAGACAGAAGTGTCCTTTGAGCTCACAGAATTTGGGTGAAGAAACTGGGGCTGCCTCAGTTAGCTACTTGGTGAGCTGCCTGGATCGGCTGCGGGTAGTTTGTGGTGAGTTGGGTTCTTCATCGTGGCCGTGACCTGCCTGGATTTCTCTGGGTAGATGCTGCGGGCCAAACACTCGATGCGTGTGATTTTCTTGGCTCCTGTCCTGGCCCGGTAAGTGCGGCTCTGGTCTGTGAACCGGGAGGGAGGTTTTAAGGAGAGAGCTGAGATTTGTCACTTGTAATGGATTGACAGCGAGGTCCTGCAGCACAACGCACGGGGGGTGGCTTCTACTAAATGAGTTGCCACGCGGGGCTGAGGCTCTTCTCTAGTTGGGGGATTCACAAATCCTGCAGTAAGGTAGATGAGGCTTCCAATTTTTGTACTACTGTCTACCTTCAGCTTAACAAACTGTGGCTGCCTTCCAAACTAGGAATGCTGTCGCCACAAACCTGTTATTGAAAGACACAGATTTCAAAGGCAATCTCTGAAGATGGTTTAAAGTTGTTATTACCATTTGTGATAGCGTCAAAGCGTTGAGAGGCCAGCATAGCGTGGGTCCCGTTGGCTCTGTGTGGTTACAGGAAGGCTCTCTCCTAAAAACTGCTTTCCGAAGTCCATTTTATAGAATTTCAACATCAATGAATCTGGGTTGTTGTTGCAGAATGCCTTGTGTAACTGGCAATAATCATAATGCCAACTGGCAATGACACGTCATGCCAGCATGGCTTTGGAGTAGCGGTGGATGCTGTTCAGGAGAGAACTTCACTGTAGTTGCCATTGCCCTGCACAAGCCACTTCTGCGCTGGAGAAGTTTGGAGGCAGCTGCATTAATGAAGTAACAGGATGGATGGGACCTGTCACCCCTGTGTGCACATGCAAGCGCAGCCACAGGAGAGTAAAGCTTTCTAAAACGTACCTGGTTAGCTTCAGCGTGATCACTGGGAGTATATGTGGATCTGATACGGTGCTTTAGCCAGCAGTAATTCTGCGAACTTCTATTGCTCTGTGCCTTTAGCGGTTTACCAAAGCATCTTCACATGGCGTTCCTTCATCCAGATTCCAAACTGGGTCTGCCTGCTAAATGTCCTTATATGGGCTCTAAAACATTTACATCACCCCATAGGAAAAGTACCCGCCTGAGACAATGTCATCAGTTATACTGGTGCATGGGTAAACGTTCGCTTTAAAGTACAAAGAAAACCAAACGGGATATTGATTCAGATACAGCAAAAATACTTGGTTGTATGTGTGTTAGGGTGCATCCCCAGACCACAAACAGGCCTTGGATTTAGCAGAATATATGTATCAGAGCAGAATCCATACCCCGGAGCAGCTTCAAAACACTGTACAGTTTCAGCTCTAGGGCGCCCGTTGATAAGTTCAGGGAAAAAAAGTAGTTACCTGTGGACAGAAGCAGGAGGTGCTGGGAGCGTCCCACCTACCTTGGTCTCGCAGCAGAGTTTTTATTAAGTACAGAGGCGATGGTGTGGCTGGAGCCTGCTGAAACCCCTCTGGGAGCAATTCCCGTGCCCAAAGGTGGGCGTTGAGCACGTTGGGATGCCTCTGGGCTGTGCGGAGAGGCACTGAACCCCTCTGTTTGAGCACCTGGAGGACTCTCGAGGAAACGGTACCTTGACCTCCGTGGGCTCTGGCTTATGCTCTTCTATTGTAATGAGCAGTAGTGCGTGAAACACAAAAAGGTGTGAAATACCTCATTAAGGAGGGTTTTTTCCAGGTGTTGGGATTTTAGGCTTCCTTCCCTCCACATTTGCACTGGTTCAGGGTACGCTGTGCGGGGCCCGCTGCTTTCAAGAGCAAACCCAACGTGGGCTGCTGTGGGGGCTTGCGTGCCGCACACGAGGGGTGTAGGGGGCCAACCCCCCCTCCCGTGTTGCGTCTCCCTTACTCCCACCCCAGGTGTGCTGCAGGTCCAGTTGCCGTCACATTATGCAAAGGCGAAGCAGATCTCAGCGCTTCTTCCGCCTTTGCAACTGTGTGGCACAAACAAATTGCCTTCTGGGTCGTGCAGCAGGAAAATGAGCATCAGTCCATTTAATGACACCTAATTAGGTCTACAGACACCAAATGACTTGTGTTGCCCTGTTGAGACAGAGATGCGTGGGTAATGAATTGGCTGTTGTCTCAGGCTCACTACTGCTAACCGGGGCTGGGAGAAGAACGTTCTGCGAGTAATTTACTTGACAAATTTAACCTCTTGTTCTATTCATAGTAAATCTTTGCAAGTATCCCAGGTTTCTGGCACCCATTTATGTTTTTGAAGTTACTCAATGAACTTTTCTTTCTCCTTCCCTCATCTATGGCTGATTTTATGCAGATTTCCACACGAACTTGCTACTCGGTATACTGGAAATCAAGCTGTGTAGCTCGGTTTCGGGTAGTCAGGTAAGACTGATCGTATATGGTTTGTTCCCCCCTTGCGGGTCTGTCGGTCCGGGTTGAGATTGAAGCTGTGGCATCATTACAATAGGAAGAAAAACCTGCCCTGTGCAGATGGTTTGACCGACATAGCCCTTGCGTGTGCCGGCAGAGCTTATTCGGGGCAGCGAAGTGAACGAAATGACGTCGGTGCCGGGTGCCCGAGACCGGCAGAGCGGCCCTGCCAGGGCTTCCGGAGGCGTTCCTGAGCTGCTGGCAGACATTGCTCACTGCTGTATCGTGCTTTTGGGACTCTCAGCACGAGGACCTTTGCGCTTTGCACTGTTAGCGCGCAGGGAGTAGTGCCCGCCGTGGGCTGGCAGAGAAGGCTGCGCTGTAGTACGGAGTGGCATGCCAGAATCGGGGACCAGCGTCTGAGCTGGTACAGAGATGCCAACGTCACAGGTTGGAATTCATAAAATCCACGAGAGTTCTCAGGGAAACAGGCCCAAAGTCATGCTGTGAAGACAGAAATGTGTAGTTTACTGGGTTACAGAGCTGATCAGCTTTTTCTGTGGGATTACAGAAAGCTGATCAATAGAATCCTTGCTGGGAGGAGGGCCGTTGTGCCGTGGTCCTTGTTACTGGACTGTCCAAAACCCTTTCCATTTCCCGTGTCCTGTTTTCACAGTAGGTCGCAGAACCACCATCTCTGAGTGCCCTTCCCATGCGAAGGGACTAAGGCAGGGAAGAAGGAAGCGGATCAGTCCCACATGAGCCTGCGGCCAGCTGAGAAACAGGATCTCCGCTTAAAATCTCTTACAGCCTGACCGCTTTTCTTCCACCGGGCTGAATAATTTCATGTTCAAAGTCTGATTCAGCCAATTTCATTGCTCATTACGACTACAGAGGCTTATTTAAAAAGTGTAATTTAAAGGCAGAATCCTAACTTTTTTTTCCATAGCTTCACTTGATCTTTTTTCCTAGTCCAGATAAATATTAGCTCTACCAGGAGGCACTGCCTATACCTTCATCTAGGAAAATATCAAAACTGGGCTTAGAGTTGAGTGATGCCCGTGTGCGCGCCGGCGCTATGGGCACATACACTTGTACGGCTGTACGCGTACCTGCGCGGTGGTGCAGGGAATTGCCCGCCGTAGGTAGAGAGACTGAAGGATGTTCCCGTGTGTGGCACGATAGAAAATGATCTGTTTCTCAGGGGAACAGAATGAAGGAAAAGAGGAAAAAATTGCAATAAAAAAGCAAAGCAAGGCCTGAGGCGCTAATAAACTCCAGCCTCTCTGAAACACGAAGCAGATTTAGTCAGCAACACGCAGAAGAGTGCCTGTGTCACCAAGGCGTGCCAGGCACATCAGCTGGGGAGCCATTTGAACGTGTTTCAAGAGAGACTATTGAGGAAAAAATACAATGATCAGCAAAGCAAATTAAAAACAACAACAGGATATGTCCTTCAGTGAGTCATCCGGCCTCAGCTGATGCTGAAGTACAGTATGTGCAGAGCCGGTGGACTTGCACTGAGAGGCGTATTTTCCTAACGCGCTTTCTTTCCTAGCCATCGCCTGAAAGCTACAGTCCGTGCTTGGAACATCTGTGTTTATTTTGCATGACAAACTTGTTCCTCGGCTTTGACAAAATGCGTGCTGATTTGGGACTTGGGGTTTGCAGTTCTTCCGCGGGGTTGTGCTGAAGCACACGCGGCTGGCCATTGCGCTGCTATATTATACATATTACATGATTTCATTCATATTTAATGACAAGTGTGCTATATTTTTAATCTTTATAGCTTTAATGTGTGCAAGTGGTTTTAATAATTGGTGCTGCAGGATGGTTACTTCCCAGAATTACCAGGCAGAATCGCTGTGTTTTCAGCCCTCAGTTGCGCAGGTTGTAAATTATAAAACTTGGGTAGTAATAAACTTGGCACCCTCTCCTTGCTCTTTGGAGATGCCAACCAGTAACGACAGTAAAAAGATACACGCTGGCAAAATCGTCTCGTCCACACAGGCTGTGAGAGAGAGGGAGAGCAGGAGAGTCCGGCAGCCGGCCCTGGCGCGGGCTGGCGGGAGGCATCCCGCTGCTGCCCGGGCCCTGCAAGGACAGGAGGGATGCCGACCCCCTCCTGCCGATGGAGTGCGCTCTGCCGCATGGTCGTGCCCCTGTAGCCGTTTTATACCCCTGCTGTGTGCTTCGTGTGTCTGATTATGGCGAGGAAAATAACTGTGGAATGAAGCAGCGATGGTGCTAAGGAGCAAAAGGCTTTGGGAGCTCCCTGAACCCCCAAACTCCTCCAGGACATTCCTCTATCTTCTTCCCACACGGAGCATGGACTCTTCTGCCAGAATAGTGAGAAACAAGGCTGGTGTTACCCAAATGCCTCTGTAGGTGCCTTGAGACTGCACGTCTCTCTTTTGGGCCTCTGACACTGTTCTGGAAAGGGCCACCCACGGTGGCTGGCGCTGAGGTCGCAGCCTCGGCGTTCCGCTTGGAGCTTGCGCTCTCCAAGTGTAGGTCTGGAAACGCACATGTCTCATCCCTCTGACTTCTTTGAGGTCTGCGCTTGGTATACTGCTCACACAGCACAAGACAAGTACTTTAAGCAATCTGGGGTCAAACAGCCCATTTTTATTTTAAAAAAAAAAAAAAAAAAACAACAAGGAAACAACTCAAAACTAGATGAAGGTGTTGTGAAGGCTTTCTGGTTTGGCTGGTTTTGTCTTGTTTGGCATTTCCTAATTCTTCTGTTGGTGGGCACGTAACCAGGAGGATAAGAGTGTTCATATTGCCTCATCTTCCCCCATGTGCATTCAGGTGGTGACGGTCGTGTCCGTCCCCTCCCTTGCTGCCGTTGCTCCCATTGCCACTCCAGATAGCGGTGAGCCTGTGCGGCGGGTCAGCCTCTTCCAGGGCAGCTTTCATAAAATCACAGAATCCCAGGTTGGAAGGGACCTGGAGGATCATCTGGTCCAAGCTTTCTTGGTAAAAGCCTGGTCTAGACAAGGTGGCCCAGCACCCTGCCCAGCTGGATCTTCGAAGTGTCCAGTGCTGGGGAATCCCCCACTTCCCTGAGGAGACCATTCCGACAGCTGGTTGTTCTCAGTGGGACAAATTTTCCTCTTGTGTCCAATCGGAATCTCCCCAGGAGTAACTTGTACCCATCACCCCTCATCTTTTTCATGGGACTCTTGATAAAAAGGGAGTCTCCATCTTTTCTGTAGCCACCGTTTAAATAATGGCACGTAGTGATAAGGTCTCCCCCGAGTCTCTTCTTCCGAAGGTTGAACAAACACCTTCTCTCTGCCTTTCCTCGTACGCAGGCTTCCCCGGCCTTGGATCACCTTGGTGGCCGTCCTCTGGACCCTTTCCAGCCTGGTCACAGCTTTTTTGTGTAGCACAGACTGAACGCTGTTCCCGGTGTGGCCTGAGCAGAGCGGATAATGACTGCTTTGTCTCCGCTGGTGCTGCCCCTGGTGATGCAGCCCAGCACCCCGTTGGCTTTGTCTGCCGCTGCGGCACACAGCTCACCGACGTGGAGCTCGTGAGCTTTGTGAGCTTGGGTCTCGTGTGTCCCTTGGGAAGACCTCTGGGATCAAGACAGAGTGTGGCTTTCAGTCGTTATCCTGGTTATTTGGCTTGGTTTTAAGTGACAGCACTCATCAAGAGTGACCTAATGAAAAACGAGCACGCCTGTAAAAATGGACTCTTTCTGAACTATGGTTTCTATGCCACATTGTAAATCTGCTTTTAGCTCTTCATCATCAGACAATCAATTCAAAGGCATGAATTAAAAAAAAAAAAAAAAAAAGGAAACAGTGACAGCTCCTCAGTTTAATGAGGAAAGCTTAAAGGTTAACTAAACCAGCCATTTTCTAGGTGGAGGATGCAGTGCCTGTAATGCCTCTGCAACAAACCGGGAATGGGTTTTCTGCCATTAAGAGTATGGATGGCGGCTCGATGTTTGCACGTAACGCCGTGGAAGAGGCTTGCTGGGTTTCCCATACAGCTGGGCTGTGAAGGTTACTGACCTCTTTAACGGTCAGGCTTTCCTACAACGTGTAGTAAACCGAGAGAATACAACGTCAGTATTCAAGTTTGCCTGCCAGCATTGAGATTTGCCCTTCTAAGACTCCATAGCTTCCTCGCTCTAAGTGGGGCAACCTGCAGGAAGAGAAGCAGGCCGGTGCTTCAGAAGTCTGTGGCCAACGTAATCAGATTGGGAAGATGTGGTTGGCCTTCCTAGAAAACCTTTTGGCCTATGTGATACGGAATAATTCTGTATTTGATCAGTTAAAAATGCTGTAATAAAGTAACTGCACTGGTGTGCACATTACGAGTCGTGTTGGGGTTGGGAGATGTCTCAAGTGCTTAAAAAACAAGCCCAACCACCACGGTATTCCCGTCCTTGGAAAGCACTTTCCGTGGCTGGAGCGCCAGAGGCGTTGGCAGCAGGCGGCACGCGGGGCGGACGGCCATCGTGGGGCTGCCTTCCTCCGGCCCAGCTGCCTTCTGCTTTCACCCGGACCCCAGGCAGGACCGGCACACAGCCTCTTGCCGTTGTGGTCAGTGGCGTGTCAGGCCGCGGTGCCGGGTCGCTGACTCACGACTCACACCTGCAATGGGGTCTGGACCTCTGTGGGTTCCCGGTCTGGTACCAGGTCCTGGGGAAGGACTTTCTACTAGGGTATGTAGTGACAGAACGACGGGGAATGGCTTTAAACTGGAAGAGGGTAGGTTTGGATTAAATATTAGGAAGAATTTTTTCACTTTAAGGGCGGTGAGGCACTGACCCAGGTTGCCCAGAGAAGTTGTTGAGGTCCTGTCTCTGGAGGTGTTCCAGACCAGGCTGGTCGGGGCTTTAAGCAACCCGGTCTGGTGGGAGGTGTCCCTGCCCATGGCAGGGGCCTTGGAACTCCATGATCTTCAAGGTCCCTTCCAACCCAAACCATTCTATGAATGCCGGGGCAGCAGCTTGAGCCCACGGCGGTGCCATCTCAAAGGCTGCCACCTTGGAAAGTTTTCCTGCAGACATGTGGTGTTTACGTACAAAGCCCTTGTGCACAGAAAGTCTTCAGCAGCCAGAGGAGCACTTGAGGGACGATAAACAGTGGCTGTCCCTGGAGCCAGGAGCAGTAAAATGCCGTAAGGTGACAATAGCCTCTTTGATTGTGCATATTGCCTTCAGCCACCGGCGATCTTCCTCTGCCTCTGAAACTCTGTTTACCCTTGGGCAATATTTAGCTGCTGTTGTCCTTTGAGCCCAGTCCATATACGTACAATATACCGGTCAGGGTACCTACAGAGAGTTTACCGAGTAGCTGATTATCAGCTCCAGTAAAGCTTTGAGTCTGGAGTTCTGGTGTCAAGGGCAAGGCAGCACTTCCTCCGGCCATCCAGGCGCAGACTGTAGCCCTGAGTGGAAGTTCTCGGGTTGGGGACAAGCTGAAATGGCGTCTCCTGCCACAGACATTTGCACAGGTCAAGGTGAAGATTTCCAGCCCGGATTCCATGGCCCAAATTCTCCTGCTTCACCGTCTCTGAAGGCTTTGTCAGTGGGGTGCTCAGGTTAGAGGTCGCACCTGAGCAGAAGCGCTCCAGCATGAGGCATAGGTTGTTCCACCGCCCCGTCTGCAGGCATCTCCATGCCTCTGCTCCGCAGGGAGCCCGAGGGAACCCGGGGCGGCAGCAGAGGAGCTTGAGGTACTCTTTTGGTGCCGTCTTGGAATGCTCTGAATCGAACGGGAGGAGAGCGAGGGTGTTTCCTTCCAGCTTTCAAGGTTAGATTTGGCTTTCTTGTGGAAGGAAAATGAAAGCGCTCCCACTTGGTTTTCTGCGAGTGATGCTTGATTTCATCCTTTCTTTCGAAAGGATGTTTTTGGATCCGGAGGCTGAGGTTTGCCGTTCTGCACTTTCTCTCCCCATCTTCTCCACATGCCCACCTCTGCTTAGAGATGGGTAGAACACAGCGGACTGCAAAAGCAATCCCAACAAAATCCCTCTTTGTCAGGAAGATCCCAGAAACACTTCATTAAAATTGGATTTCTTGTAACCGAGGTTATACCAACCAACTCATTTAAAACAAAAGACAAAAACCCCTTGGGATTATGAGGACTAAGCTGCTTTTTCACATCACTTTGACCTGGGGTGAAATTTTGTGTCATTGTCAGTGACATTTTAAGCCTTATGTTCAAACAGTTGGGTATTAATAACTGTTGCAAGACCTAACGAGACAATTCATAACAAATAAATTACATAATGATTTAAACTCTCCTTCACCCAGAAATACAGAAGACAGATGAGGTTCTCAACAAAAATACGTACCTCTGACTCCCCAGGTGATACTTCATGGCAGTAATTTTCAGTCATATTAGTCCTCGTGAGCTTTTTGATGCCAACATGTGCTTTTCATCCCTTCCTATGCGTGTGGCTATCGTCGAACTGAACGCCCGTGCTACTATGGCTGTTGGCTGACTGCATAAACATAAGGTTTAGAACCAAGAAGAACATCTTGTTTGAAGTAAGTCTTGGCATCGGAAGGAGGAAAGAAACCGCTGTAAGGAGAAAGCCGTCATGGGTGCCTGTGGCCTCTTACTGATGCCAGGCAACAGTGTTCTAACTAGATACGGTGTCCCAGCTTTAGTAAGACCTGAATTCCTCCTGAGGGGAAGTGGAAAAAATAACAATGAATTTGCTCTTCTAAAGTCTCTTAATTTTTAATTGCTGTAAAGTAACTGGTTCTCAGGATGGCTGTGCGCTGGTATGAGGGGTACCTGGCCGCTCCTTTTCTCTATTAATCCCGCTTACGGATGCAGCTAAAACCAAGTTTGTGGGGAATCTTTATTATTTGACCAAGTGCTTCAGCAAATGTTTAACTGAGGTATCAGTGGGGCTTGGGCATATGTTGAAGTCTTTTGTAGAATGTGAACGTTAAATAATTGCTTGAAAGCCAGGCGTGGGTCATAACACGCCCTGTTATTTGTCAGTTGTGTTAGCCCAGCGCCTGGGGGCCCGCCGAGAGCAGGCGCTCTGCAACCACACGGCGGTGGATGGGCTCCCCTTCCCAGGGCTCCCGCTCTGCGGAAACGTGGCAATAGGGCCGGAGCGGTGGGGGCAAAAGGAGGGACGCTACTGGCGTTGCGAAAAGAGAGCCTTCGTGCTGCCCGCAATGGCTCAGAATTTATTATTCTAGTTAGTGCCAAAGGTTACAGTCCAATTATATTTCTCACAGAATGGCAAGTTTCTGATCGTGAAATGACTGGGCGTTTTCCGGTGGCTTGGTTCAAGCCTGCACGCGTGTTTTGCAGGGCTGTGACAGTGCCTCACGGAGAAGGCGTCTCTGCGTCGGAAGCTGCGGCACAGCTGTATCCAGTGACCCAGCGCAGCCGTGGAACGACCACCCAGCTCTGCGGTCATCGGGCAAAACGGGAGGTGAAGACTGTAAGGTAAGAGGTGTTCAACTCTTACTTACCAGGGAACTTTGTGTCAGCTGACAGGGTCGTCATTAAACAACACGTTAACCCTGAATAAAGTACTGCAAACAGATGCAAGTACTGTCATTCCAAATGGCATTCTGTGAAACCCACATTTTTCCGCGGCCGGAATGTGCATGCGATCCTGTTTTGGCCAGCATTCGACTGAGGAAATTGAGGTAAGAGAGATGGAGATCTAAAACCTAAATAAATTAGGCAGCTTTTTTCTGCCCCACCGTGTGCTTTTGATGTTGTTTCCTTTTGTATACGCTGATTTTCATTTTACTTTGTGTCTGTTGCCAATTATGCAGAGCACTAATTTGTTGTGAATACTTGTCCTAATATGTATAATTTTTGAACGAAGGTGTCCAATTTGTTTTCAATTAAAATATTTGTGAAGAAGGCCTCAGTCAGATGCATGCTCAAGACCACATAACTTGACAAAGGCCTTTCGCAGGGCGCTGGGATGAGTAGGGTGTGCCGGGGCTAATGCCGTGCTCGGAGCCCCGCTGTGCCACACGCGGCGCTCAGGCTGAGCGCTGCTTACACTGAACGCTTTGAGGGAGCTTTCCTCACTAATTAGTCATCCTATCTGCAACAAATAAGATTATCGCCATTTTGTATTGAAATTTTAAATCCTAATGGAGTTGTGCTTGAGGAGAGCGAGCGGGTTGAGTAGTTCTCCTTTTCAGTGTTCAAGTGTTCGCTTCACAATGTGTTCCATGTTTGCAAAATAAGTGCATTAATCCTGACGAAGAGCCCCGCCACTGCGGTGTGCCTCGCTCTCCGGAGACGAGTTGCAGTGCCCATTTTAACCAGCACAAAGTGCTCCTGGGGCTGGGAGTATTTGCTTTTGCATTCCTGTGGCTGCTGAACTCCGGAGGGGAATTGGCGCTGGGCATGTTTGTGTGTGTGGGGAGGGGGAGGAGGACTGCAGGGGGACACACGCCAGGAACCAGCAGAAGCACAGAGCCTGGTGGCATTTCAGAGGGACCAGGGCGGCATCAAGCTCTGCAGCTCCGGACTTCTTCCCTTGCCACAAGACTACCCTCTGCTGTGAGCAGCGGAGCATCCTTGTGGTAAGGAGAAACTTAGAGCCCACGACCTGATCCGCTGTTAGAATTTCTGAAAACTTTGTGTGGGGACGGTGTCTAGAGAAGGGAATCTTTTGAACTGTGTTTTTGGAAAGAGCGTTGCTGTTACAGAGGTGCTGGTTCTTAAATGGTGCCGAGTCACAGAGGGTTACTGTACAGGTAAGGACGTGAAGGACACTCGGCCCTGGGCAAGGGGCAGGCGTGGGGCAGACGTACAGCCTGACGACAGCGGTTAAAAAGCATCAGCAGCGGCTGGGGACAGAGAAGGGCAGAGTCCTGGGGAAAGCCCGGCCGGCAGCACGCTGCCCTTGAGCAGCGAGCCTGCTTTGAAATAGCCGCGCAAGAAAGGGGAAGTTGGGCGATGAAGGGGATTGAGCGGCCTCCCCGGAGCAGCGAGGGCTCTGGGCTGGCCGCACACCGCCTGCCTTCGCCGCGTTTTGGGAAACTCATGGTGAAAAGGCTGTAGTGAGGCCAAAGGTATGGAGTCCTTCTGTATTTTTAGCCTGGTCCGTGCTACATAAAAATAGGTATTGTTTCTTATTTCCTCTTTACAAAAGCATGAAGCGTAATTATAAAGGTATAATTGTAGGAGGTGCCAGTCCCTCATAAAGGGGCGTTGTCTCAGCTCACCGCTAAAATCGGGCACGAGGTGAATCTCGTGTCAAGTATTAGGATACCGCAAAGCCTCATCCTTAGATAGAAGGTTTCTCCTCTGATAGACTGGAAATCAGTTAGTGGTTTCCAGTGAACAGAAATGTCATAAAGCTTTATTTTAGTAGGAAGGAGGGAAGCTACTAGCGATGCCACCACCTCTTTGACAGCTCTTTTTCTAATCACTGTTGCTTTATCAAGAAATGTAAAGTTGTATTTTTTATTGATATTTAAGAATAAATTCTTACAACATCATATCTATAAAAGGTTCATCACAGACCAAATACCACTCTAACCTCTTAAGCTTCTACAGTAAAAACTGTCGTCTTTATTTATCTAAGTTTGGGAAAGATACAAATGTAATCATAACCCCCGAGGCAAAATTTTATGGCAGTTTTCAGAACTCCTCTCTATAAAAACTACTCAAACCTACAAACATAAAAGCTTCCAATAAAATTTGCTTTAGATCCTAGTCGTAAAACATGAATTCCTTTCCCTGGTCCTGGAGCTACAAGTGTCCAATTGCCGGAGCGTTTGCCGCAAGGCCGTGCCGGCGGCGTTGGCTCGCTGGGTCGGCGGGGGGCTTTCTCCCTGCTTGGCCGCTCCTCGCAGCAGCTGGTGGAAGGAAAAAAGTTGTGCCGTCAGTTAGGGGTTTAGCCTTTTAAGGCACAACTGAGTCGCGGAATCCCTCAGGCGCTGAGCGCCTCCCCTTGCCGTGGGCAGAAGTCCTACGCGTTTCCCTGCTTCGGGAGCAGGAGCGCTCTTGAAGCTGGCGTGTGTATCTTGGGCTGCCTCTCATCCCGCTGTTTGTGGATAGGGCGCTTCTCCTGCCACCTTCTCTTGCTGCAGGTCTTCTCTTCAGCAAGGGGGAGGTAAGTGTTTGGGGAGGGATGTGCCATTGCTTTCTTTGCTCTCGGGGGAACGTAGCGATGTCAGGACCCCGCAGGTGCTAGCGTCAGCTCTGTGAGGAGGTGGAGACTGCGCCCCGGAGCTTTACATGAGCTCGTCTGAACACCCCTCCATAGACACTCGGTAGTGCGGCGGTGACTTGCCCTGTGCGGCTCCGAGCGAGTTCACAGGGCGCTCACTTCAGCCGGCGCTGCAGGTACCGTCTGTCTGTCCTCAGAGTTCCGTCCTACCTTTCTGACTGACCCAGCGGGTTTGGTCTGGTAACGAAACAATCTTTGGGTATGAAAAGAACTGTGCTATAAAAAGAGTTTCTGGGTGAAGTAGAAAATTCTAGACACGCAGTGATCTAGAACGTGATTCTTCTCTCTGTTTGCTTTGCTCTTTAAAACACCGGTGATTTGCGCTCGCTTGAAACATTGGTGGCGCTTTCAGTTTTACTTTGGTGAAATAAGAATGTGTACATTAGACGTTACTTTTAATTAAAGATTCCTTACTGTATAAGCTTCTTAGGTGCATGTTAAGTGTTAGCAGCAGGTAGCAAATTCTTTGTTTACATTTCAGTTGAGCAAATAAATCTGTCCAGGCACGCAGGGAAGTAGTGCTGGTTGGAGGGAGGCAGGCTGGCTGCGTTCTTGAAATGAAGTGCAGGAATAAATCTCTGCAGATTGGGGCTTTAGCGGATTCCTGGCAACTAAAGGCTCACGCTTTATCAGCCTAGATTAATTTGCTTTTACCATCCAGGATGGATTTAACCCCGATAACTCACTCTGAATGGTATCTGATGGAAGACCTGAGCCTTTTCTTTCTGACTGCAATTAGAAGGAAAGCGCACGCAGGAACAAAGCATGCTGCTCGTAAAAATGAAAGCAGAGGCAATTCACAGATAGTGTGTTTTGTGAAATAAAAGCAAATCACAGACTTCTTCCTTTGAGGCACACGCCTCGAAGCATTCCTGCAAGTTCATTGTAGGTAAGAACAACTTAGTTTAAAACTGTGCTTTTATAGAGGTGATTTTGTCTAACATGCCCTAACTAGGACGTTGTTCCCTAAAGCCGATGGCTCCAGTGGCTGCGGGAGGCTGGGAGTAGCCCCCGGTGCCTTCGGCTGGCGGCCTGCATCTCGCTTTCGCAGGACTTGCCCTCGCTTCTGGCTCCCCAGCGCCCGCCGCACGCTCCGGCGGCGCGTAGCCCTGAGAAATCGGGCGCTTGATGCTCTCAGCTGGTGGTCTTTGTGAAGGTGGTGGAGGAACGCTGGCGGTACCTGGTCTGCTCAGCACGGCGAGTCCGCAGCTGCGTCTGTTGAAGAGCTTCCCCGCGCACCGGTGCTTTCTGAGGGCCTCTTCCTCCTCACTTAATGCGCCCTTCTGCTGGAACACCGCTGCAGGAGCCGAGCAGCGAGCCCCGAGCCCGGCGCCTTTCTTCTCCCCGGGCGCTGCTGGCTCTGCCCTGGGCAGGGGCGGGGGCAAGCAGCGAAATTGGGTAGACTAGCAGTTGCAAAATACACGTGTAATAAAAGATAGGATTCATGACGGGGTTTTCTGTTTAGCTTGAAAGAGACGTCAGTTGCGATTCTGCCTTCCCATTTGTGTCTTATGTAAGAAATTGGCTCTCAGAGCATTAACAAGCCAGCTGTTAGTACTTCTTTAATATTTCCCTGTCTTCTGCTCTATTAGAGAGGGCCGCGTACTTACTCTTTGCTAGGTTTGTTAATTACTAGTTAACTCTGCTTTATGGGTATTGTCGAACAAGGGAACTTCTCCCCAGCGCTCATCATCAGTCATCGTTTATTTGTAGGGCCGCTGTGTCTTTTCTGTGTCGCAGTTAAAAAGCTGCGTTTACAAGCAAACTTCAGGTATGTTTGTGAAGAACACTCAGTGAAAGCAGTTCCGCCAAAAACATTTAGAGGAGTGAGATGCCCGAATGCCGTGGAAAGAAGGTCGCTGTGGAGGTGGCCTGGTGCGTTGCTCTGCTTCGGGGCCGGGCTGGTGTGTTTGTGAGACTGGAAACGTCAGCACGACATCGTTGGGGCGGCTGCGCAGTCGGTCGGGTCCCTCCTTTCAGGAGGGTGCTTTTTTCTTGGCTAGAAGGCTGACACAACGATCGCTTCCCTGGCTGCCCAGGCAAAACTATACGCCCGCCAGCAGATCTTTCGAGCCTTCCTTCTTCCCGACAGCGCTGAGGGAACCTGAAGTACAGGAATATCCCCAGAGTCCTAAATGGCCTTCAACAGACATGTCCTAATGAAGCCAAGTTAAAAATCTGTAATAAATTAATGAGAATGTTCCTTTTAGTGGCAATCATCCATACACTCCCTCTTATGGCACCTTTTAATTATTGTTACTAATGATAGAGTTTTTGGGTCACTGCTTTCAGAAAGAAGCAAACCAGAAAACTTCTTTCTTCTAGAAACAAGCGTTCTCCTGCGGTACGCAGGCTCCGGAGGTGACACGGAAGATAAAAACGGTGTATTTGGCAGGTGTCGTCTGGGGAACGTGGTGCTGCTCTTGGCTTTCTGTATTTTGTTGGTAAATGAAGCAGCTCATTCTCTGTGCCTTTGTACCCATTACCTTCCACCAGCTCTACATGCACTTCATTTTCGTTCAGTTTTGGCACAGGATCAGAGGGCGGCTCTCAGCCTCTGATCTTAATAAAATAATAATGATTTTAGGCGGTGCTGTTTGCATTATTCATTGCTCTTGGCAAAACAAATGTTGATCTTATAACATCGCTATTAATATTTTGATGGAGTAATGAAGCCACCTGGATTTAGAGCAGAGGCAGGCTCGTTGATGAGGCGAACTGTTAGCTTACAGACCCGTACGCGGAAGAGCCAGCAACGGCACCAGATTGACCACAGTGTCCCCATGCTGGAGGGTGGATGTGTAACACGATTGTCATCGTCCTCTGCTTTCTGTTCAGCTGCCTCTCACAACCCAGAGCTGCGGATTCTCAACCCCAGGTGCTCCTTGGCAGCAACAGGGCTCAATTGTTTCGGTCTCCTCTTGTGAAAGTAAGCGTCTTCCTAGCAGAGTATGGGGTAGGTAACTGCCTTAGGCATTAATTCTTACAAGACGGGGAAAAGGAAGGAAGAAGCTTTTCACAGCGTCTTTGGTACTTGTACTGAGTGGCAGTTTCCACATGGGACATTTCTCAAGCTACTGATTGCCCAAACTATCCGTATCTCCGGCTTACATGGTGCTGTCAGGCGCCTATTGTGAAGGCTTGACAGCATCATCAATATTAGTATTAGAGGTACTTTTCCAGCTTAGGAGGACAGGACGTGTGTGATGGATACAGAGGCATGTGAAAAATCGTGCAAGGTCGCTGCAATGTTTTTTCTGGGCTTTGACAAAAGCCCTGTTTGCTTCCCCATCTCCTCACCACCGAGAAAGGAATTCATGGTCAGCTGGCCGGGTGAGTGAGCAACAGCCCACGCTGGCTCTGCCTGCCTGGCAGATCGGTCGCGGTCCAAGCGGCGCTTTCATGCAGCGCTTCCACGGGCTCCGAAGCTGCTCCTTGAGCTTTTGCCCTCTGGAGACAACCTCGTGTCCTCTCGTGGATCCACGGATCCGTGGCACAGAGTAGTCAGCCCTGGAGGCAGAAAGGAAGGGAGGAGGTACAGGTGAGCCTGTGTGTCTGGGGGAGCTGGCCCCAGGGACTGACGGTCGACAGAGGCAGGACCTCAGATGGGGGTTTGCAGTGGCTGATGCCGTCTCGAGGCAGAGGTGCAGATCACCTGTTTAAAGGCACATCTGTGTGGATAGACACAAAGCGTCCCCGTGTTCTTTGAAGCGGAATACTATGACAAATCATAGCGTCCACAAGGTACTGCAAAAATTGGGTTGTGTTTTGACTCTTCTCTGGTTTCCAGTTTCATTTTTCTTTGCTGCTGCCTCTGGCTGTGGAAGCAGAAAATGGTTCTTCCCCCAGATGTCTCCAGATCGGTACCTGGAATGCACTTGTCACTGGATGAGCTGATGCAGCTCATGCAGGTGGTCATACCACCCTAAAAGCTTTGCTACAGCCTGAGAACATGAGTTGTGTGGCAGTAGCGGTGCCGCTCTCAGCGCCGGGTGCCGCAGATAGTCCAGCCCCCACGAGCAGCAGCCCAGGGCTGCGCTGCGGCAGGAATGGGGTTAGCAACCATATTGCGACTCCCAGAGTCTCTGTGGCTTCCTCATTGCTCCAGCAGGGAAATAATCTGCACCAGACTTGTTTTCTGGCACCGGCTGCCTTCCCGCCGTGCCAGCTCCAATGTGTAGGCTGGCACATTGCAGAAATGGGGGGGGGGAAGGAGTGGAAACAGAGTCCCGGCTCCCTCGCCTCCCGTTTGGACCTGCCATCCCTGGCCCCGTGGGAACCTCTCCTTGTGGCGAGGCAAGCCAGCCCTTGGCATGGCTGGGCAACACGGGTCTCCAGGGAAGGGTGGGCACCTGAGGGCTGTGCCCTCCTCGCCCCGGGGAAGCCGCAGGGCTCTGGAGCAGGCGGCGCTTTGGACAGGAGCGCAGCACGCTTTAAATTCGGGGCAGCCGTGCCGCCACCTTTTCCCCCAGCCCGGTTTGCCCCGCCAGGTACCGCAGCCATTGCGGGGAGAGAGTGCCGCGATGCTGTGCAACTCTGCCACGTCTCCCCGAGTACAGGCACTGCCTCTGCCTGCTCGTTCCGCCTGGCGTGAGCCGTCCTCCCGAGGCGCAGAGTGGCTCAGTGCTTACTGCAAGTAGAGCCCATGGAACAACTGAGTGGTGGCTGAGCTTGGAAAAAATACCCACCCGAGGAGCAGCTTGTTTTCTACCTGTCCTGCTTTCCTCTCTGCCTTGACTTTATTACTTACTTATTCGTAGTACCTCAATACTGTGACTCATAGGACAGCACCTCAACACAACATCGAGCACAAGAGACAGCCCCTTTCCCTTTTCAGTTACTCCTTTTCCCCATGTTCTTCTCTTACTGATGTTGCTTATTGATACAGAATCCACCATCGCCAGGTTTAAGGCCGTAATATTTCCCTTCCCCCAAAGGTGGGTCATACCAGAAGCGGGAAGTCGCTTCCACTGAACTGCTCCTGAAATTCCACCCCAAAAGCCGCTGCATTTGGGAAGAGCCGGTTTTGATGTAGGTTCGATTTCAGGTGCTCCCTTGCCAAGCCTGGGCAGCCAGGCAGTGAGGAGACGGAGCACAAGTGCGCGTAAATGCCAGAGCGAGCGCTGCCATGTTAAGCCTTGGAACTTGACACGTAAGTGAATTTCTGCATTCGTTTTGCTTTAAAATAAAGGTTGGCTTCATGCTGTTCCATATGTGAAACAAGAATTTGCCTTGAGCTGCTTTTTTAGTAGCTCTTCAAAAAGCAAAATTGTTGCAGAGGCGACGCAGGCGCTGCCTGTCGTGGTGGCGCTGCTGAACGTGTCCTGTAGCAGGACACTGAGCTTGTTGAAAAGGACCTCTTTCAAAATATTTTCATCAGTTTTTTTTTATGCTCCCGTTCTTTCAAAATATGCTCCAGTTCACACGTGGCACAGGATAGTCAATAGCTGACAGGACAGCATTAAGTTGTGAAGTCCCCGCTGGGGTTAGTGTCACATTGCCACCACCAGGACTAAGCTATCGACCCACAGGAGACATAGTGGGATTGTGCGTTACCCTTCTTATTAACAATGGGACCTTCCACCTGGAGATTAAAGAACAAAAGCCTGTGAAGACAGTTAATTATAGCTTAAGCTTCACAAGCAGAGTTAATGAATTTTAACGTGCCGCAATTAATAACTAATTGGGTTTTGTGCTTCAGCTGTGAATGGAAGTATAGGGGTGTCCGGGGAAAAAAAATGGGTCTAAAGATGACCTATTTTAATTGAAATACTGTAGGATGCTTCTACAGTGGAAATGGCACCCTGGTGTTATTTTACATATTTAATGCAAAGGGGAAATGGAATGGGAGGTTGTTTCAAGAGGAAACCAAGGCAGTGTTACAGCACCAACAATACAGGGCGTTATTTTGTCACCTGTAGTACATACAGGTTGGAGAGTCCCCGATTCAGATGGGTGTGTAAGACTGTGACGTAGTTCCGGCCCTCAAGCAGCCGCCCTGCCGTCACCTGCTCCCACGTTTGGCATCCTCCGCCCGCGGCAGCGGTAAGCTTCCCGCAGGGCTGGGACCTGGGGCACCCGTACAAGCCCACCCTGCGAGCCGGCGGGAAAGCCCCGCCGGGCCGTCCGAGGTGTGCTGGTTCGGGGCCGGCCCCGGCTCACACCCGCGTGCGAAGCCGCGTCCGCGCACGTGTGGCAGAGTCGCAGGGCCGGGCGGTGATGGTGGCCGGTTTTGAGCTTCCTCGCGCCGGCTGTGCAGAGGTCCCGCGCGTTTAAGCAGGTGCCAGGAAACCTTGTGATGAATCTGGCCCAATGGGAGTGTTACTTAAAAACTAATGGGAGGTGATGGCCCAGCAGTATGCTAAGGAATGTGTTAAAGCTTTAACTTTTCATTTAGGGTTTTTGACAAGACACTGCGGATTATAAATAATGGATGAATTCCCAAAGTATGTCTGCACTTCCTGGCTAACTTCCCACATGGGTGAACTGTGAGTTTTCTCCTTAATTATCCGTAGGAGAACCTCTGCATATTGCTCTTTAAGCATATAATTATCCTTGATCATTTGGGATGAATTATATGTCCTTACTACTGTATGGATTTGGTCCTAACGTAGGACATACAGTCAAGCAGATAAAAAAGATGTGAAGGACGCAGAAGAGAGAAGCGCGAGGAGGAGCCTCAGCTGCTTCCGTTTGAGGCTGGGGCTTTGTGGGGGGGGATGTAAAAGCCGCTGCGGGTTGGATTCTGCAAGCGCTTGGTCGTGTGAGCTGCTCCTGACACGCAGCTTATGCTTGTGATTTTTTATTTTTGTTTTTTAACACGATTGAGCCCCACATGTGTTAAAGTTGGTTTTGAGGTTCAAGTACAAGTAGGTCTAGTAAGGAGAGAGCCTCTGTCCTCTGTGGTGTTGGGGGAGTAAGCAACATCTGCGGGGCTGGGATTTATTCTCCGCAGTGTCCCGTGTCCCGAAGCGCTTACCCTGGCAGTGGCCGGGTAGTTCCGTGCCTTCCCTTCCTTGAGTGTTCCTTGCAGAAAGCAGACAGTCTGCTCCCACTTTCTTTCCGTACCAGCATTTCTCATCGTACGGACCATAGGCGATGGCTCTGTAAGATTAAAACGAGTTTTCGGTCAGGACAAGGGCCACGCACTTGTGACGCCGCAGCGCTGCTAGCGGCACCCGGCCCCGGAGCGCTGTGCTCGCCCGGGAGGGCTCTGCCCTTCGGCTGCCGGGGTGGACGCTGGTCACGCACGGTGAGGAAGGGTCTGTGGAGGCTCTGCTGAAATCCGCCCCGGACACATACCTGAGGGATTTTACACATTTCATAGGAGATCCCGGACAAGTAGGGGTACGTGGAGAATAACAGTGTGATCCGTAGAACTACAGGGCCTGATCAGATATCTTTTAATCGTACCCTTAATCCAACAGTGAGGTGCTTCAGTAGCTTCGGAGAAGCTCTGTGTGCAGCTTTGACCTTAGTCCTACCCAAGCCTTGCTGTTGGTTGGAGCAGGATGAAGCCTGGAAGTGAGCACTGGAGCTGTCTGACTGTCAGTTCAGCAGCAGACTCGCACCAAAATATTCCATCCCCGAGTTCCAGGTGTCAGAGAATTTAGGTAGAAAGCAATGACGTGGAGCATAAATTTTTTTATGCTCTGGGACGGATTGTGCCTGGTAGTGCTATTGGTCTAATGAGATACTTTATGTCTTTTTCTATTGAAAGAGGATTATTTTTAAGCCCACGGTTAAGAGAATGTCCGGTATTTTGCTTTGATTAGCATGTCATTCAGGCTCTGGTGGGATAAAAAAAATTACCAGAGGTAAGGATAGCAAAGGTTAAATTGTGTTTGTAGTAGTTAAAAAGAGAGATAAATTCTAGAGAGCACAAAATAGAGGAATACTCTGCATCACAAACAGTAGAAAATTGTTGTCTTGTGAATTTGATGCTCTGAGTGTGAAGGAAGAAAAGAAAATATATATATGCCATTCTCCTCCTTCGGTACCATTTCTAAAGAATATTTATCAGCAACTCCAGCCACAAGGTAGGAAAACACGCAGAAGCCAAAGTGCAGCTGTAGTTTGTTTTGTTTTACTCTTACTTTTTTTATATATATATATTTGAACCCTTCAGACAGAGCATGGCAGTAATAAGAAAAAGAAAAGAAATCATTAATTTCTTAAATGCAGCATTGTCACGCACCGATCCTCCAACGACAACTATTTACGCAGGGCTTCTCATCATGCCCTTCACAACTGCTGTACAATAAATAATAAAAGATTAAAACCTTAAACCTGGAAAACTTAGGAAAAAAATATTAGAAAATTTTATTTCAGATTATAAAAATCCTTGAATGATTTACTTTAAGGGACAATTTCATTGCTGCCATGTGCAGGAACTAATGATCGCGCAGGGCTCCGGATTGGCGAGAAGGTTGCTTGGGAAACATAGTCATAGGGAGGTGATAAAGTCATCCTTTCTCCATCGCTGCCTCACTGTCACCAGGATAGCTTTTACCATTTGTTACAAGGAAATGGTAGTCCGTGTACATATTTATATCCCGATGGCAATAACGTCGGCAGTAACGTGCACTGAGCAATCCATGTTGTTTTAAGGAGCCCAGCTTGCTTCCCTGTGCCAGCGACCCTCGTCGTGCATGAGATGGGGTTTAAAATAGCGTTTCTAACAATGGAGACAGCTTCCCCGATCTTCGCGTTCGTAATGAAGAATACTCTCTGTCCTGAAGTGTGTTGCTTAAACCCGGGACAAGTGACAAGCGTGCCTTGTCCCCTCTCGGGTGTTGTACCAGCGGTCCACTTCGTCAGGATGTAGGGTCTCTGAGCCTTACGTTCCCCTCCAGAGAACAGCGGGTCTCCTGCAGTTTCCGCGAGGAGAATTGCTGAAATGTATGAGTGGTTGGTTGCTGCCGTAATGTAAAAGTGTTTTTGCGATGGCCGTGCGGGAAAGGATGGCAGACCCGGCTCCGTTTCAGCTCAGAGCCGCGTGACAGTGAGTGCGGGTTTGATTACTCTTTTTCTTAAAACCCTGTGAAATTAGCGCATTTGTGTACAGCCTATTGTTAGGCGAAGCTGTCAAACGGAGTAGCAGTTGGTGATGCCAAAGCCAAGAAAAAATACAATTAAAAGTGAAAGACACTCTACCGTACAGAAAGCAAATGCCTGTGCTTTGGGGTGAGGAGGAAGACGGTTGTGCGTATTCGGTGGAGGTTTGCAATAGTTCCTTCCTGTTCTCAGCGCCGTCTGCTAGGCAGTGCCTCGGAGCGTGGTTAATGGTGCTGCAGAGCAGCAAGGGAGCCGTGCTGTACCCACCTCTAACTCCCCGTGCCTTTGGCTTTAGACTAACGGCTCATAATAGCACGTTGGGTGTTTGTTTGCATCGCTGCAGCGATGCTCTTTGTGTGGGTACCTTGGGGAAATTTTCCCCGTGCTTCCCAAACCCCTTCCTTGTCGATGCCTTGCTGCATTCATTCACTCTAGCAGATATTAATTCTTCTTCTCCTTTGCTCAAGATTCGGTATTCTCCGTTTACCTGGCTTGATTTCTAGCGCTCACCATCCTTTAGCCTGCGTGCTTCCATGATAGAAGTCTGTGCCTGGCTGCGTAGTTCGTAGTTATTTTTTTGATGTTATTACAGGCTGTGAGCCTGGGTATCTCCCTTCTCGCCCTTTCCTCTGGGTCTTTTGGGCAGCCAGGGGACTGCTAAAACCTCTCTGGTTCTTCACCGCTAGCTTCTGTCCAGTGGGTAGGAAAAGTCGCCGTGAAGTTTGAGCTGTTTCTCTTTGCGAGCTTTTTAGCTAGTAGCTGAACTTGGCAGGTGTGCTCTACCAGCTAGAAAGGAATCGCCTGGCAGGGGGACGGGGGTTTCAGCTTCATGGAAACGGACGGCTTTCATTCTGTGTTGAAATCGCGGATGTGAAAAATAGAAACCGCGTAGTCCTGTGGGCGCCAGACGTGCCCAGTGGATCGTAGTGGCCCGACAGCAGGCGGTTCTGGTCCTGTCCCCGAGCGCTGGCCCGGCTGGCAGGCGGGGAGGGAACCAGCCCGCGGGGTGGCTGCGCACCCCCGGGGCGCTCGGCCTTTGCCCGTGGGAGCAGGGGAAGGCGGGATGACATGCAGCGATGTTGGGTTCCAGGTTTAGTCACCGAGGAACCCTGCGGCTGTTTTTTTTGTCAGACATAAGCAGTGGTTTTGCCACCTTCAGGAAACGTATAAAATAGTTTTCACGTGAGGTGTGTCAAAAATACTACAAAATTATATGTTACTGTTAGAGCAGAGCCAAATGCAGTCAGTGTGAAGCTCTACGGAGAGAGAAAACCTTTATTTACATCAAGTGAGGGGAGTGAAAAATGCCAAAGATACAAACTTGTGAGCCTCTAAACAGCCACCGCACCCCAAAGCTTGAGATGGATGATACATAATTAATGGGTGGGTGGATGGATATTTCATCAGGACGCAGAGGGTACTTATGTTTTGAACTCCACGTTAAAAAGTGGAATGATAGGTAATTTTTTTGTTTATATTTATTTAGGAATTAGAGATGACCTTCAAATGACTCCTCGGGCTACCAAAGCCCAAGTGTCTTGGAATAGTATTTCCAAATGAAAGCTTGTTGATAACTTTTGTTTATCTTCAGAGCTGTCCCATTAAAGGAAAACCATTAAAAGACTGTAAGCATCATCACTTCTAAATTGGAAATTGCAATCTTCAGGGGGAGAAAAGCTCAGCTGCCTCTCTCATTACTAAAACATGGAGTTGCAGGAAGATACAGTTTTTGGTTAAGGTACTTAGAGGTTTCCTTGGGGGTTTTTTTCACATCCAAAATTTGAAAAGTTTAAAAGAAGAAAAAAAAAAAAGTCCGTAACTACGACTAGCCGAATGTCAGTACTACTGCTTCTGCAGTATGCACACACACCTTGCCGCCGTCCCCTTCCCACGGCACACAGACACAGCAAAAGACAGATTTTGCATAAGCTCAGCATTGCCCAGAGAATGGGCGAAGAGGAGGGCACTTCAGAAACCCCTCATTTTGTGCTGTTAGCAACTCCTAGTTGAAAAAAATCAGTGTCAAATGGCTGAAAGGAGGTTTTAGACTTGATGCTACTCGAATAAGCAAGTTCCTTCGTACAGACTAAGCTGATAGCAGACTGAATTCTTGGAAGAAAATGACGGTGGCTCGCAAGCTGTGGTGCAGTCCAGCTCTTTACCTTCCCCTCACCATCTGAAATGCATCCAGGATGGTGAGCGTTTTTGGCACCTGCCTCTCTGTCTGCACAGAAGGGGCAGGGAGCGGTGCCTGCCAAGTCCGTGGACCTTCAGGAACTGACAGCCTGAACCCCACAGATCACCGGTCATGCGTGCGCGGCGCCTGGGCCTTCGTCTGCCCTCCTTCCAACTCCATCTCCCGCAGCCCAGGCGTCTTGGCTGGCTCAAACATCATGCTGTCAGCATCTCCCGCCGTTTCGCACGGCTTCCTCCTTGAAGGGGACTTGCAGCCAAAGGAGAGCCATCAATGTCACGGTCCTGATATGTTTATCATTCAGGGGTGGTAACAGGACAGTTGGTGATACGAGGGGACCAGTCTGCTTCAGCATGCTCTCCAGAAGTCATGAGGAGCAAGTATGAAGGTAGTCGTCGCGGTGTCCTGACTCGGTCTCCTACACGCACGCCTCCTGAGCCCCGAAGCTGCAACCATGTGCATTTGTTGGGCTGTGAAGTAAAACCTGTGATTCTCTGCAGGACTCTCGCTTCTGCTCATCACACCTCGGACACGAGGGACGGCGCCGTGAGGGGCGCTTGCGCTCCTGCGGGTCCGCTGGTGATGTGCGCAGGCTAGCGGAGCTCAGCTGTCGCACAGAGGGAGCCAGATCACTCTGGTGGGGCTTAAACAGCCTGGTCGCAGGTGCTGCTCTAGCCCTGTTCCGCACCACCCGAGAGCGCGGTCCTAGCCAAGCCAGCTCCCCCTGCTTTCAGGGCAAAAGCAAAGGCGGGTACCGCCGTTGAAGCACCTACTGATTTGGGAGGTTAGGAACGAGGCTGAAGACGTCTCGGAATAGTGACGGTCGGGCACGGCTACCTCAGGAAATGCTGCTCCTTGTCTTGAAGGGATAAAACTTACCCTCTTGTTGAGCAGCAGCCTGAACGGGGCAGGATTGCTCACCAGGAAAGCTCTCGGCCACTCAACTCTCGGTTGTCCGGAACAAGTTTAAATTCAGGTCTTACTAGCTTCAAAGCGCAGGGCACCACTTTTATTGTCCAGTCCCTTCCTCTTCTACATATTCCTTTGTTCTCACGTTACCAGTAACTGCAAGTAAATGAGCATCATCCTTTGTGGGCACAAAACTGGGTTTTGCGGGATGTTAAGAGCTGTGACCTGGGAGCGCGATAGGGAAGAGGTCAGCGCTGATCTTCTGGCTGGAGGTTTCGGGGTGTTTTTTCATCTGGTTGTGTGTCTGCGATTATTACTGAACTTAAAGTAGAGAAGAATCAAATATTTAGGAAACTCTGTATTGTCGTCTTCTCCCCCCGGCTTTAACCTACCTTTTGTGTGCTGTTACGCAGTGTAAAAGCAAGCTCGGAAATGCAGTGTACCACTTCAGTGTCCAATTAACAGTGAAAAATAAAAGCTCTGCTGCAGCTTATCTTAGTGAGTCTTCCGAGAGGATAAAAGAGGAGCTTTCCTCACCCTTTCCCTGACGGCTCTCTCCCGTGCTGCAGAGTCTTGTAGAGGGTTTCTACTCCTGTCTCTGAGGGGGAGAGTGTGTCGTTAAACGACTGTAGAGCGACTAGTGTGTGAAACTGAGTTGCCTGGTCAGTAGCAGAATAGAGAGAAGCCTGATAACAAGATAGCTTATTGTAAAACCAGAGCTACAGCTGCAGTGTGAAACTGGAAACCAGTTTGGGTTCCCGGCTGGAACTTTGGCGGGGGGCTAGGCCCCTCTCTTGCAGACGTGCGGGCTTATAGCATCACCTAGCCTAGGGGAGGTGTGTTTGCCAGGCAGCTGGCTGTGTACCGGACGTCGTATAGGTGACCGCTTTCCCCCGTTCTTTTGTTGTCATTAGTTTCACGTTACTATGCTACAGCTTTCTTCACTTCATCCACGCAGAGTCCTCACACAGACTCCAACGGCATCTTGTTTCCCATGGTGGGCTTTGGCTCAGCCTCTAACCCCACCAAAGCGAAATACCACATCCGTGTTCACCCGCCGTCAGTCACACGGTCCCCGTGCGTCTCCGTATCTGCAGAGCCCAAGTTGTGAAGAGGCACAGTTGCATCTGCATCAAAGCACAAGAGAAAATGAGTGGCGCAGAGCGTGATGCGAGAAGGTGCTGAGCTCGCGGGGATCAGCTTCTTTCCGTGGGTATTTTCTTGGTGCGGTGGTGTGCCCTTTAGGCTTGGCAAGCTCGCCTTGCGTCTCAGCTGTTCACAGCTGGTGCTGCTCTTACTCTCAGACATCGAGGCTTGCTGCTCCGTGAGTTTCAAAAACGGAGTCTAGGGAGAGCGGCTGAGCAGAAATGGGACTTGCTGCTGCTGCCCCAGCTCCCCCAAGGCACTCTGTTAGAAAATAGAGTCAAAGTTCATCTTGCAACAGTAAAAGGCTTGGTCACGAGCTAAGAAGAATCATTTTTAGCATTGGGGTAAGCCATCCCCTGGTGAACTCTGTTATAACAATATTTTAAATATGTATTTTCTTGATAACACATGCATAGGAATAGAAATGAGGCTGCTAACAGATTAGTGTTTATGCAGAGAAAAAACATTTTCTTTGTGCCATCCAAAACACCTTCTTGTCACCTGAAAGCAAAGGAAATGAACTTAACCAGCCAGCTAGGACCGCATCCAGCGCTGTATTGCCCTTGTAAAAGCTGCGCCTCACTGCTCTCTGTACCATGTGAGAACACAGTGTGCAGCCATGTTAGGAAATTTGCTTGAAATGAGTATTTTCAGTTGGAAAAATGTCCAAGGCGGGTGTGGTAGAAGAAAGATGGCATATAGATGACAAGAGAGAAGAATGGGCTCTACTTAGTAAAGGTGCTTCCAGCACAGTGCTTACTCATAACGCAACAGATGGTGTAAAGAAGTTTTTAAACAGTTACGTTTAGGCTGATGATTATTTGAGGCAAGGTTTGTGTTTCTGTTGGTCTTAATGAATCCCTTGGTTCCAGTGCTGCTTTCACGTATGAATGTTCAGTGTTCATTTCCCATTTGGAAGTTTGCCTTTGGGGAAGATTTAAGGCTGGCATTCAGCGTTTTCTCCAAGCAAGTCTGCACATCTACGTTTTCACAGTGAGCAAACATGCAAGATATTTTATTATGGCCAAACTGCAAATTACATGCAGAGTCAAACCAATATGCAGTGTATTTTTGCCCACGTGTTTCTTCTGCTTCACTTAACACCTCCCAAGTGCTTCAGGAGAAGCCCTCCGTCAAATCACGCAATTTCTCATGGGCCACCAGGCATCCTTACCCGACAGCTTCTGTGCAAAAGCACCATCCAAGTGCTGCGCTCCCCAGAGCCCCTCCGAACCACTTACCTTTTCGTTACCTGCAAAACTGTCAGCTGAATGCCCTGGGCTCCTCTCAGCGTAGGAAGATTTTCGTCTTCAGTCCCTTTCTCTAAAGAGCCTTTTCTTCTTTCACTTGCACTGGTAAGTTTGCCTCGTAGTTTCTGCTTGGAGGAGGCTATTGGAGCTCCTTTTTGTACAGCGTTGGGAGCAGTAGTTGATGTTTACACCTCTAGAGCCGTTCCAGAGCTGTGTCATTTCTCTGCCTGACCACAGGGTTCGGCTGAGCTCAAGGAGCAGTCACTGTTACTTAGTCAGTGCGATAAAATGCTATATATCTTTTGGATTTGTACTTTCACCAGATGATCATAGAATCGTAGAATAGTTTGGGTTGGAAGGGACCCTTAAAGGCCGTCTAGTCTAACCCCCCTGCCATGGGCAGGGATATCTTCAGGCAGATAAGGTTGCTCCAAGCCCAGTCCAACCTGGCCGTGAACACCTGCAGGGACGGGGCAGCCACCGTGTCTCTGGGCAACCTGCGCCGGGGGCTCACCCTTGTAAAAAAAAAAAAAAAAAAAAAAAAAAAGGTCTTCCTTATATTTAGGCTAAGCCTACCCTCTTTCAGTTAAAAACCGTTACCCCTTGTCCGATCGCTACAGGCCCTGCTACGATCATAACTCAGTTTTAAAAGGCGTGGGAGAACAGTATTTCAGTAACTCGGCACCTACGGCGTTTGGCGGCTTTGTCCGCGAGGCGAGCCTGTGGCACGCCAGTGTTGTCCTTGGTGTGCGGTAAGGCTCCAGCGCTTCGCCTAAGCGTCGGTTGTATTGGTAAGCCATTTTCTGTTGTGGAGAACTGTTGAGCCATATAGACTGAGAGGTCAGCAGTTGAATCCAGACATGGGCTGCGTTTAGGGCTTGGGCCGCCCGCTCACGCTGTTGTCTGCGCAGGTGTAGAACCCCAGGCTGCGTGGGGCGAGGGGCGACAGTAGTAGCTGCAGTGGGGATTGCACCCTAAACTTGCAGCTGGGGTAAGGGGTTGAGGAAAGAACTGCGACAGAGATCTGTGGTGCAGGGCAGCGCTCCTGGCAGGGTTCCCCCTCTGGGGAGTTAACGGAGCCAAGCCCTGAGCATCCCCCCAGTTTTGTTCTCAGCCATAAGCTTGCAGAAGGAGAGCGAGTATCAGTGGCGGAGCTGTGTGATTCAGACAGAGTAGTGCTGGTATAAACTTGGTTTAACCTATTCCACTACGCTGGCAGAGCAACTCTTGTGGGCACTTAGTTTAAACCTGTCTTGTACTGATGTAACTTAATCTGATCCCTGGGGGATTTAAGCTGTATTTGACATGAACTGGAGTGAAATTGATTTCCGTTCACCCACACTGAAATTTCCAGCAATTTAACTAGCTCAGTTTTGAAAGTGATTTTAGGGCACGGGATCTCAAAAAAAGCTGAGGGAGATGGGGAAGAGGAGAGACCTGTGGCGGCTGAGGAGCCCCGAGGTGACAGCGCGTGAAGGGGGACGTTGCAGGGTACCCGGGCGCCCAGTCCGACACAGCTGACAGGTACTAAGGCTCAGCCCAGTTGGCCTGAGAGGAACTCGCTGCTGCTCCTGCACCCTCGGGTACACCAACACGCTCTCTGTAGGAAGGCAGACCTTACTCAAAGCACAGCAAACGGGAGTATTCTGCCTGAAGTATTTTGGGTTCTTTTCTGTTGTTGTTACTCTAATACTGAGCAGAGATTTACGATGTGCTCCGAGATGGTGATTGAATGTATCTGTGCCTCAGGACCTAATCATGTAAGCAGAAATTAAAAATGGTATTTTTTTTAAGAGGAATACCAACTCTACATCAGTTGCCAGGGAATCTTTCAGAGCCTACAGCAGAGCTGCGTTTATTTTATTTATTTTGATATCCAGATCTACTTAAGGAAAGAAATTGCTTAGATAAAATCTTTATAAAAGGGAAGCTGGAGAAAAGACTTGCAAGTTCCCCACCTGAAAGATGCAGCAGTAGATGTAACTAGAGTTCCAGTAGTCTTGTTCCGCTGTCTCATTTCTGCTCTATGCAGAAAAAAATTCCTCTGTGTGTGTGTCAGCAGGGTGGCAAGACAGAAATGCCACCGGTCCCTTTGGAGAAGTAGAGAGGAGCACTGTACAGCACTTGGCGACGTGGGGAGTCCCACCGAGAAGTGATGAGGCTGTCTAGCTAAGTATCAGCTGGTGTTACGTGTGCGTCCCACAGCCTGTACTACACAGCAGGAGGTGTTTCCCTCCCCTGTACTGGTGGGGCTGGAGCAGATGACAGTGGTGCCCTTTCTGGCGTGTCACGCGTAGCACCAGCGGCAGGGGGGAGGCTGCTGGTGCCACAGGGGGTGGCGGCGGCAGGGCTCAGGAGCCGCAGGTGCTCCCAAAGGGCCGACGGCCCCAGGCGAGCGGGAGCTGTGGCCTCCGGGGGCCCTGAAGTGCTGCTGGGGGGAGCAGAGCCGTGGCTGCGGGTGTGTGGGATGTGCCCCACAAGCACCCCGTGTTACTGAACACCTCCGCGAAGCATGATGCCTGTGTGACGTAGCGTCCCAGCCAGGAGCTCTCCCACTCCAGGGCCGTAGCCAGCGTTATTTTCATTTCTTCTTTGTTCTGAGTGCATCTTGAACTCTTTTGTAACTAAAGGCAGGGCTTTATTACAAGTTGGCGAGTACCACAAACTAGATCAGCTTTTAACCTAGGGGTGAGGTACTGCTGTTGCTACGGTTTCCTGGCCGGTGTAAGGTGACAAGGTGACTCTGCTGAGCCCATACAGCAAGCCCTCAAGATGTTGGTTTGCCCAGTGGGCACTAAAATGTGACCTCTTCGTTTTCAGTCTGAAGTTGTGGGGTTTTTTCTTGTTGAGCTAGAGCTCGGGTTTGAGTTCAGCGCTCCTTTCGTTTGTAATCACACTGTCAGTTTTCAGAGGGCAGCTCTCATTACACAAACTCTTGGAAAGGAGAGCGCCTGAACATCAGTGGGTTGTCAGGGCCAAAGAAAACTACAGAGCCGGCTGCCAAAGTCAGACGTGTAACGGTCTCCCCTCCCAGCACGTGTCGCATCCATCCCACCTCCCCTGCAGGGTGGCGGAGGGGAGAGTGCGCTCCAGAGCAGGGGCAGGTGAGATTTGGGAGTAATGGGACATGACCCACTTCCCCGGGAGACCTGCCTGGCGCTTGAGACAGGAGCTTTGTAGGTGCGGCCGGCGGCGTTGCACCGCTGCCATATCGTCACTCAACACTGAACAGCAGGTGCAGCACGAAGGTCTTGTTTCCCGTTTCCCACTGCCATCGCTGCCTCTCGAGGAGGGCTTGCTTTCTTTGATTTTTCCAAGCTGGGAGGAGAGCAACGTCTGCAGCTCGCGTGAGCTCCGGCCCGCGAGGCATGCCGAACGCGCCTCAGCTGTCACACAAAGCCTCTGCGCTTTCCAGGCGATACAGACAGCGAACTATTGCCCTCCTACGGAGTGGCTACGGGGAATGTAAGCAGCAGAGAGGGGAAGAGCGTGCCTGCATCAAGCCACCGAGGTGGTTCAGTGCAAGATGGCTCAGGGCTGGATGGAAGAGGAGCTGTAACAATTCAAAGGAACAGCCCTAGGGCAGCCCCTGTCACGTCAACGGTTTAGGGAGGTGTCTTGCACAGCACGAAAAGTAAGGTGAGCTGAAGGCTATGAATGCAGGCAGGAAGGCACCCGTGGGGAGATGTGTTATTCTGCAGCAGTTGCTACGGAATCAGGTGTTCTGGAGGGCCAAGAACCACACCTGCCTTCTGACATATTGATAGGGTTCCCTCGCTAGCACTCCTGCTGGCTTCCAGTTCAGAATACCTGTGTAGTGGTGCTCAGAGTGCATCTCACCACCATTTCTCAGCACCTTGGCACCAACTTTATTGTAAGAGCAGCAACTTTCACACGGGATGAGATAGGTTTGGGTTCTGCTCAAGGCTGTAGGGAGAAATTCCATTCCCTCCCATCTATACGTCTACAACTGTAAGAGCTGTGCTAAGGGTTCCCTTTGAAGGGTCGAAAAACCTCAACTTCTGAACCACCAGTTTTCTGCAGTCATGCCAAAAATAGATATTACCAGGTCCGTATCTCCTGAGCTTTTCTAACCGCAGATTGCAAAAAGAGAGGTTGATGTCCCATATCAAGTTATTTGTATGCTACAAGCTGCAAAATGTGCATCTGGAGGCAAGTTTGTAAGTGTAAATGAGATCTGACCCCAAGTGAAGTGACTGCTACATAAACCCATGTACCGCACGTAAGCGTAGGGGGCTGCCGGGCTTTCTGGTAGGTCAGAGATCTGTCTTCAAACTTGTTGCTATAGCCACAGGTCAATACGAACCTGGAGCCAAACTACAAGTGCAGCAAAGCTGGAGGCATCTCGGGACAATTCCCTGGTTGGTCTGGAGAAGCAATAAGGGAAGTCGTTTAGGCTTGCTAACCAGCCAGGACTGACCTGGAAGCACTGGAAAGGTAAACTTAGATTAAACTACGGCGCATTAGGTGCGCAGGGCCCAGGCTTTTGCAGCCTGTGCCTTATACTCGAGTAGTGCAGTACTTAAAAGTAACGCACTTCTGCTGAACAGTCCTGGCTCGAGAAGACCGTGAGGGACTGTTTCCTCCCTAGTGCAAATGGAGTTTGCCAAAGCTTTTTGTTTTGCCCCACCTAACGCAGACCTTCACAGATGATCTGATGAGGAGAATCTCTTGGATTGCCTTCGATGTCCCGATTGTGCCGGGTGCTGCGCTGGTTAGGAGCCTACCCCTTGGAAATGGAGGCAGTACGTGTATTTTGGCCGTACCACCCCACCACCAGCTGTGTAGCCTGTGACCAGGTCCAAGCCCATGCAGGGGCCAAGAAGATGAGAAAGCCCTTCTGATGAGAAGAGCTGAACGTGAAGAAGGAAAGAAGAGGTCAGGCAGAGCCGAATGGCAGCTCAGACCTTGCTCGGCTTTTGGGAGAGACCTGGTAAAGGAACCTAAGTGGAGAAAATGAAGTGTGATTAGCAATGCAACTTAGTCATGAGCCGCAGCAGCAGTAACGGACAGAGAGCAATAAAAAGCCTCAAAGAGTTTGAGAAGCAGTAAAGTACGTTCCTATTTTGCTGTCCAGAGCTGAGAAAGAGGTTTTATCAAGGCTCCCATCCCAGCAGTTTGGGCAGACTCCTGCTGGCTCGGGACGCAGCTCTGTGTCCTCCCTGTTGCTCTGAGACGTGAAGAGCACAGGTCCCACGCGCTGGAGAAGAGCCCCAGCTCTCCAACCTGGCACGTGGCCTGCAGGCTGGGAGGCTCCCTCTTGCCAGCGTGACCTAACTCAGGGCTCCCTCTTCAACAGAGAGCTGACCCCCAAAATGCCGAAACTGTGAGCTGCACGCAAGTCTGTCCTTGCCCCCGGGGGAGCGCCTGCTCCACCGCTGCCCCGTGACGACCCAGGGCCTGCCGGCCATCCCCGTCTGCCGGCCATCCCCGTCTGCCGGCCATCCCCGTCTGCCCTGCCGGAAGGTGCGTCTTCAGAGGGGCAGAGAGGAAAGATTTCTAACCCTGCCGCGTCCAGCTGGCAACCTGCTCACTCCGTTACCAACAAGCTGTCAGTCCCTCCACCTCATTTTAGTTTATGTTTGACTGGGTGAGCACGTGGACTTGAGCTGCCACAGCGCATCTCTACGGCCTTATGCAAAGCCAGCAGTTCTGTAAAAACCAAAACTCAGAAGGACAAGGCTCTGTGGTCAACGGTATCTGAGTCCTAAAAAAAATGTGGCACGTGAACAGAGGTAACCGGGACCTCCCCAGTGGACGGAGGGAAGGGTTCATTGCTGTCTGCGGGTAACTGGACAGGTAGTGCAAAGCCCCATCAGCACCAATTCCCAGAAGGTGACCTCCACAAAACTCAAGGGCTGTTGAAGAAATGCGTATGGGTCTGTGGATGCAGCCGTGGAGCGAAGTTGTGCCTTCACTCACTGTTGCCTTAAGGTGAAAGAAAAAAAAGAGTGTAGCAGTTGCTCTCCCTGGGCAGTCATGCAGCGATTCCCACAGGTGGGAGTTACGGACTTTGGGGTCTGAAGCCAGTGACTGAGGGGCGGCTCAAAGAATTTCGAGTTTTTTCTCTCATTCAGTGCACTCTTAAGCTGAAAGCAAAACTTGACAGGGAAAGAGAAAGCAATCTTGCCACCGAGCAAACCTTTGCGTGAACCTGTAGGGGAAAAAAGGGCTGAATTCTGTATACCTGGAGGGGCAGAATCCTGTCTTAACGGGCGAAGAGGGCACAGGACAAGCCGCTGCTCATCAGTTTCTCTTTTGGGCACAAATCTGGAAAATGGGCTGTTTGCGCTAAAAGTCTCTGGTGCCAGTAGCGTTGCACCTCTTTGGGTCAGATCGGAGCTCAGGCTTAGGAGCCCCTAAAAAGAACAGTTGACGTGGTGTTTTGCTGCTGTGATTGCAGGCGGCTGCTGAGCTCTGGGGAGGGTTTTCCAAGGTCAGGGTGTAGCAGGGTGACTCACCCTAGCCGCGGCCCTGCGAGCCTGCACAGCTTGAGCGACTTCCAGCGCGGAGTCTTCCAAAACATGAATGTTCGTGAAAGGAAAAAAAGACACCGAGTGGTTTTAAGGATTCAGTTCTGTAGAAGACATCTGGGTTGGAGGATTATGTTACCTAGTAAGTATCTAGATCTTTCCCCTGCTGGCATTTCGCTGCATACACTGGCTCCGTCTTTCTCTGTGTTTGGATTTCCTTCCTGTGTCCCTTTTTTAGTGAGCCGTCAGCTTTTCAGAAGTAAAAAAGTTTGAACCCTTTGCAAGGACTCCTTAAATGTCCTCCCCCTCCTCCCAGCTGCTCCTTTCTCTTTTGGCTCTGCTTTAGGGATGTAACAGATGAGTTGGGAAATATGACCTCGTTGAAGCTATGGGCAGATAAGCTGTGTTCCAAGAAGTCCTTTTGCACAGAGGTAGAAAACAGCTGCTTTCCCTGCCTGGAGATGACGGGGAAGCAAAGTCCCAGCTTTCAGCAAGGTCCTAAGAGAAGCCCCAGCCTCCCTCAGAAACTCTCAGCGAGCCAGTGACATGTGGCTTTTCTCGCACCACTAACGGTGCCTATTTCTCACAATGGTTGAGTGACACAAGAAACCGCTGCTGTGAAAGGCAGGAGTTGATAATGTGCTGGGATTTTTTTCTGCTAGCCACATTTTAGGACATGACATCACCTTTGCGGTCTCACCGCTGATGAGTCTGACATGCGGGACTGGAGCAGCCTGGCTTTCCTGGTGGCCAGGATGTTCAGCAGCAGACCAGGATGTCCAAAATTAGAGCTAGTCCCACTTCCTAACTTCTGCTGGCCCTCTTTGCTCTGTTGCTGACCTGCCAGCCCTGTCCCCCTTCCCTTTTCCCCAAAAGGCTCATCACGTGCACCTTACAGGGATCTCCCGGCGCGTTGGGAGCCGTGGGAGGGTGGGGAGACCCTGCCCAAGCCAAGCGGGGCAGCAGCAGCCTGCTCTTTAGTCAAACAAAGGGACTAATTCTGCAGGTGGCACGGACGCGGCCGCATGCCGAGGCCAGGGTGACTTCCTCGCCGTTTTCCCTGGGCTCTGCGTCTAGTCCCTATTAACAGCAGCCCTGATCTAATAAAACATACCAGCCTAAATACCGGCCCGTCTGCAGGCCCCCTTGGCTTTCATTATGCCCATATAAGAGGAAGGAAGGAAGGGAACAAACCTTGCTGCGCTTCTGTTACATGGTGGTAATTAACGTAGCACAATGCTGTTACAGGTCCCAATAAAATAAAAAGTCTTTGCAGTTATAATGAGATATTCATGCATGGCAGCACCAGAGTATAAACTAAACTTTTATTGTATGCGTTAGCTATGGTAAATGAAGCGAAACAGGGCTAAATTCATTACGTCCCATCTCAGCTGCATCTCACAAATAACGGGCCTTAAACATTTCCATCAGAAAGTCCATTTCCTCTTGTTGCCAGCAGCCGTTAACCAGTGCCGAATGTTCTCTCTGCAGAGGTGGTTGAACCTGAGGGTGATATAGGACAGCGGTAAGCATTTGTTAAGTAATTAATATAACCTGTTTACAAGGAGTACCCGACGGTCACAAGGCAGTAAATAGTGTCTCGCCCCTTTTGTCTGTGCGGGAGGGAGGGGGAGCCCTGCCGTGGCCATGCCGGCCGTGCTGCAGCACGCGGCCGGGAGGTGGTGGGGACGGTGGGTGGGGAAGCGGAGGCGCACGGGGCAAAGGCCAGAGCCGCGGAAGTGTTTCGGTACCCGCCGCTTCCGGATGCAAGAACGCCTTGCTGACTTGGCGACCGCGGGCCTGCGACCGAAGCCGTCGTATCATCTGGAGCAGAACGTGGAGCCACGGGAAGCCGGAGCGGGCGAAGGGGAGGAACGGGTGGTCCCTGGTGCTGTCACCCCCTCGGCCCCGGGGGAGGGTTAGGAGGGAGCAGAGGGCTGAAGGCTGCTCGCTGGTGTCAGAGGGAAGCGGCAAGGAAGGGTGACCGCCTTCGGGCCGCGTCTCCGAGGTTTGCCTGGTGACATCCCGCAGGTCGTGGTGGCGTGTGTCAGCCGGGCGCTTCTGCTGGTTGCTTGGCGTTTGGGTGCGGGGCGGTGTTGAAGCGAATTTTCCAGCTGATTTTACAGCACAAAGCTTGGCGTCTTCTGCGCTGCTTTCCTGCTGAGGTATCTTGCAAATTGAAGAGCACTAACTAAAAGGTTGTGTAGTTTGGCGCTGGTTTCATTAGATAAAGCTAGACATTTGCTGCTGATTATACTTCCCCAAATTCAGCATTAATCATAGCATAATAGAATCTGGTAGCTTTGGTTGTTAATTCTCTATTGAGTCTGCATCCCCATGTTTATTCTCATTTGTTCTGATAAGGTCCATTGTCTCTAATATTGCTTCGTAAAGGGTAAGAAATAAATCAACGGTATTTAGCTTTCCTAACCATCTGGTCTGGCTTACATCCCAAAATCAATTTTTAAGTTGGGCACAGTTTGTGTATTTTTGCCTTGTAAGAGAGAGCGTCTCTGGGGAGAGAAGGGAAGGAAAAGTCTCTACTAATCTCACCCCGGGGATTAATCATTTCATAGATACTACACTTTAAACTCTGCAGGTTTCTGTTGTTGTCATAGCTGCGGTTGTTGGGCTGAGCTTTTGCGAAGTGCCAAAAGGAACTTCTTCCTCTCTGTATTAATGGGATTAATACTTTGAAGAGCAGTACGTTACTTGGAAGTATAAAAGCACTTGTTTTGGATGTGGAGTTTATTTGCTTTGGTAGCATTTGATCGCAACGATGTTAATCTTCAACATGTGTATACATTATAATGCACTTCGAGGGTCATTATAACACCATCCTGTGGAGTTAAGCCAATTGTTTTTAAGAGGTGTTGTTAATGTCATGAAATTTAATGCATTTGGGAGCTACTGTCTTGCCACAGATGGGAAATATATCTTGCAAACTATAAATTTTTAAAAATTATTTAGCGACTCCATTGCTTTGTGGGGCCATGTGGCACCGAGCACAGGATAATTCCACAGCTTTCATTAGAGCACAGTCATAAAACATTTAAAGTTCACGGACGATGTTTTCTGGAACTATTATAATAATTAGAAAAGGAAAATGGGTTTAATAAAAGTTGTAAACAATTATCATCAGCCAGACCTTGTCCCTTTCTTGCACACCCCATCTGCATCGCACATCTGGGCGTGCAAAGCACGGAGAGGCGTTACTCCGTCTCAGCCACCCCAGCCCAGCGCAGAAGGTACGCGTGCTTCGGGGTCACGCGGGGACACAGCCATGACAAAGAAACTCGAGGAGGACAAATCTGGGAAAAAAAGCAAGAGATCTAATCAATGCCCTTTCAATCAGACATCGGTGTCCTCGCCTCCTGGCAGCCCGTCGCTGCCTGCTCGCGGCTCCTTTTCACGAAGCCGTGTAGACGCTCTGCTTTGCCAGGTTGACACAAAAGGATTTCAACATCAGTGAAGACGTAGGGCCGATGTTTATGACAGCAGATGGGGCCGGCACGTCCTGGCGAGAGGAGGAGCGATACCTCTGAAAGGAGTGAAGTTTCAGTGGTGTAAGCAAGAGGCGAAGGAAGATGACCCCGTGTGACGAGGGGTTTAGAGGGGTCCCTCGCGCCGCATCAGGGTCTGAGGGTGCAGGCCCGGCGGAGAGGGATGGACTCGTCTCTTGAAGGAGAGGGAGCAGCCAAGTGACGGCTGGGAGCCTGCACTGCCTCACCCCTCACGAGCACTTGGAGCGCCGGTTTTTCGAGCCGAGCTTTGGCTCTCGGCCCCTGTCGCACCTACCTCTGAAGCCTGGCACGTACGGCTCTGCAGCTTTTAGGTGTTTCAGCTGTCAAGGTGAGACATGTGAGGTTAAAATCGCAAACTCTTACTTAAAAGTAACCCTGGCCAGACTCTAAGCTACTGAATTGTGCCAGGCTGTGAAATCTTTGAGTGCAGCTCATCCTCGCAAGGTCCGAAGCCGCTGTGTCGAAGGAAGCAGTGTGCTGGCTCTGGCAGCTGGAAGACTCAGTCGGGCTGTGCTGATCGTGAGCATCTCCTGAGTGACGAGAGGTTACAATCCCAAATTACACCCAGTGGAGGAATATTCTAAAAAGGAGGTTTACATGGTTTAGGTTTGATGGTTCGTGCACAGCAGCCACGATCTGCTGAGACGCCACGTGCTGCTCATCCTTATGGAGAAATGCAGCGTGTTCACACTCGGCCTCTCTGGTCCCCGTTCCCTGTCGTACTCTGCGCAGGGCTTCCGTACTCCCTGATGAGAGGCAGGGCCTTTCTTCAAGGTGATGGAGGTGCTTGTCTTCTTACTTAGGAAAGAAGAAATGTAGGATAATGTGGAGGAGAAAGAGATTCCAGGGATCTAGTGAAGAAGTTGTTGGTATGTAGCTGCTTGCTCCAGCTGAGCTGTGTGTACTGTTAGGTATTAACCGGGCTTTGCTTGAATCAGCAGATCATTGATGTCATTTGATATTCCGTGAGAGTATCAGCCTCTTCAGGAAGAAGCCAAGGTACCAGACTGAGAGCCAAGGCTTGGCTGACTGCAAACACCTCTCTTTTGAGTAACTTAACTGGGAGAGGCCCCCATTTCAGGCAGTACTTTCAGTTGAGCTCTCCCCTTCTTTTCTGGGAAAGCAGACACCTCTCTAGGCCAGGGAACACAAAAATACAGCTCTCGTGGTCTGCTGGTCACCAGCCACCTCCCAGATGGGCCACCGGCAAGGTTTACACGAGGGAGCTTTGCTAGAGCTGTTGCTGGACGTCCCCCTGCTCCGCTGCCCCACACTTGGGCTTTTTGCACCCACACCATGCCAAGGGTATATGACCGCGCAGCTGCGATTTGTGTATTCGCACGGGAAGGCGAACAGGATGGGGGGAAGCGACCCCTTTTTTGCTTTGAACTTCAGCTAGGTCTGGCAGCCTGACTCTGAATTTGAGAAACCAGGGCCACTTCATCTGCTCCTGCGCGCTCCTCTTGCCGCGCAGCCCAGGCTGGACGCTGAGTTGCGACGAAGGGCGAGCACCGCGACGGGAGCGGCTGCCTGCGGCCGGGGCCGGCCTCTGGTGTGCCCGAGCGGAGCACAGCCCAGCTCTCGAGCATCGCCTTTGGGCGGTCTGTTGGCTACTGACCTAAATTGAGAGTGAGCAAAGAGAGCAAGCAGCTGCCCCACCACTGTTGCTCTGTTTTCAGCGTGGATCGAGCCTCCCTAATCCCCTCGGATTTTGTATCTACCAAAACAGCTTGGGCCCATCAGTAAATTGCAGTGGCATATGGTCCAGGTTTATGAGTAATCTGGCACACGCTTAAGGCAAGGAGGACGTCATCCTTCAGCAAATACAGAAAATATTGTGGGGCCTTTTTTTATGACTATATTTAATATAGTTGATGAGAAAGCTGTGAGAAATGTTTACCTTTTAAGCCAGTCCTGTTTAAACTTCAGCTGCTGGTTGAAGCAGCTACATAATGGGAAACAAATATAAATAAATGGGGAGTCCCGTTGTCCTGCAAACATTTTGTTGCTTAATACTGAGCCTGTGAGTGCATTTGGGGCGAGAGGAGAAGGCGGTCAACTGGTGCCACCCGCAACACAACATCTGGGGGAGGGAGGTACCCAGCATCACATCGGCCGCTTTAAAAAGTCCTCATCACCTCCATACAGGTGAAGAAGTTCCTCTGGATGTGGCATACGCCAGAGGGCACAGCTTCATCCCTAGAGGAGAGACGAGTAAAATGCGGTTTGGGCTGCTTTGGGAGAGAAAGGTCTGATCTTGGAGAGCTGGGCGGGCCTGACCCTGTGAGGTGATGGCAGCGGATGTGCCTGCTCAGTTTCCAGCTGTTCTGCTGGAATAGTGTGACTTCACTCACCGTTGGTTTTGTCTGGGCCACTCACCTTAAAGATTTCCAGGTCCTGGTCAAGTAAACCTCTTTGCCGCAGCCCCGTCTTGGCAGGAAGATGAACGCTGCGAATGGTGTCAGCAGCCGTTAGCCAGCACGACAGCAGGGCTGGAGGCGTCCGTGGGCTCAGCCGACGGTCCCGGGGAGACATCTGCCCCCCTCTTGGCCCCGCGTCAGAACGGGGGCATCTCTGGGGGCGCGCGGCAGGACGTGGGAGGTGGAAGTGGCTTGGTTAGGTAAAACGCTGCAACAACATTGCGAGAGCTTTTCCTTGGCACCTAATATATCTGTCCAGGTCTTAGCCGTGACGCTGCTTTTCCCTTCAGCTGGGCAGCAGAGCTAACAGCTTTTCTTCTCTCCCCCCGTCAGCTGTGTGGGCTCTGGATCCCTGCTCTGCAGAGGGCCTGACCTTCCCCACGCTCTGCCCAAGACTCATCTTTCCTCAGCGCGTTGAGAGCCCAGCTACAGGAACGCGCACTTGCCAGCTCTTCCCTGATTCTGCGTTACCAGCCTCCCCGCGCTATGTAATGCTTGGGCACCGTGGAATGTTCTCCTTGGTTGCGTGGTCGTGGCCCGTAGCTGCGACATCAAAGGAGCAAGTCGTCTCCAAGGCGAGGGTTTCCGTGTCCTTTCCCGCGACCTGGTCGGCAGCGTGGGGAATGGAGAAGAGACCATGGCTGGCTCCGAGTTACCACTCTTCTCCTGCGTTTAGGGCCCGGTGGGCACGGGTCAGACCTCACCTTTGCAGAGCAACCGGTCTGCCAAGTGCTGCCAGCCCACTGCAGCCCCCAAGTGCCGAGCCGGGGCCGGGCTGCCCCAGGGGCCGGCTAAGATGCCGTGTTCCATCTGCTCTGCCAGAGGCGGAATCGCCCATCGCCGGTCTCCTTCAGTGTGCCTGTGGCTGCCTCGCATCACCAAGGGTCATTAGCGAGATTGTCAGGGACAAGAGTTTAATTGTGAAGACCAGGGGCTGTGCGATGGCAAGGAACCGCTCTGAGCCGCGGCAGCCTCTGTCTTCTGCCGCTGCTCAGCCTCACCTGGAAGCACCCAAAGCTTCAAGGAAGCTTTTGCCTCTCAAATGACACCAAAGAAAGGGATGAGCCTTTTCACAGGGATTTGAAGTTTGCACCGCAGACTTTACACTTCTCATAAAACAGAGAACTTAGATCTCAAATCCTAAAATCGTTATTATGTGGTCAGGCCAAAGTGTGTTTACTTTCTCAGATGCTCACTTTCACTCTCCTGCTACACGTAATAGCAGAACTTCACCTGTTTCTCCAGCTGCTCTTAAGAAAAAAGGAATTTTCCATGTAAAGAAAACAAAATGGCTTGAGAAAACAGGTTTTATACCATTATTATGCATTACAAGGGCAACGGAGCTGGTGAGGGGTCTGGGGGACAAGTCTGATGAGGAGCAGCTGGGGGAACTGGGGGCTGTTCAGCCTGGAGAAGAGGAGGCTGAGGGGAGACCTTCTCGCTCTCTTCGAGTACCTGAAAGGAGGGGGTAGGGAGATGGGGACTGACCTCTTCTCCCCAGTGACAAGTGAGAGGACGGGAGGAAATGGGTTCAAGTTAAGGCAGGGGAGGTTTAGATTGGATATTAGGAAAAATTTTTTCACTGAAAGGGTTCTCCAGCATCGGAATGGGCTGCCCAGGGAGGTGGTGGATTCGCCATCCCTGGAGGTGTTTAAAAAAAGGGCAGACGTGGTACTTGGGGGTATGGTTTAGAAGTGGTTTTGCCAGGTTAGGTTAATGGTTGGACTCGATGACCTTACGGGTCCCTTCCAACCTCAGCGATTCTGTAAAATGGCGTGTCTCCCTTTCTGGAGAGAGCGTTTAATCTCAGCACTTCTAAAGCTTTGAAAGCGAAGTTCAGCAGCCAAAGAAATGAGAAGTCTCTCAGTGTACTTACGCAGGCCAGATTCGACACAGATGTTTTGTCAAATAATGGCACCTTGTAAAAAAAAAAAAACGGGGGAACTTCTGGTGGTTATTGGATGGGCTGTTCGGAGGAAATTATTTGACGTAGCAAAGCCACTCCATCAGCTGGTTTGATTTAGTTACAGATACAGAAATGTTCGTGGCTGGTTTCAGAGGAGTCCCGCAGTCCGTATGTTTGTAGCTTTAGAGAGACTTACCAGAACGCTCGGTTTAGAGGACCGTGGGAAGCTTACCGCGATCTGGTTGTAGAAGGAACGCAGAATATACTGGCGCATACCTGCCTCGCCTTACAGGGCTGAGCCCAGGGCGCCCGGGCCCAGTACGTGCGTCTCCTTTGCTTTTCCTGCAGAAAACAGAGAGGTCTGGTGTGTGCATGGGGGCAGCGCGGGACAGGACATGGGGCAGCGCTAGAAGGTCGTGAACCGAAGGTTTCTCAGGGTGTTGCGGACTGCAGCGAGGATGCAGCGGGCAGCCAAATGGAGTCCCTCAGCACCATGGCTCGTCGGTCGGCAGCCGCAAGGAGAAAAGCTGTGGCTGCATTTCCCTGACGGGGTTTTGCTGTGCGCCGTAGTGTTTTACATGCTGATGTTGGGATAATCAGACCTTGCGTGGAGCGGGCAGCACTGTGCAGCCGGTTCGCATGCTCTGTGCCCTGCGTGATGGTGCTGCAAGGGAGAGGCTGTGCGACTCCCTGGGAAACACCAGGGAGAAGCCAAAACAAAGCACTGCATTTTCTGGCCTATTTTTGCCGGCAGGAAGAATAGTTACAGAGCTTGGTTGGGATTTATGATGTGCTGTGGCCACCTCGTTCTCCTTAAAAACTGATTTGGCAATTAAAGATATTTCCCAGTGAGGGCGCTGACCCCCAGCTGCCATCAGTCCCCGCACTCGCTTTCCCTGCGTCCTGCCAGAGGAAGGACCAGGGCACCCACAGAATACTTTACGCAAATCCCAAGGAATCTGTCGTACAGACTTTCTAACCACAAAGAGAAAACACTTTGACAAATCTATTGAAATAAGAGCGAGCGCGTTGGTAGCGCGGCTGGCAGGGCTCTGTGCAGAGCTGCGGAGCCCCGGGGAAAGGGCAGGGACGGCACCGACGCTGCAGGGGAAGGAGGATCTGCGTGTCAGCCGTGGACGTGGGTGCTGAGCACCAACCCCGAGCGATCTCTGCCCCTGCTTGCGCTGCGGTTTGTGAAGAAACTCCAATTTCTCCTAGGAAAGCCTCCATTCTGTCAGCCCCTTGCTTTCAAACCCTGGTAACAGGGCCTTAGGCAGCTTATAAATAGCTTAAACCTTGAGTTTTTAAAACTTCAAACAGGGCCTTTGGGATTGTATTTGCTCAAATCTTATGTATCTTGGTGGCTCAGATTTTTAGCTCTGCTGCAATCTTTGAAGTAATACACTGTGCAGCTTAAAAAAAGCTTTTCTTTTAAAGTGGAAACTAATTATTTTTTTTTAAGGCTGTGGCTTGTGAGGTTTATATTTTTGTTTTGCACAGTCTAATTCTGCACGCTGGACATGAAAATATTTCACGTTAAAGGGTGGGATCGAGACCATGTGGTCTCAGCAGTGGGACATCAAAATTCCTGTTGCTGGGTCAGGGCATCCCCGAGCCACTAATCATGGCCTGGGAGAGTACGGAGGGAAAATATGTACAGTGGCAGTGTTGTCACAGCCTGGGATTTGTGTGCTGCTCCTGCCGCGTGTCACTGCGACAGGAGGCCGCACAGGGTGGATGTTTGGTCTGAACCGCTACTGCTGTAGTGGTGTTTTGGGGGGTCTTAATAACAACCAGTCTGTATAACTTGGAAGAGGTGATGGAGCCGTCCGTGAGCTCATTTTCCTCCTGCCGGAGCACTTGTCATTATCTCTGGCCACCTTCTTTGTCCCTGTAGATGGCAATATGCCTTGTTACATGGCCTTTAGAGAAGTAGGTTACCACGTCTTGCTGTAGTAGGGCTTGCTGGTGAAAACGTCACGGGGAGGTCCCTATCGAGCATAAACAGCGATCAGCAGTAGATAGCTGTAAGAGGGCTGGCAGGGACACCTTTACAGAAAGGTCTGGTGGCTTGGGAAGGTGCTCTGATATGTTCTTGCTGCGATTTGGGCCATAAAGAGGAAGGACAAGTTCCCTGGGTCTATCAGCTGCGCTGGCAACAGGGAACAGATGGCTGTGTGCCTTTTTGTGCCACGCTACGAGTTCATGAATGTCATTTTCCGGCTGAACAAAAGACCTCGTTCCAATTCAGACGTCTTGTGGCAAGTGCCTGGAGAGCCACCCTGGGAGCAGGGGGTGCAGCGTCCCTGTGGACGTGCTCTCTGCCGCGGGACTGGTGGTCCCTTCTGGTTCTTCCGTTTCTGAAGCAAATCGCTGGAGCTCCAAGCAAGGAGCGTAACTTTTCCGTAGTCCCTAGAAAGCCAAGGGCATCTGCTCACAGTTCTTATTTTAAGTGTGTGTTGACAGTATCTTCGCATGCCGTGTTGCTTTGCTGCGGGTTCCGTGTTTGCTCGGATTGATCAGGGACGTGGCCCCGCCTCGCCCTGCCGGGTCGCCTCAGGCCCGGCCAAGGCCCTTCTTGCCCTGCACTGCTCGCTGAGGGGGGCACGGACATCTTGTGGGGCCCCTGCACTACAGCTGCCCTCCCCCTCCGTCGGGGCAGTCGCTGCCGCTCGGCTCCTTTGTCGCAGCTTGGGGACTCCAGAGGGGGACAACTTCACGCCTGACAAAGAGCCAACACGTCCTCTCCCCCCTTGCTGCCGTCGGTGCGAGGAAGGAGACGGCATTGCGCAGACGGTTCTGCCAGCGCTTCAGAAAGCCGTTAGTGCCTGAGCAGGGGGAGGCCGGGAGCCGCAGGTACGCAGCAGAGCTGGGTTCTGTGGCTGTTTGTGCAACTCTCCTTCCTTCGTGTGGGTGGGACGTCAGTGGGTGATCTTCTTAGCTCTGATACGACGACAGGATTTCTTCCTGAGATGTTTCGGTGGCGGTGCGAAGCAGTGAGTGCCTGGTGGGGGGAAGCAGCACGACCCAGAGAGTGAAGAAGAGGCGGCATCTGTGTCTCCCGGATCTCCTAGAAGCCTCTCTTGATATCTAACCTGTATTTTCCTCGTACTTAACTTCATCCATTGCTCATACGTTTACTTTTCACTACCCTTAACGAGTTTCATACACCACTGATCTTTATTTTTAACCATTAAGACTTGCTATTGCTGATAGCAAAATTACCAAGAGAGTTTTTTGCCAATTAAAACTCTAGATATGATGAAACTGTTGTCTCTCTTGAGGTAAGGAAACCAATCATCGCAAGTGCTCAGCATTTATTTGCATTGCCACGTGGTGGTGCGTGAGATACTGTGGTCGCTCCTCCCTGCTTATTCCTGAGGAAATCGGGGTAACTCGGTTGTTCCCTTTGGCGTTTATTGGAGGGGATGGAGTTTTCAAGAGCTTGGAGGTGTTGGCAATACAACACACAGTTTTAGGGGAGATTATGCCATTGGCTCAGTGAAGCCAACTCACAATAATGAGAAATTAGGTGGTAGAGAAGAAAACTAGATATGGAGGAGAAAGGCGGGAAGAAGCGTTATTTGCTGTTGTCTGTGTTGTGCACATACACAGAGGGAGTGAAAACACTCCCATGTGGTTTCATTCGTCCTGCGGACAGTGTTCCTGGGCAGCACCTCCCGCACAGCCTTCCAGCTGCGTCTGCTTGGAAAGCTGCGTTACCATGTGGTGGTGGGATGTGGCACCTCAGCGTGCCGGAGCCAGTACCCAGGGCTTTGTGTCCGCAGGGAATAAATGCCAAAGTGCTGGAGTCATCACACATGGAAATTGTAGAACAAGGGAGGGCAGCAGCAGTTGCAGTTCCTGTGCGGACAACCTCTGTGAGGCGCAGAGGGGCACCGGTAACGAGGGGTCTCTCTGCTCAGCCGTGCAGCGGGACATCTCTCTGGTCTCACCTTCACTTCGAACCGCTGGGGCTCCGGGGCGCAAGCTGACTGCTCCTGCCTTAGAGCCCAGAGCCTCTTCCTCAGGTTTCTGGGTTACCATATGGCAGGTCACACCCTGCGGAAGAAATGATGCTCTCCTGCCTTAAGAGGATTGAGGATGTGGGAGGGTTATGCTGACTTGCGTGGCAGAACGGGAAGCGAATGGGAAGGCTGTGAGTGGAGGGACATGGGTGCCGTGTTCCTGAGCAGCGGGGTGCTGCGGAAGCCGCCCTGGCAGGCACGGGCTAAGGAGGCACCTGGGCACGGTGACAAAGCGCCTCTCGCCTGGCTTCAGAAGGACCGGGCTGGAGGCAGAGACAGTGAGGAACGCAGCCCTGAACAAAACAGAAGGAAAATTCAGCAGCAGAGGAACTGAACGTGGGCTGTTACCATTCAACATAGATTAGCAGTGCCCATGTTCCTTCAGGCCGCAGGAGCTCCTAAGCTTGCAGGTTGAGTCTCCAGCAGGTTGATTTAGAAAACTAAGAAATAAGGAGGCCTGTCTGACAAGGAGGCTGTGGATATACGGGGCTTATTTGAGGAAAAGTATGTCTCTAGGGCCGATTTAGGTACCTGCAGGTCACTATGAGACCCCAGAATTCAGTGTTCCGTTATTTTCCTTATATTATATTGTTGTTATTCTCTGGAGAACGTAAACAGGAAAAGTCGGTACATAGTGATACCGAGATGCCTGCCTTAGCCAGCTCTGGTGTCAGCCGCGTGTTGCACAATCACAGCAACCGGCAGCTCAGCCTGCGCTCAGCCTCTTCTGTCTGGCGCTGCTTTCTGCGGCAGATTTCACCCCAGGAGCACCGGTCATGCCCGCGCTCAGAGCATGCCCCAGTCACGGGGGAGCGTGGCGCTCCTCACCAGCTAACGCGTTGCAGCCGTGGTCAGCGCCGATGACTTTGCTCCTTGGCAGGATCAGCCCTAAGACAGCGGAGCTTAGTGAGTCGGTCATGGAACCCCTCCCAGCCTGCTGGCCATCGGGGCTGCGTCGTTCCGGGCTGCCTCGGCGGGCTGCGGCCCCCCGTCCCACGCCTTTGGCAAACCCCTTGGCCAGTGCCTGTGGTGACCCTCATAAGAAATAGACCCCCTGCACTAAATTTTGGGCAGTCCCTTTGCAACAGGATCGTTTCCACCCCTGAAAACTATTGAGCTCAGGGGGAGTACTTTTAAAGAGCTTTTGGCACCGATTTGGCTGTGGGCTGATGTCAGTGATAAAGTCCCATTTATTTCCAAGCTGCAGCGTGAAGCTTTGGTGAAAAGCTTCTGAAAATCCTGTCTGAAGCAGTTTTTCATCAACACCCACTAACAGATTGTTGGGGTGGAGAAGGGAAAGGGAAGTCTCGGCGCTGCGCGAGCCCCATCCTTCAGCTTGCTTTGGGGGGGACGTGTAGGGAGCGGGGCTGGCAGAAGGGGGAAGGTGCAGCCGGGTTGGCTCTCCAGCTCTGCCGTTAGCTTTGCTCGTGCTGCCCTTCTGGCCTGGGCGCTGCAGGAGTTGGAAGAACAGACGGAAGGCAGCCCCGAAGACTTGGGGGCCAGCGCGGGTCGGAGCGTTATCTCCCTGCAGCCTGTCTGGCAGGCCTGCTGTGCGTGCTTGAGCCTCGGGGAGCGCCGTGGGAAACCCTGGCACGAGGCAAAAGTCAAAAAGCTTTTCACGAGGGGAAGCAGAAGAAGAGCATTCCGTTAGGTGCAGGGACAGAGGTAGGTTTTCCAGCCTGAAGTCAACTCAGAAATCTGCTTTCACTCTCTCTCTGTAGATGTTGGTTTGGAGTGGGACCATCTCCTATGCAATATGTTTAAGATGGTATGTTTTCTCCTTTCCCGTGGAAACCCATGCGGAATAGGAAGGTAAAATAGGGGGGCAATGTGCCCCTCATGCTGAGGAAGTGACTTACCTCGTGGCGTGTCATTGTGCGGCACGGTATCGTGGCAGCCTGCCACATGTAAAGAGATGAACCCTATAGCCGCGCCGCAGCCTGCAGCCTTGTAACCCCACTGGTAGAGCGGCGGGAGCCAGGAACGTGGCCCGGAGAGCCTCTCCTTCCCTTGACAGCCACAACGCAACTGCGCATCTAACCGTGAGCTGGGGGCAGCTGAAGTATGTCAATAGCTCCCTGAAATGCAGCCACGGTGGCTTCACGTGGGAAAGCCCCTCGTTTCTCTGCTGCGCCAGAGTTAACACAGGCAGGGGGAAGAGTGGTGTTTCTGCAAGAGTACGGGAGCTTCGGAGTGGTTCTGGCCTTAAAGATACCTTCTTATAGGTATCATTGCATGAAAAAAATCTCTCTGTTGTCAGACTGGCGTGTCTCAGCCTGCGCCTGTTGCCCTTGATGTTCTGTTTTTATCTCACAACTTGATGACTCAGAGTTTGTATTCGTGGCTGCGCACATGCGCAACTTGTTGTCGGTGCTGCAGGACACGCGTGCTGGATCCCTGAAAGCCGAAGGAGTTAAACCGCTTCCAGATTGGCCTATTCGTGCTAATAAAGTACCTTGGAGCTGGTCCAGCAGGCGGACACCTGGGTATTATTCGAGCATCTGACACCCCAAGAGAACCAGAGCCTTGATGAGCTTTATACACTAACAGAAATGTTGGAAAGAAAGGAGGCTTTCCATAGAAAATGGGTTTTCAGGGCCAGCTGAAGGACATGACGTTCAAGATCATTGCTTTAAAATAATTTCAGCTGCAGTTAATGTGAAGCAAAGAGGAAAAGAAAACCCAAGACGGTGAAAGGATAATTAATTCCGAGTTTGAACTGCAATTTGAAAGGGCTATATTGTGAAGTGACCCTTTACCAACTTATATCTCAACTGGCTCTTCTCATAAAACCCTTTTACAGATGAAATGTAGTGTTGTTTTACTTTTACACCATATGTTTGTTCTCCCCTGGTGTTACGGCGCGACCTTGAATCCAGACCTTTCCCAGAGCATCGGGTGTCGCGCGGGGGTACCCCAGGCGGCCCCGAGGGCAGGGTGCGGGCTGGGCTGCAGCACAGCTCCTTCCAGAGCCAACCCCAGTTTCCCCGCGCCTCGCAGCGTGGCGGCTGGCTGCCCCTCAGCTCCTCTCAGAGGTGGGCCCTCGTCCTTGCCTCTTCCTTCCTTCCTTCCTTCTTTCTCCCCCGGTAACCACAACGCGCGCCTTTGCCAGAGTGATTTTGCAAAACACGTTTCTGGGTGTTCCGCCAGCGCCCCCACTCCCCGGGGCTCCCACCCCACAAAGCAGCTTTTCTCCAAGGCAGCTTTCAGCTGTACGTGAACTTAGGTCAGTAGATAACGAGCTTTCTGGCTCCGACCTCGTCTATGCCGTGTCGCCTCCATTTCTAGTACCTTTTGCACTACATTCCTGTAGAAGCTTAGAAATGCTTTCTATGAGGGGATGTTCAAGTGACTAAAGCCTGCACAGAATACGATGTTTGTTACTGGGCAATTCCACTGTAATTTGATAAATAGATATTTCTGGCCTATTTACTCTTCCTCAGCTTACAGAGAAACCAAACAAAAAGCATCAAGGCCAGAGCTCTAATGAGATTCACATTTTGGATATCATATTAGTACAATAATGCATTTCACACTGTTGTTTCCTAATTTGCCTAATCAAATAAAAGGAGACCAAGCATTACATAGCCCAGCCTCCCCACTCCAACAAGGTAACACTCAACCCATCCGTTTTGCAGTTCAATTAATTTTCCCTACCCAGGTTGGCTAAAGCACATAATTTAATCAGCGTTTTGTGGTTCTGTCAATAGGCACAATATACTGCGGGCGTTGAATGCCCCGAGCAGCTGTCCCGAGCACCCAGGAGCTGCCGAGTGCGTGGGTAACGCAGAGGGGATTTGGGGAGGAGTAAAGGCGTCTCGGGCTGCTGCGTTAAATGCTGTCGCGTGGGTATGTCGTAGCGGTACGGGTTCTTTGCTGTCGTGGTGGGCTGCTCTGGCACTGCAGCGGGAGCGGGCAGGTTTCCCTGCGCTGTGGGTCCGTCGCCCAGGGCAGTAGGGGCCGCCAGCGGGGCTCAGCCAGATGGCTTCGCAGGTCTTGAGGAAACGCTAAAGCAAGCCACTCGGCCAAGGAGGAATCTCTCCACGGCTGACCCCAGTCTTGCAAGTAAAACCCAGAAATAGCCAAGAAGTGTCCTTCGGGTACATCCATTTCTCTAAAGATATCTTAGGAGAAGTGTGATGTTAGGAAAACGCTTTCGTTGTTCCTTCCAGTCACCAGAGAAGGCTGTGCCGTAGGAGTGCCGGGAGGCCGTGGTTGTCGGGGCCCTCGGCGAGTCCTCAGCCAGCCATCAGCTGGGCATAAGCAACCGTGTTTGCCACATTTAAGCAAGTCAAGCCTCAGTGAGCATGCAGGGAACGTAAGAGGGGAAAAATGAGCGTCTTCCGAGGTGGCCAAGGTACTACGGTCCATCTGAAGGGTTTGTAACAAGCCATTTTCCCTTTGCGAAGGCTGATGAACGCTGAGGGGACTCTCCTACTGAGCTACTGCAGGTAGCTGAGCGCTCTTTTGTGTACTGCTTGATCCGCTACAAGGAAAAAATTGGTTCTCCGTGTATAAATTGTGTGCTTAAATCTGGCAGCCCTCTCTTGACTGTAGAGCAAACCTGAGAACTTCAAAATAAGCTGCAGTATTGCTGCCATTGCAAATACTTTTCTCCTGCGAGATACTGGAGAACTTAGCAGAAGAATTTGAGACTACATTTTTTAAAGGAAAACCAACTAACAGGTGGGATTCGGGGCTTTGTTGTAACTCATTGTGATTTAGGAACAGCATGTCAGTGCTTGTGACACAACAGCAAGAGCTAAAAATCGTAATTAAAAGCCCCCAAGCATTAAAAAATGCTTCAGTTCTGTTTCCCAGGAGATGTGTCCCCGGGTTTTGCTCTGCTGTAGAGCGCATCAGCCTGTTTCTGTGCAGATGAGATTTTTGCCCCAGAAGGGTGCATTTGTTCCCAATCACATTAATGAGATGTTTGTGGAGTCTGTTCTAATGGGCTTCGGCAGCAGCGCCGGTGGCAGCGCGTGCCAGGGAGGCCGGCTTTGGCCACGTGCAGTAGGTGTGCCGCAGCTCGTGCAGCTCTGGGCACGGGGAACTTCTCGCCCAGGGATTCAGGCGTCCCCTCGGGCCCCACCTGCTCTGCTGTGGCCCGCTGTGCCATCCCGGCCCACAGACGTGGCTGCGTGTCTGTGCTTTACCTGATGTCCTCCTTCCCTGGGACACCGGGGGCCAAGTTCTCCAACGCGTGTCGGTAGCGGAGGTCCCAGCCTGGCTGGTTCTGCTGGCTCCGCTGGGTGCTGGCCCACGGGCTCCCAAAGGCAGGTCAGCAAACGGGACGCTGGTGAACGCTTCTTTTTCCTCTGTGACTCTGCTCAGCAGGCAGCGGCTGTTTGTCCGCGTGAGAAGTCTCCTGCGGGGTCTCCGTCCCTCAAACAGCCCCCCAGCAAGTCAGTCCCTGCAGACGTAGCAGTGAGGAACTGCGTGGTTCCTGGGGTTTGGAGGGGAGTGCTGTGCTGCTTTGTCCTCGGATACATTTGCTTCGTCCATTACACAGGACCCGAATAAATATTGCTGAAAGAGGCACCAGAGACCCGGTCCGTAAGGCAGACAGGCCCGCTCCTACGAACACTTGTACGTCACCGTCGCTTGGGGAAAGACTTGACTGCAACACGTGGTCCAAGTAGCTCCACGGAAGGCAGCAGCAACGGCCATAGGAAACCGGCCGAGAACAATCCTATGGATTGTAGTTTGGGAAAATAAGCTCATTTACAGAATAAGGCAGAACAAGCAAATGAAAAAAATAAGTGTGAATTAAATAATATGACTTCGGTGCAAACATGTAGATCAACTGTTTGCTTTCCCATAGGATGCAGAGCCATCCTTGTAACACGGTAAGAATTGTTCTAAGTTTACTGCCAAAAAATAAAAAAAATAAATCATTGAGTATAGGCAGTTTCTTGTATCCAAAGTCCCTCATTATATTAAAAAAATTATTGCAGCAGAAAATTTACAAGTGCATCACAGGACCCACTTGTACTGTTAAACAGATGGCACCTACACAAGACCCAAAAATATATAACAATTTTAATTGAGCCAATGCAAAACAGATTTGTGAAATAAAATAGTACATGCCAGGTCTAATAAGGCTCTTACTAGAAATTTTGACGTTAAGTAATTTTGTAACGCCACGAGAGGTATGTAGAAGATGCTCATTAGCAAATGTATCCTGTACTTCACTTGCCTACTGTAAGCTCGGCAGTTCCTGGTCAGGGTTTGTACCTGCTTTAATTTCTCCTCGGTACTCTTCGTCCGCCTCCTTTGGATGTTTGAGGCTTGCCGTTTTAATGGTGTCGTTTTCAAATTCAGCTCCTTGGGGGCCGGATCCTTTTCTCGTTGCTGGAGACAGTGGCAAAACCTCCCGCCGCCTTCAGCAGTCTGGAGGGGAACGTTTCCCTCCGGAGCTTCCCTTCCCCAGCCCATGACCTCCTTAGTTATGCCCCTTCTGCCGATAGCGTCAGGCTGAAATTTTGACATGGAAGGAATATTTAACCTTTCAGTGTCGCCCGCCGCCGAGCAAACCTACTCCTGAAAAGGGAAACCTGTGCCGGCTGCTGCAGAGGTCCGCAGAGGCTGTTGCTGGCCGTCCTCGTTCTGCCCGGTCTGCGTGCGGGGAGACGCCACCCCAGCTCCTGAAAAACCTGTACATGTTTCTGCCTGCCCGTACGTACACGCAGAGAAGGTGGCTCTAACCAGCTGCGGCCCTGGTGTCTGCGCTCCCATCTGAAGGCAACTCCTGTCCATGGAGGGCGAGTTATGCCACCTGCCTTCTCCCAGCTCCCGGTGTTTGCTCTTGCAGACCCTCTGGGCCGCGGGCTCTTCCCGAGCCGCGGCGACCGTAGGATGGAGGAAAAATGTCNGGAGGGAGGCGTGTGCCCGGGAACATCCCGGGCACCTTACGGCTCCTCAGAGATGGGACAGACTGAGCGGTGCCTGAGCACGGGCGCAGCGGGCAGAGCCAGGCCCGGCCTCCCGACCCTGCACCTGGAGTTTCCCAAATTCTCCTCGGAGGCTCCTCTTGTGAGTGAGGACTTCCCGTGAGCTAAAATCTAAAGACAGATGGTGACGGCACCTTCGCTGCTTCCCAATGAGCTAGAAAAAACTGTTCTGCAGCAGACCAGTGTTGTTTCAGTCACGAGGTAGCAGTCGATAACCACGGCATAAAACGGGTATTTTTCCCACCTGGAAAAAACCTTAATTGATAGTGCTCAGTTTCTCCACCCTTCCCTGCAGCCTAAATTGTGATGAATAAAAGAGAGGGTTCTCGCACAACTGGAAAGGGATGTTTTGTCTGAAATGACAGAGCACAAAACTCCCCGGTCCCTTTCCATGTGCAGGGAGGAAAAGCAAAAGGTAAAACCTGCTACGATTCTACCCTATAGAATTTTTTCTTTTAAAAGCTTTCACCTTTTTTTTTTTTTCCCCCCATGAGTACGTCAACATGATTTGAATTGTAAGGACATGCTTAAAAGTGAAAACAATGAGCGGTGCAGTCTTGCGTCACCACCGATTTTGCAGAGGCTGTGGATAACTGTGTATTCGGAGTCTATCGAAATCACGGCGAAGGGATGGAAACATGACTTGCATGAGGTACCGTTTACTGAGACGGTTAAAAAATAACGTTATTTTTTGCCTTTAAAAAAAAAACCCACAACACACACGAGCTGGGATGGCACCCACAATGCGGGCGTGTTACAACATGTTAATGTGATGACGTGAAGTAAACATCAGCGTGTAAAATGCAGAGTTGTGATGTTGCATTAAGGATGAGGAGGAGAGGAGAGGAGAGATGTGACACGGTAATTTCCTGCAGGAAAAATACCAGCATGAATTTATAGCTGCCCGGCTGGGCTTTCAGGCAGCGCTCGTGACTCAGAATGAACCTGCAGCGTGGCACCCGAGAAAATTCCCTTACCTTTCACCTTAGATCAGCCTGACCCGCCTCCTCTGCTCTGAGCCCAGCGGATTAATGTTTGATGAAAGCTGTAGTTCTTGTCAAACTAAAAAACAACTGAAAGGGAACACTGAAAATTTGATCTTAATTTTTATTTCATATTAGCTCCACTCAATTAATTTCTGCTGTTATCGAAACGTATAAAATAAAAACAGCCTTGTTACATTTAGTATATCCTATTGTCCACAATAGTGTTTCCTGTTCTGTACATCCTGCTTTGGCTCGGTCGTAACAGCAGCTCCTCAAGGACTGGCTGGTGGCATCTCTGTGCATTTCATGCGTTGCTCTTTAGAAAAAAAAACATTTTCACCAGTGTGCTTTTCTTGCTGATGATACTCTGGTACGTGGTGAGGGATATGTTCTCTTTCTCAACATGATCAAGTAAAAGGAGCATCAATATATCTCTTAAAAATTGGGATATTATTCTAGAGTGCAGTTTGTCTCACGCAGCAGCAGGCTTGTTTCAAGGCTTGCCTGCGAACAGCGTTTGCAGACATCCAGGATTACCGGGGCGCCGAGCATAAAGACAGGGAAAGCAACTTTCCCATTTCCTAACGGTTCAGATTTTTTCTGTCGGTTGCACTGCATCTGGGACAGGTTTTGGTGGAGCTGGTGGCATCTGGGTGAGAATCCATTTAGACTTTTTGTGCCCTGCAATTGATGCTTGCTTCCCCGTCATTACTTCGTGGGATGCTGTCGGCGCGCCGGCTGCGTGAGCAAGGCGTGTGCCCTGCACCAGGCTGCTGCTGGGGCAGAACTCGCCGTTTGGCTGGAAGGGAAGAAGAGCGCTCGGCGTCGGGGCGGCACGAGGCCTTTGCAGGTAAATGAAACAACACACTGCTCAGGAGCAAAACTCTTGTTACCGTCACCTCTCCAGGCACTTGGAAATTGCCACGTGGTGGGGTTTTTAGGTTTTATTCTTTTCTTTGCTCCATGTTAATCTTCACACTTAGCACAGAAGAACCCCAGGCGTGTTGTTTTTCCAGGGGAAGGTCTCTAAGAGACCAACCGGTGTCCCGCGGTGGGACCGCAGGGATGCCCTTGCCGAGAGTGGCCACTGTGGCTCCCTCCACCGGGGCCGGGGCAGTAACCGCTGACCGTCCAGCACAGGAACCCGGAGCACGTGTTCCTGGAAACCTCGGTGCCTTCCTGAGAAGGGACATTCCTCTGACGAGACGCTCTTTCTCCCATCATTTGTTAAGAGATGAGAGGTTTCCTAAACTCATTTAATATGCGAAGGGCCACACCACCCAGTGCCTGTAGTTACTGTGGTGTCTGTATTTTGAGGATCATTTTGACGTGGAAATAAGATACTGAAATAAGAGCAGGCGTCTTGTTAAAGAACCGTTGCAGACTGTGGCGTTTATACATACTCCTAAGTAGAATGTTTTCTGGATCGCTCTTACGCTTATTTAATTTTTCAAGAGACTTACTTTTCTTACGCAGGCTAAAATAGACTCAGTGATGTTACCAGGACGTGGGCTTTTGGTAAGGAGATAGCCAAGGTTGGAAGCAGTGCAAGGGACGTACTCTATTACCCCTCCCCATCGTGGCTTTCTCAAACACTTTGAGCTCTCGTACCAAGAAGTCTTCCTTTGTGTCATTTTGAATGAGTGGATTTTGAAGTGCTACTACCCTGTGCCTCTTGCCCCCCAGATTATTTGTGACAGATATTCCACACTGTATAATAATGAAACTCTTAGGGTATTATCTTCAGCTAAATGAAAAGCGTACCATATGTAGTATCAGGCCAATTAGAAGGGAAAAATCAGTGTAGATACCTGAAATACGTTTTTGCTTGGTATCAGCCACTCTGTGAAAAATTGCACGTTCCGTTATTTTTAATGAATATGGATAGACAGCTAGAGAGGACAGAAGATTATTAGTGCATTTCTATTTCTGTGGCTCTATTTGTTACCGATACTCTTTGAGAGACAGCAGATAACACGTGAGGGAAAAAAAATCCCCTTCATCTGCATGTTTGCCTGTTATGCAACACGCTGCTCAAAATGCAAGCTGACAATTCCAGCGACGTCTCACAAGAAGTGTCGCGTTTACATTAAAAACGGAGGCAAAATAAGTAAAATGGAGCAGTGCTTATTTTAACTGATGAGATCAGCGCTCCTGCCTGTGCCGCCTCAGTATCTTGAGGAGCGGTACAGAACCTCTCCGGTGTCCTCGCAAACCTACCTACTTGTGGTTCTTTATCTCGAGTTAGGCTGGAGAGTACGCAGAGGTTTAATCGGTGGCGTGAAATAAGCCAAAGACTTGTTGATGGTTGGGCGTTGTGGATAAAATCAGCCGTTTGTACGCAACTGGGCTAAAACGTCCCCAGCCAACGGCCAGTGGTATGGAAGCTGCGACTTCGCGAGGCACAGGAGCGACAGGCCCTCTGTGGGCACGTGTTTACGTGCCTGCGGCTGGGTCCTGTACGAACCGGTGTCTGACGGGTTCGGAGGAGCTGTGAAAGGGTCGGGAGGAGCCCGGGTTAGGCTGTGGCCACACGCGGCCACGGAAGGTGGGCTGTCTCTGGCAGCCGGTACGGGGGGTGACCGTGCAGCTGGCAGGATGAAGGTGTAAGCTGGGAAGAGGATGGGAGGCTAGGGGGGAGGAGGAGAAGAAGGAAATGATCACTGAAACTTAGATAATAATTTTATTTGTAGTCTAATGTGCACACATGGCTGTTGATGATGAGGCTACCAGTGACATCAATAAACTCAAGCAAAAGATGTAAGCGAGTGGATATATGTAAAGGCTTCTTTGGGCAGTGCCACGAATTTGGACATCGACCAAGAGAATTATTTATGTCCCTTGCAATTTCAATGAAGAGCACAAAGGAGATAATTAGACCAGGATGCTTCGCATTGCTCTTTCCATCTTGCGCACATTCATGCCCACCAAATGTGAAATGTTCGCCTTTTCCCCTCCGACGTGATGGTTGTTGAACTTATTTTTAGTGTCATTTGATAAGCCTCCCTGCTCGCAGAGAGACATCCCACTGACCCAGCCACTGGTCATTGTCTATACCAGTTCCCATCAAAGCGGGCGCGCTTTGTCAGGTTTCGACTCGAATATCCATTTTGCATCTGAAGTACAGTATCGAAAGTGACTGGATCATTTGAGCCTTTTTCTTCAGCTGCTCCCTCCTTCCTCCCCCACAGTGTTTCCGCTCACGCTAACATAATTTGGCATCGTCGACGTGACACGACACTGGTTTTTCTAAAAAATTATAATACATACATTGTCAATGTTTTGTGATGGCCGGCGCTCCCCCATATTTAATTGCTAAATTGATGGAAGGAGGTCTTTTTCCACTGCTGGATCTTAACCAGTGCTCGGTGCCCCCTCAAACCCAGTAATGCACATACAGTAATAGGTCATTCAATGTCAAAAGGCATAAAAAAGATGAGCAAAATCTTCACAGGCTGCTGCTTGCTGTTGCCTTTAATTATATTAATTAAACTTTGAAATTCTCATGCAAAGAGAGTTGCTGGCTTGTGACGCTGAAGAGCCCTTGGAGATTTGGGGGGGAAAAAAACCCTGAGATACCAGCTTAGTGGCTACTGCTTTTTTTAAATCTAAAAAAACAATACATAAGCCTACGACTGCTAGGTATGTTTATAGATGATGATGTTTTATGCGCTACTGAACTCTGAATGCAGGAAAGGGGGAAAAAAACCACCAGCCACAGTGTCAAGGTCTCGAAGCATCAGTCCCTCAAACTCCGCTCAAGATCTCTGGTTACAGGCTGTCTTCCCGCGGAATAACGCTCTATTAATTTTCTTCCTGTCCCGGGTGCATAATGAAGGAAAGGTGTCTTCAGAAACTAAAGGGCAAAGTCTTGCTTGCTACCAATACCTTGAGGCATCCTGTCTACATTTTGTCATGCGTGTGCACTTTTCAGTGTTAGAATGACAAGACTTCCAGTCAGAAGGTTCCCGTAAGGCACGATGCGATGGGAGACTCGCGAGGGTTTGCGATCTGACATGGCTGTAAGGCACTCAACTCTTGCGCTTGCTTAGCCTGGTGGGAACTCTCGCCCTGCGCCTTTGGCTAGTGGTCCCTCTTTAAATAACACGTGCCATCTCTGCATCTGAGAAACTGCATCTCCGCTCAAAGCACATTACGTCCTGAGAATGTGTAGTCCTTAAAAAAAACATAAAGTAACAAAAATAGAAAACCGCTATCATCTTTGGTGTCTGTGTTCTCCCTTTCGTGTTCTATAAAAGCACGGGCATGCAAGTCACCGCTTCTCTGCTCGTCACTGCTGCGGATGAGAGTGCCGAGGCAGTGGGGCGAGACCCGGGAGCCCGGTGCGGCAGCGCTGGCTCCTGGGAGCGGGGGTGCAGAAACCTTCTGAGTTCGGGCTTGAGGATGGTCCAAGAAATGCGAGGAAGTGCTCGGTTCTCTCGGCTTGGTTGAAAAGTGGCAATGTGGCTGTCTCTCCTCCTGGTATCCTCTTCTCCTCCTCTACTGAGACTGAACTCGGGTGAAGTTGATACACCGGCCCTGAGGGGGGAAAGAGAGAAGCTCTTATTGGCGGAGGAATAAATGCAAGCAGGACTCTCGAAGGCTGAATATTAGATGCTAGGAAGCGGCCGTAATTTCAATTCAGATGTTTGTGAAAATAACATACCCATGAAAAACCTTTTAAGGATTAATGGAAATTACCCACAGTGAGGCACTACATTTGACTTACAAATTACTGATGTTAGGAAAGCAGCGATGACACAGAAGACACATTTTGAACGCTTTCAGGTCTTTTGTGAGGATACTTTACGAATGCTCGGTAACTGTGGTGAGCAAACTCAAACCTGTGGATACATGGTAGGGGACGATGACAGCGAAGACAGCTGCTCCCCCCAGATCTCCCCCAAGCCAAATCCTCAGGCAGCGCAGCGCCGGGAAATGCGACCGTTAGTTACCAGAGCTGCTGCTGATGTGAAGCTGCATTTTATTAGCACTAACTCCAGCTCTGCATCTATAAACACTGTTCGTATGTGCTTTAAAATCACTGCGCACCAAAAGGGAAAGCAGATTCTCTTGGTGTCATACCAGAGTACATACCATTCTCCCATAAGTGGGCCCAGGTTAATCCTGACAGCTTTTGGTGTAGCTGAATGAAACAAATCCACTAACAAAAGTCGCGAGCCCTTTTTATGAATTTGGGATAAGCTCTAAAAATTGCCAGCCGCTTCTCGGAGTTTATTTCAGTGCCCAAACTCCACATTGATGGGGGGTGTCTGGAGTAGGGTGTACTCTCAACAGAACAGCTCCTCTCTTGAAAGAGCTGCTCTGGGCGCAGCAGCGATGCCTCTCCTTTCTGCCACGGAAGAAGCCAGCTTACGGCCAGCCTTCATGCAGGCTTCTCCGCCCGGAGACAGCCGCCCTCCCGGGAACGACAGGGACGTGTGGTACAATGAGTGAGCACAACCCCTACTGCATGTTTGGGCGTGAGGTCCTACAGTAATTAGACAGTCTCCCCACTCCAGGGGGCCCGTAGCACACCGTCCCACACCGGGACCACGGTGGGGTCCGCGGGAGCCGTCTCCACACAGTGGGGAGACCTTCAAAGCTCTGCAGGGGCGCGGGTCGCACAGAGTTTAGGGGGACTTTACGCGAAAAGCATAAAGAAAAGAAAAAAGTTCAGCGAGTTTTCTGTCTCTCCTTCAGTTCCTAACTGGGGACTTGGAAATTGCCGTGCCTGGGAAGCCATTTACAAGAGAAGCGTACAAGGCGGTGCCCACGGTGCTCGTTTTGGAACAGGCAGCCGTGCTTACGCCTTGGATCCTTACTTCTTTTTGAAGATGCATGGTGGGGCGGGGGGGTATTACGGCTCTCTTCTTAAGAGGTTATGGCATTACCAAATGAAATTAGGACTGATTTTCATATTCCTTTCCTTTATTTCTATTGGTCTAAATGTTTTACCGGTTATCAGGGCGGGGGATTGCACACAGCGTTACGTGGCATTACTGAAGCAGGTCTCAGCTGGCACCTGCCCCCGACGTGGCAGTCTTCCAATCAAGGGGTTCTCTTTCTAATGATTCTGCTTCTGTCAACTGTATAATAAATATAAATCTGGTGAACTGGGTGCGGTAACTGTCGGAACTCGTAGCTGCTACCGGCAGTGTTACAAAGGCAGAAGAGATGCAGAGGGATCAACGAAGAGTGCAAAGAGCATCCTTTAAAGGCCAAGTGTAGCATCTTTGGGCATGGGCATCTTTGCCCGCCTTTCCACTGGCTCGCTTTGGTGGTGCTGGTTTTTTTTAATGAAGCATACCAAAATGAAACGTGTGATAGAAGTATTTGTGGAGCACAGGACCCAGAAATGCCGCGCAGCTCGAGCACTGCTGACGGCAGAGCTGATGCTCAATAACGCTGAGAGCAAGGACGTTCGCATCCCAGTCAGTGCCACAGTGGAAAACCAGCACTGCAGAACGTTACCAGAAAACAGGTAACGGGGGAGTCGCAGTAGTTCCTACCTGACGTAATTAATGTTACAGTTTACCCATCCATACAAGAGTTCTGCTTTTGTTTGTAGCTGTCTCGCTGTTCTTTAAAGAGAGTTACCAGTGCATGAATTTCTAGGAATTTGGGGCAAATGATTTGACTATTATTCATTTTGGTGTTTGCATTCAGTTTGCATTTAGAAGGCGTTTTAGTGGCTCAGTGCTTTACCTGATGTCTGAAATAATCACTGGAATCAAAAATAAGGTCTTTGAGGTCTGACTGCGTGAAGTCAAGAAGTGCAGTGCATTAAGAGGGGCTGAGGGTGTTTTTAGGACTTGAGAATGGCATTATATATATTCTATATAACAACTGTCGTTAAAGGGGCAAACCGGCCCCTGCGCTCTAGGGCAGATGGTGTTCTGTGGCCCAAGGAAGGGTTTGCAGGTGAAAATCTGTGTATAGAATACCAGGGAGAACTTCCACCTCAAAATCTCATAACCCAAGACAGCGTGGGTTTCCACCGCAGCCGTCGCTGGGGCGCTACCAGGTGGCACGTCCCAACCCACCGTGTGCGGCCCCCGCAGCCGAGGCTGAACCGCTCTGCCCTGGCCTGGCGGCGAGGGGGCCGCGGCAAGGGCTCAGCTGCCCGGGACCCTTCTCAGAAGTGCCCGGCACTCTTGGGGTGCCCTTCGTCTGCTGAAGGCTGCCCATAAGCGGTCGATGATTTTTGAACGATGTAAGGGGGGAACTGAGGAGGAAAAGGAACACGAACCTGTTCCGAAATAAATCTGGAAATTGTGAAGCCTTGAAATAAAATTAGACATGTTCTCCTAGGAGTTACACAGCATAGCTTTCACTAGAAGTAAGAAAAAGACTTGGTGTTTTGTTCAATACCTGTCTGCTCTGCCTGCCTCTAGTGAGGGTGAGAAGGTGTTTGGAAGACGCTCCTGTGATACTTCTTTTTGCCTTTTTACCTGAAGTAGAGCCACTTCCACTCCACCTACCCATAGGCAGTCAGTTAGTGACTATAGCTGATCTATGATCAGATAGTGCTGTAAACTTCTGTGAATTTATGTACTGGCAAATCTGACTACCTTTTCTTATTTAAGAAAACTGGAGGATGAGCGACTTGAAATGAAAACAAAGCCTTCCACAGCAGAAGCCATTTTTTGTGTACAATGTGATGCTCACAGAGGACAGAGCTGAAATCAGGATGTTGGAAAATACACTGAAAGTGCTAATTAATGAGAAGGTCAGGAACACTGTAGTGTCATTAACGGAACAGCAAATACTGCACGCCGGCATAGTAGAGAAGAGCTTTTACGTTTAGGTAATGGGATGTGACAAGGTGCCTGCTTTCACAATACCTACACATGAAATGCATTAAACAGTAGCTCTCAAGCCAACGTAAAGGGGTTTGAGCTCTCACCACGCTTACAATTTTAGTCTAACTTGCACGATTACCATCTGTACCTTTCATAGTATTCTTTCTTAGCGGAAATACATGGATATCGGCAAGCCTCTCTCTTGGTCTGTTTGCCACAGTTCGTTTCTTGTACATAACTCTCCCCTGAACGCTGCCTTAGAGGGTTTTCCTTCCAGGACAAGTGGTTCCAGGCAAGGCAGGGACAGAGGAGAGCCTTAAGTATGCAATTACCATTACGGTTCCCCACTCATCTCCCACAGTCACTGCCTGCGAGCGCCTTACTGGAGGACTCACGAGGGAGGAATGAGAAAAAGAAGGCATTGTTTGGGCAGCCAGACCCGCTCAGGTAACCCACCCAGCAGGGAGGCAAAACACGGGTAACTGGAGAGTCTCAAAGCACCCGAGAGATACCAGCTGTCAAAACACTGTCGATATCGGACAATAACAGATACTAACAAATACACCGTAAGCAGTTTAAGTGAGATTTGAAACCATTCACGGTCTAGGTGGGCAAGCTGAAGTAGGCAGACGATAAAAGACTGCTTTTCAGTTGTTACGGAGTTACCACTCCAGATCAAAGCACTGTGAACTGCAGGTTTGCATCAAGTAGAAAACCAGGTTGTAAGTGATGCAACCCGTATCACTGTCTCTGTGCGAACTGGGTTTGAGGTAAAGATGCATGTTTGTGTCAGCTGTTCCTCTAAATGAATTCAAAACTTCCTACGTAGTGATATCTATTTCATCATTAAGAGCAGCTTTTAGAAACAGAGTACTAAATTTTTCTTCTGATTAATCTGAACTTTACGAAAGGACTATTTACTTAAATAGAAGCACTGTTTACCAAGCAGTAGATTCATCAGTCTATTTTTGGCCTTCACGATTAAAACACACTTGTTCTATGTAACTAATTACACCAGTAAATTCCCAGCCTAGCAGCACTGCCGTGATCCACCAGTTTGGTGAGTTAATGTTACACTCATGTCCCCGTACTCAATTAAACAATCAATACAACCAATTTGAAATCAGATGTATCGTGCCTTGTAAATCACTGGATCATAAACCTTAACAATACCAACATGTAGTCAGTGTAAAATTGAACTAAATGAGTGGTTTAGGACTAGAGTGATTAAGAAATGAGTTATGCAAGCATTCTGTGATCTTCGTGTGGGATATGGGAGTTGTCTCCAGGCACCAGATTCACTAGGGAAAAAAACAAAAACCTTAACTCTGGAAGATGCACCGCAGGTACTGCAGGAGAAGAGTATGGCAGGGATTTATCAACAACAACAAGGAGGAAAGAGATCTAGCGCAACGGTTTTAACTAAGAAGGAACAATTTCATGTTACATCAAAGCCATTTCTTAAATTGAACATATGACTGAATTTAAGCTATGGGGCAACCAAGATGAAGTCCTTGCGGGGCACAGCATCTCAAGGGAAGTGGATGCTCACGCGGACTCGCAGATCAGAGCCTCACACGGCAGTGCCCCCCAAAAAGGGCACCAAGAGGCGCCTGCAGAAGCAGCCACAGTTGCTCCTCTGGCACCACAGCTCTGCTGGAGGAGCGCACCGGGCGTGCGGAGCAGGAGAGGACCGTTCGGACGGCACTCTGATGTGAGCCTGGAACTCAGCTGTTGCTGTTGGCTGGGCGGGTATGAAAAGCACTTCAATGCAGGTGTGTGCACGTGTGAGCAGACACGTGCCGCGGTACCGCGCAGTGCGCTCTTCCATAGGGGCAGTGGGAGATGGCACAGACGCCCCTGGAGCAGAGCCCGCCTCCTGCCCGGCCGGTGCTGGCCTGCCCTGCCCCAGGCGCTGCACGGGTACCGCCGTGGAGCTCCTCTGGCATCTGGAGAGGACATTAGGTTTTGCTTCTCTGCTACGTTTTTTTTCAAACTGAACTACAGAGCTTCTGCTCTTGCGGTTACGAGCTGCAAACATACTGCCAGAAAACTTTATGTCCCGGTCAGCCATTTAAACCTGCCGGTGAGGTGGGGCTTGTGCCCTCCCCTCCAGTAACGCAGCCAGCAGACACACTGCTCGGCAAAAAGAGGTTCAGAATGTGGGGGGGTGAGAATGAGAGGCGTCGCTCTCCTGGAGATGACTAATAAATTTTGCTAGATCTTGTGAAACTGAACTAGGCAAAAGGCAACAAATGTCTAATAGCAGATTAAAGATGAGTAGGGGGATGATAACTGGCCATCACAGAAGCTGTACGCGTCGTGTTTGTTGAGGTGACCGCAGAAGTCCCTTATTGCGGTTGTGGGCTGGGTGAGCTCTTCATCCACCCCTTCCCCCACATCAAGGTGTTGGGGGGACGTGGGCTGGGGGGAGCTAGGTGCCAATGCCGCAACCGCCTGCTTGGCCGGGGAGGGGCTTACTGCCTCGAATCGTGTCAGAGCAGAACTTTTTCTGTTATTAAGTACCATCTGGAGCGCCTGGAGCTTTTTGAGAAGCATCTTTTTTAGTATATGACATACATGAAAGGAGAGATGAATGCACAGATAGGGATCTATGGGCTCTGGCCTTGGTATCTCAAATGTGGGCTGGGTGTGCCAAAACAGCAGCAGCAGTCCTCGCAGTGCCACCTCTGAACCTGAAATTTGGCAGTAGAACTGTTCCTCTTGATTTCCCTGCATGGTAGGCTTTTTGTACTCGCATGTGAAATAGTGTACTAATCAATACCTTCTGACCCTAAGGGCCTCGCTGCATGGAAGGGACTTTTCCAAAATGACTCTTTCATCATGGGTTGGATAGTTTTAAGTTTTCTGGTTTGCTCTCCTTTGTTGTGTTGTGCAGTTGCCTAAAAGGATGCAATTAAAGGAAGTCGGGTTCTCTCTAGGAAACCTTGAGCCCAGTGTCAACTCTGGGATGCTGTCTCAAGGGTCCCAGTGAGAGGTGATCTGCTTTGAGGCTGTGGATTCTTCATCACAGCCTTCCTGCAAATGCTGCTGAGCTGACAGGCTCGGGCTGCCGAGGAACCGTAAGCAGTATGACACGGAAAGCTGAAGGCACACAATATACCTTCAACTTGGAACAGGACTTCAAATCATTGAGCTAGCATTTAAGGGCTGGCTGCTCCTGGGTACAAATTGGTCTTGGGAGGTAGCCTTTAACCCACCGCCTTCAACCCGCTGCCTCTGGCTGCTGTTTTGGTGTGTTTGGCCCCACTTGAAGTATCCTTGAGTAATTCAGAAAGGGCAGGTGAAGCAATCTATAAAATGATGGAGGGTGGAGGTGGCATGGGATGATACCCAGCCACCCAGCCTATGCTGCACTGTCTCTTCTCATGTACTTTGTCGCTCAAGCATACCTCATCCTTGTGTATCACCTTCTCTACCGTGCTGAGTAACTATAGGAGACGGTTCCCTGTGCACTGCTGAATCAGTAAGCATCCAGTTTGGGACTTCAGAACACCTGCCTTTTCCAGAGGAGCACTTACACCTCTGTTTTGTCCAGAACAGTTGCATTACCCCCTATAATAAACAATGTCATAAAAGACTGGCTCATTTTGGCCTTGGAGGATCAAGGTCCTCCACCCTCTGTCACTGCCATAGCAGCAGAAGCTGAGAATCGTGTGCTTCTACCCCCAAGCTGCAGTGTCCCCATAAAGGGAACGTACCCTTTGGGGATTTGTCATTTATACGGCACTCGAGAGCTCTGTGCCCTCCAGCCCAATTGATCAGTGCCCACGCAGCCGTGAGGAAGGAGAGGGTTTCAGAATAATGTCACTCCCGAGACACCTATTTAGCGATGTCATTTATGTAGGCCCTGTTCTTCACAGCATTAGCAGAGCATCTTTCATCTCAGCGATGGGTGCATCCCTGTTAGCCCAGCCTTGTCATTCCCCACAAAGCTGTCTTCTCGCGACAGCTCTCCACCACAGCCTGCCGAGACTGCGGGCGCAGTCTGGATCAGCAGGTGAGAATCTGGTTTACCTGACTGCGTTTATTTTTACAGTTATTTTCCCTGCGGCCCAGCCTGCAGTTTGCCTCTGTAAGGAATCAAGTTGAGAGCATCGGGTTCTTCCCTGTAGCGCGTTCAGTAACGGACAGGACTGTGTAAACCTTTTCTCCTTTGCTAATGCAAGGGAACAGGCAATTTCCTGCTTTCCAAACCTCTTTAGAATCATTAACTCCCAGCACAGAGCTTACCGGCGATAATGAACTGCTACACGTGCTGCTGACCGGCACGCTCACGTGCAGCTGTGACAGTAAAGGGCCTCTTAAAGGAGTAAAATGGGCAGGGATTCAAACTAGGTGCCGAGATGCCAGCACTGGCAGCACCTTCCTCCAAGCCCTGGAACAAGAGCTGTACAGCGGTGGCTGTTTCCTTCCTGGAAAAACCCCGCTGCTTTTCCTCGGCAGAGCCTGGTGCCACGGAGGCCGTGGAACAGGACGGCTGCTTGCGCCGACACGCCTGTGCCGGGCTCGGGAGCCAAACCCCGCTGTCTTACAGCCTTTGGCAGGGCCATCGGTGCCCTGCCCTCCCTGTAGCCGGCAAAAGCAACATGAACTAGAGCTGGTGTCACCTTGCCCCCATCTCCTGGGCATTAAAATTCTACTGGCATTACCATCCGTGCGCATCTTTACTAGCTCCCCCGCTCGGGATGTATTTCACTGCTATAACCGTTATAATATTACGCTCGCCTCGTAAATATCCGTTGACAAGCTGGAAGCATACAACTGAAGTTAAGTTTATATATTTTTTTAAAGATAGCTGATTTATATGTTTACTTTGGAGAGGGGTTACTAACCCACCTGTGTCCTGTGCTGCTCTAAGCAGCGTGCAGAGATTTAAACTGACATCTCTCTCTCTCACCCTCGCCCTTTGTCCCTGACGATCATGTTATTCCTCGTCTCAGACACCTGAGAAGCTCAGAACATTGTAAGAATTTGGAATTGGCTTTATACTTCTAACAGAAACCCGTGCGCTCCGTTGCCAGGCTCTTGGCACTCAAGCCTCATCCCTGCAGATGTGTGTTGCTACCAGTGTATTTTCTCTGAAGCAAACCTATGTTAAGTTGTCGGAGTCTCCTCTCCCTGCCTATGTCGCGTTATTGCCCACAGAAGAGCACCCACAACAGGTTTCGGTGGCTGCGCGCTCACCGACTGCCATCCCAACGCCAGACGACTGGGGAGCCGCACAGGTAGCAAGCGGGTCCCGGTCGGCATCCCTGAACCACGCTATGGTGGTAGATATTTAGCACCTGGGAGAAGATGACTTGCAGTGCTATGCGCTGCTGGAAGTATCATTTCTCACGGAATAAATCAGCAGTGAATCTCTTAGAGGAATGATCTTGAACTGGCGTTATTGATACAGAACGCACCAGTACTGATGCTGCTGTCAGGATCATTTCTAGGGCTGCCCAGGGAGGCTTTCTCCCCAAAATTACTTAATTCATGGCTGAAACGTCACTGACAGAGATGAGCTGAGCTCTGAACCCCGAGCACAAGACTGGATGGGCTCGAAATCCTCCTAAAGGAACAATCACATAATAAAAAGAAACAAACTACAGGTGAATGGCGCTATACATTTTTACCCTAAGAAGGATTTTTTTGTCACTCTAGCAGTTCTGCCAATGACTTGAGCTAAGTGGAAAGGCATATAACTTGTTTATTATCCTCATATTTATGTAATGTAACCTTCCTAGCGTGTGTGCGTGAACCTCCCGACCCTTCCAAGCAATCTAGCCGTCCGGCAGGTCAGCGTTCAAAAGTGGCATCATCCGAATTTCAAGAACAGCGGTTTCCCAGTGAAAAGTGGCAGCAGCTGCCTCAAACCACAACTGCTTTGAGGAGAGCGCGCCAGCACAATTACAGGGACCTCAGTCGCTGAGTCCGACTTCACAGCCACCTCTCGTCCCTTGGTCCTGCTTTACTTGTAGGCAGGTAAGGTGAACGTGGAGTCAAGTGCAGAAAAGGAGGAGGGGGCTAAGTTAGAAGAGAGTTAGTGTTTTTGTGCACCAAATAAATACTGTATTTTAGAGTACAGGCCAACAGAACAAAGCTGCCAGTAACAGCGTCAAAATAGGTATTTTAAAGATGCCGTCTAAAGATAGAAAATGTCCAGTATTTCTTGCAGGAAAATATGCAGCTCAGGTGTAGCCATCTGCCTCAAACTTTTACCTTGATATAAATATTACGCAGTAAGCGTTAATTTGTGGAGAGAAACCCTGCAGGCATCTTAAACCCATTTATGTGGTATATCTGATGATGTTCCAATTCAGCACTTCACTATTGTTGAACGAAGTTGCTAAGTTGTGGGTTGTTGGGTTTTTTTTCAAGTGCCTGTGATTTAGGCAAAATGTGTTTGGCAAATCTCGTGTTGACGTGGTTTGCTGAACGTTTGGAGCAAACACTCCCTGCTGCAGAGCAAGCACGTGTACAGTGCTGCTGCTGTCATCTGGCAGGGCTTGGTACCCGCCTCGCACACGCTGTGCTTAGACGGACATGCAAGCACTTGGCGCGGTGCAGTGAGGAGGCAAGGGGTATTAGCTGTAGTATTTTTAGTGCACTGGCGGCTTTGAGGAAATGCTATTAGGAACAGCTTTTCACCCCACTAATAACGCTTATTTTGTAACTGGACATATGGACATTTCGGCACAGTTGCTACAGCGAACAAAATCTTCAAAGTACATGTTTACCAGTGGTGTAACCTTGTGAAAGACGGGACCGGAGGGATTTTTTTTGTAGCTCAATATGCTGTGTGGCACCGAAAGGAGTGCTTCTGCCAAGACTCCCATACTGGAGAGCAAAGACGCAGGGCTAGACTCGGCACTGGTTCCCACCTTCACATTCCAAGTAACTTCCACAGAGTAATCTGAAGAGCTCCATCCACGCTGAGCCCTTGCTAACCAAGTCAATCGCGACCAGCACAGGCGCCGTCCGGCTCCTCGCCCGCACGGCCCTGCGGGAGGGGAGGTGTGTGTGCTGGGAAGCGGAGCCACCATGGGGGCGAGCGAGAGCTCCGGTTATTTCTGCCATCGGTACTCCCCTCGTGTCTGAGTGGCGGCCGCCCTGCCAGGTGCGTACCCTGACGGGTTTCCAGAGGACACAAAGGCGAATGTGCTGCAGAGGTATGCAGGCAGCCAGGGAAGGGAACAGAAACGAGTGCTCAACTAGCACGAGCAGTTGCCATCCTGCCTAGACGGGTTTTGGTAATGAAGAAGGGAGGGATTTATCTTTCTTTGCCAAGTTTTCTGTGACTGCTTTATTCAGCAGTTCTCCAAATAAACTACTGCCTTGAAGAAGAGTGGTTGTGACAAGCTGCCTCTCCTGCGAGTTGGCCTTCCAGGTCTGGGAGAAGAGAGCGCGACGAGCTGCTGCGCCGGTTGTGTGGGCCTTAGGGGAGAATAAAGCTGGATGCATTTGCAGCATCTGCTTCAAAAGGAGGTTGTGGCAGATATTTTATTCAGCAGAGCTGGAGGACTCCTGTCTCTAGAGGGCAGGAGTTTGTTGTTTTCCTCATACGAGGCAAGCATTGCTTATGCAAAAGGAAAGGATGTGGAAATGGCCTGGAGAGTCCCTGTTTGTCGACCACGGATTCTTTGGAGCGCGGGCCGCAGCGCGCTCTCTCCATCTGAGCCCTTGGCAGTAAGCCTCCCTCGCTTGCAGCGCTTCTGCCTCCATGGAAATGCACCATGGCCTGGCAAGGTTTGACCCTTCTTCCCTGAAGGACGCGTTCTTGTTTTCCCATTGCAAGCACCTGCCAATGGAGGGCTCTTCTCCTTCGGCTCCAGTTCTGCCTGGGAAGGCAGATCAAGCTTGTTCTCACTGCCAGAGGGAAAGTGACCTCTGTCCTGGCCGCCGTCCCAGCGCACACCTAACCCGGTGCTGCCGCTCGCTCACGTGGGCGCGATAACCAGGACATTTCTTCTCCCGTCATGCCAGCAGCGCGCTGAGCTGTCACTGGGAGAGCTCCCTCTCCTCGAGGGAGGAGCCAGCGCGGTGGGACTGTAGCACACCTTCCCAGGTGAAGCTTCGAGAGCTCCTCCTTGATTTCTGCGCAAGACATGCGTCGCTGCGGCAGGGTGGCCTGCTGAAGAACAGGGGAGAGGCTTTCTCTGACAAGTCTCTTGGCTCTTTGAACTCCTCAAACTTTCTGGGAGGAGTCCTTGTCAGGAGTAAGTATTACTGGGGATCCTGCCGATGTCATGGGAGGACTCCAGCCAAACTGACAGCAGGCCTCATCCTTAGTGCCAAATGGTTTCCTCCCGTTAGCATCCTAAATGACTCCTCCAGTCCGCTACATCTTTTTTCAGAAGAAAGCAAATATGCTACTAGATGCATCACATTTCAAGCCTCGTAAAATCAGAAACAGAGCCCAATTTTAATCCCACTGAAACCAACAAACATCAAAACCTGGTGCTTTGGCGTCTTTCTCATCTAAAAAGGCAAAGAGTATCAGAAACTTACAGTCCCTAGAGATGGCATCTCTAAAGCAAAAGTCAAGTATCTCCATTATTCTTCCTTCCTCCCCTCTGTGCAAAGTGAGAAGAATGTAATTTATCCTTCTCTGAAATCAGAGGTAACAACAGATAAACTATAACTGTCAGAGGAACTCTTCAAACTCCTTTTCTCCTCCATCACGACCTCAACTCTGCAAAGTCCCCTTCAACCTTCTCCTAAAATCTCCTTCCATTAGGAATACTCCTCAGTCATCTTTTCCTGATCGACGTCACTAACCTGGGCTTTTCTGAAAAGATGTTGTCGTCTTCAAATGGCTCATGTATTCACGAAGCAGATGCTCTGCAGGTGTAAAGCGCGTAAGTCATCCGGGGCCGTGTCCTCAGCACATAACAGAGCACTAACACGGCGTTCACACCCCAGCCCCAATCCTGGCCCAGTGGATTTTATGGTGTCTGACTGGTATACGATGCTTACTTGTGAAGAGAGAAGTCACCCCAAATGCATAGCATTTAGGATGCTGTGTAAATTATTTTAAAATAATTTTCACACAATTATTATGAGGAAAAAAATGCACTTAAGAAATTCTGTTGGAAAACGTGAACCTATTTGAGGATGTAGATGGCGTTTAAGTGGATTCCCTTTGGAGGGGGATGAGCAAAGCCCTGGCAGAGCGGGAGGACGCAGCTCTACTGCCACTGCGGGCGCTTAGATTGAGCCACGCGGATGCCATCACACACACTGCGGGTAGCAGCCCTCTAGATGCCACTGTGATCCAGCTGTCCCTCCACCAGCCGAAGCCTCGACAGCGATATCTGAGAGCTGGATCCTTCCCAGCGCTAATGAATTCAGCATTACTGACGCTGACCACTGGCCCAGTAAAGAACGCGATGCCAAGCGGTGTGCCCACCCCTCAACCCGTGTCGGCTTCCCCGGTACAGTGAGAACAGTGACAACGAGTCAGCTCTCCTTCCTGCAGACAGAACGCTGCAGCACATCGTTAGGCTTTTGTTTTCATTCCAATGGTTTAGTAATCCTAAACTTCACAGATATTTGGACACCCCTCCCCCCCCCAAAACCCTTCTCCATTCAGAGCAGCATTGGAAGTGGCAGCTCCAGAATCCTCTGCCTTGGACCGAGGCCTGAATCCTTCCTGAAAGCCAAACCCTCATGCAACACCATCATTAAAATGACCGCAGAATGTATTTTCTCCCGTGGCCGGTTGCACATTGGATTCAGACCTGCTGGGTTACGAGAGAGGAGACTCTATGAAGCTGTCTGATTTAGGTTCATACCCATCTCTGTCAGTCTGCCTTGCTCTCAGTTTGCAAAGACGTCTATTAATTGTATGTCGGGCATATTTCAAAGGGTGCTAATTTATCGCCATTGTTGCTGGCATTACTGCCGGTCGAAACCCTAGCCATTGACCCACCACCCACTGTACTCGACAACACAGAAGAGATTGCTGTAACTGGTCCGTTCCGGTAACAAGTGCTGGTTTCTGATGCTAATAAATGGGGACAAAGGTGAAACGCCAATATGTGTTTCCACATCTGTCTAGCATTTGAATTAGGAGTTGGCGCCTCTGTGCAGGAACACAAAGTGCTACAAGGGAGGGCTGCAGGTCTGGCCCCCTGCATACAAAATTGAAGCTTCATCTCCTATTTGGACATTACAGACCAGGGAAGAGACACGCTGCTAGGAGTCACGGTGCTCTGGTGACCTGCGGCTACTCATAGCAGGCACGGGTCGGAGCAGCCTTCGAGTAACAGAGCTCTCGCGTGACGGAAGATGAGGAGCAGTCGGTCGCCAGCACAGGACGAGGGGAATGGAAGAGTTCTCCTGGACAAGGAGTGATTGCAGCAAGCAAGACAGGGTGGGCAGCACACACGCAGCAGGTTTCTGTAGTAATTCTTTGCCAAGAGGTCTGTAATTTAGGAAGACTGTTGTCCTGGATTATCTTGACAGCTCTAGCAGTACTCTCCTTACTTCCGACCGGCAAGGCATTTGCTAACGACTCACTCGGATGTCCTAGTGTCACCGGTACCAGCTTCTGTGTGTTAGGCACTGCTTCTGAGCTCACGTGTCTTCCTGAAAATCAGGAATAGTTTCTTTGAAGTCAGCAGCGTAAAGCTCATGGAAATAGGATCAGAAGCTGGTCCTCAGATTGTATTATGACAGTGTGGTGTCTATCGTGGGCTCCTTTTCAGGATTACCAGGCAGTTGGCCCGTCGCAAGCGGTGCTGGCAGCCTCTGGGATGTGTGCACTGCAAAGAGACACTGCTCGGGTCCCGCAGCAGTTGCGCTCTTTTCTTTCCTCGTGAACTGGGGTATGTCTGGTGAAGTCTGTATTCTCTGAAATCTTTTTTCCTCGCTGGAAACCCCTGCTACACATGTGCTTAGTGGAGATGCTAATGTTCTCCAAAAGCTGGGGGAAGTGTTCCGTGGGGACACAGTCAAACTGCATTGATTCTCTTCCCTGTAAGTTCTTCCTAAGTGTACATTACCAGCTACTTCTGGAAAAAGGATTTGGTCTGGGTGGTTTTATGCTGTGAATCCAGAGGAAGGATAGGGTGTTTATGGTCTACAGAACTACCCCCACGGGATTTGCTTCTGTCGCTGCCCAGACACTGTCTACATCACTTGACTTTTAAGCACCTCTGCGCTCCCCATCTTTGCGCTTAGGAGCTCTCCTGAGAAACACATGGGAGCGGGTACGTGGTGCTGGATTTTGTTCCGTTTTACAGTTTCCACCTTTCCCTTTCTCCCTTCTTTTACTTTGATCAGTATAATTTGTATAATGAGTTTGGTTTTTGGTGAGGCTTTATTATACATGTACCCAGAGATCTTGGTATTAAGTGCATTTTATAAATTAATAAATAAATATGCTGATTTGTTGCAGAATTTCTATTGTTGATTTGGGAACAGTAAGCTCTTGCAAATCTCAGCTTTCACCTTGCCAATCACTGTATTCCTGTAAGTGCGCTGCAGTTATTTGGAACCTTTTCTGGGTTGGTGTTGGCATCCTTTTGCTAGATTACATTTATGCATTAGTACCATCTGTGCCTGCTGTACCTTCTGTGAGTTAGCCCTGGCCAAATGACTGGCATTTATCTGGAAGTGCACTAAAAAAAAAAAAAAAAGGAGGAAGGGGGGGGGAAGGAGGAAGAGAGACAGTAAGGACAGTACCTAGAGCTTTATGCTTGCTGCTGGCTCTAACGGGTCTCGGGGAGGAAGACACACTGGTGAGCACAGACACCTGCACTGTTGTCCCTCAGTTCAACTGCTGATGAAATCTGCCGTGTCCTTCCTGTGTCTTTCTCTCTAAACAAGAGCTGCTTCATCCTGTCGTGGTATTCAAATAAATTCTCCCTACCTCTGTGTTCTCACGGAAAGACAAACTGCTGAGACTGAAGAGGAACAACTCCTGCAGTCTGAGGGACAGTTTTGGATGGGGGGTGGTCTTTTTCCATTGCGTCTTGTTTCGGTTTGGACAGAGGGAGTTTGGCCCGAGCGATGCCTGTGGCTTTAATCCGTCAGCTGGTATTGACGGTTATTGACAATATTGATTGCGTATAGGAGCGCAGATGTCACAGTGCTGGGTTTATCCTTTTCCTTTCTACGCAGAGTCATCTGTTAGTCAAAAAACCTTAGCCTTTTGCTGTCCGTTTCGATAGCACGGAGCACGAGGCCTGTAAGGGCAGGCTGGTCCCACGGCCCCACCAGGACCAGCCAAGGCGGCGGTGGTGGCCGAGGGAGGCGTGGGGCCCACCCGGGGGGCTCCGGCCCCCGCCTGCCTAGGGCGGCCCGGTGGAGGGGAGGAAGGTGCACCCTGGGCTCGTGGAGCCCTTCCCGGGGAGCACAGCCCGCTGACGGCACACGAGGCCTGAACGCAACAGCGGCTGCGCGGGGTCTGTTGCAGGAAGGTCAGTTTTTCAGACGTGCTCTTACCGGCAACCGGAGCTGACCTATTCCCCAAAAATACTTGTGGGCACGCTCTTCCTCACACTTTGTGCCGTCTTAATCACTCTTACTTCAGGTCCACATCAGGATGTATGAGAAGAACTAGAGCTAGTTTTATAAATATTTATATAAATACATTTTCTTTGTTTTGCTCTGAATGACCACTTTCACACCGTGGAATCTTTTCTACTAAGAATGTGATATTTGGAATTCAAGATTTGCTTTTTCTTTCTTTCCATATGTTCTGTGTTAAACATATGCTATGCTTTATATTTAAAAACTAGCAGCAGACTGAAAAAAATAGCCCACACCACAAAAATATGTTTGCTTCATTATCAAAAGCTTCTGGGTTTTCGTATTTTTTTTTAACACGTGGGGGGGAGGGGAACACCCTCGAGGACAATTTCAGAATGTGAAAGTAACTTTTAAGAGCGGCGGAGAGAGTGAACATCTGGTTCTTCATTCACAGCATATATAAGGCTTGTCAGAGCTTCGAGCTGTACATTGCCGTGTTAGAGACAGTGATTGAGTTGTCAGCTTTGTAATTAAGGAAGGAAGCCCCTCTACTTCATTTAGGAATTGGCCTTTCAGTACTTGGATACTACTGAAACTGGCCTCTGCTGAAAACCTGCACTGATAACGCGTGAAAAATGCCCAACCTCTGGCACCTGTGTCGGTTCCCACCTTCTGACCTGAAAGACCTCATCTCCGACTTCCCTGCCTGGGACCACACAGGGGATTCCTGTTGATCCTCTCCTGTACGCAGCAGTCCCTCCGTGCTGCTCGCCGCGGGTGGGCGGCGCAGAGCAGAGCTCAGTGCGAGGTGCCGGGCACAGCCAGATCACGGCCGTGGCGCGAGGGGTGACCCCTTTTGCAGTACTGACGTGTGAAGCAACGTGCCACCAGTTATTTTCTATGTGCCACCATTATTTTATATAAGCTCCGCCTGTGGCTGTGGTTGAGGGGGCCGGGGATGAGGACAACAACTTCACCGTGAGCCCGATGAGCGTCTGTCCCCAGCCAGGTCCGTGCCCTGAGCCAGCCGCCTCTGTCCCTGTGCTCCCTTAGTCTGGCAGGAAGAGAAGGCTCCCGCTCGCGCGGGGACAGCCGTGCCCCGGGGGGTTTATGGGGCCGCGGGTAGAACCGGGAAGCGTCTCCTCAGAGCACCTGCCGAACCCTGACTGCGCTAGGCCGTGAAGGAGGGCACTGCCAAATCCTCCCCCTTCCGCAAATGAGCTCTGCAGAGTTTCCGGCACGCGAGGCGAGCTCTGGAGGCGCTGGGCTCGCAACCGTGCCGCAGTGTGCAGGGGGAGACGCGCGGCATACCCCGCTCCCTGCGACCGGAGACCCTTAGAAACGTCAACAGGAAAAGGAGAAAAAAGTTCTGAGAGATTGGAGAGAAATTATAGTCACCCTCGTAGTCTATTCCAAGATTGCTGCCTAAGGTAGTCAGTTTTTTTCATTGATAAAGAGAAAATTAACAATTGCCACAAAAAGGTCCTTGTTTAAGAGCAGCGAAATGGTATAGTATTTTTAAATCAATGTAAGATTTAAAAATCCTGTGATAAATCTAATTGGTAAATTTAGGAAAGGAAATGGGGTTTGTCATTCAAAAATGAAGTTATGTGGCTGTTGCTATGGTGATGCCTTGTTTATTATACAGCAGAGCAAACTCAAAATCTGCTGCCTGAGAGCGCTTCAAAGTACGTACTTCCCCCCCCCATTGTTTTAGGTCTTTTTCATGAGTGTTTAATTTGCTGTTTGGGAGGGGAGGAGGAAATGCCCGGTCATCCTCTAGCTAGGTATGAATATTTTAAACTTTATGAAATCACCGGTAATTTAGAACTTGTCTCTGAAATTACCGGGTAAATGACCACAGCAACATTTAGAAGTAAAAAGCAATGAGGTGTGCACAATTACCTTCTAAAGCTGGAGACACACACATACTTAAGCGTGAATTTAATTATAATACAAGTAGATTGCTGCCTTTTTTAAATCCTGTCTGGTGAGGATGACAGCTATTTCTGGTTGAAACCATAATAAAAAAGCCTACACTGTTAAATTATAAACTTATAAATAAAAATTCTCTTGCAGAAATAAAATATAGGTTTAATTGTTGTAATCAGTTGCAGATTTCGAATTACATTTTCAAACAAGTGTAGTTAAATTAGTAAAGATAGCTTTGAGAACTATCTTAAAATGACTTACATATATTAAGCTGCAGTTAGTAAAGGGCTGATTTGAGTTAAATGATTTTCCAAATTTTAAAACGACCCCGGCACGTTGGTAAGGGGCCTTGTACCAGTTTAATCAAGCCAGGCTATCATTTGCATAGGTAAGGCCTTACTGAAAGAAGCAGCCCGGTTAAGCCCCACTTTGCTTGTCTAAAAATCCTTGCTTCCAGTTAGACCTTTGCAAACCCACTGAGGTGTTTCAGAGTTTGTGAATTCTACAGCATACAAGGAGAAGAACTTCAAGCCCCGCCGCTGTGCCTTGAGGCCGGATTAAGCAATCGCCCTGCCCACATCGTTCCCTCCTGGGGAGAACTGCAGCTGTATGTGCTCCTACTTGCTGTAATGGGCTACGTCACTGCCCAGGTTTTTCTGCTCCCATAATCTCTAAAGGTGTAAACTCTGAGGAGGGTATGAACAAAGAACTTCAGCCAAACAGCACAGAAGCTGCCACCAGTGAGGTGGGTCTTTTCCTTGACTGAAGCTGTTAAAATCAACGGCGCTACATTAAGACACCATTAACATAGGAAGGCGTACAAAATATTGCTTGTGTCATGTGACGCTTCATTAAAACATGGGACATGTAAAGATAGAGGAAAATTTTGCTAGGAAATACATCTGTAAAATCTATCCAAATAATAAAATTAAAAAACCTCACCCCACACAACTCCCAGCCCACAAAGCGGAAACTGACATGAGAAGTTGGAATGCGGTCCATCTCTGTATCGCATCAAATCTGATTTCAAAGCAGTCTTTTTAAAATAAACAGTCTTCCTGCAGTGCTTGCAACCCAGCTATCGCAGCATTACAAATTAATGCAGAAGATGCCAAAAGGCCCCTTAAGCAGAAAATGTCAACACACAAATGTTAAGCAAGAGCTTTACAGAAGAACTTGAAGTCTCCAGGTCCCACCGAAAGGCTTCGCATCCTGTAAGCCCCTTTGAAAATCTCAGTCCTGCTGCCCTGAGATAGCCAGACTGGCTCACGAATCACCTTCTCCTTCAGACCAGACTGAATTTAGGGGGACGGCTGCTTCTCTCCCACCCACGCCTCTGCGCAGAGCGTCCGCAGAGCTCGGGGCACACTCTGATACACCACCAGGTTGGAGTTGGACCCAAATCGCTCCCGCCCCTCTCGCCTCCCTTCCCTTTCAGGCAAAGGTAGAGCAGAGGTCTGGGATCGGCACCCAGCGGTACGTACCATATGTGCCGCGCTACCTATGCACAAGAGGATGAGTTAAGGACAGAGCGTCAGCCCTAATTGGAGTGAGCTGTCAGACCAGCGACGGGCTGGCAGCTTTGAAAGTCTGCCACTTGGACATTAAAACAATCACATGCCAGAGCTCCTTCTCTCCCGAAGGACAGCACAGATTACGCTCAAATGATGAGGTTAATGTGGAAAGAAGTGGCTTTCGTTATGACTACAAGAGACGGGCTTTTTTAAAAAAAGCTTCTCAGTAAACAGCTGATTGGAGTGAAAGGAGTGCCTCGTGTTTCCGTAGGGCAAGACATGGAACGGGCACTTAGGAGGTTTAAGAGTTTCTTCCTAAGACTCGTTAATAAAGGCCTCATTAATAACATCTATTATAAAGACTAAGGAACCAGCAGAAGCTGGCTTTTGTAGCAAACACGAATTACGAAGTTGCATTACAGAGGCAACATCAGAAGGTAACTTGGTTTGAAATCCTCCCCCCACCGGACAGAGACCAGATAAAAAGCTCTGGCTGGATCCAGACCTTCCACAGCTGAAAGCTGGGCAAGAGTCCACCCTGCAGAGGAGCCCATTAACTCAGCTGTAGTCTCCCCAAAAAGAGCCAGCTTAGGGTCTTTCCCACAAATTGTCGCCTTTGAAGAGGCTGGTTAAGGCAAGAGTAAAATGACGGGGTAACGATGAAAGAAAATCAAACAAAAATCCCTGCGCTGCTAAAAGTTACGGATTTACACTTCACTGGCAGCGGCATTTGATGTTTTAGGAGAGCTTTGTACAAACGTCTAACTTGTTTGGGGAAACCCCTGTAGTCTGTGCAGTGTTTGCTGTGGGTGGGACAGGAGCAGGGAGGAGAAGCGATGCTCTCGGGGGAAGCACCGGGAGGGGCGGCTGAGCTCAGCCCTTCCGCCGAACCTGCCTAAGATTGTAGCTGCATCTGCATAGGCAGGACAGACATCTGTAGCGTACCACGGGCCAAACCTGCCACTAATTCTCCATTTCGCTATGACTTATTGTTTTAGATGGAAGTAGTGTTTATTATAGGCATCAAAAACTCATCGCTGCATTGTGTCATCTCCTGGTGCCTTAGTAACATAAATAAGAACCGTAGAAGCCGGGTGTGAAATTAACATCAGGAAACACTCAAGAAAAATATTTATGGGAATGACTGAGGTTTCCTGTACAAGAGCACTCTCTTCCATGGGTTATCTTTCCCCTGGTAAGAGCCCGGGTGAGAAGCTGACTAGAAGGCCGACGGTGCTGGTGCTCAAGCGGCGGCACAGCGCTGAGCGTGGTGGATGCGCTCGGCTGGAAAGGGGGCTGTTGGCTTTCCAGCTGGCTGCGGAGCCCCGGCCCCAGGCACCGCGCCTCCGTGGTTGCAAGCTTTTAAAATCAGAATAGCCAAGGGTGTCACTTTGTGCATGACTCCTCGTTCTCACGGGACCTAAACGCAAAACCCACTTGTAGCTGTGCTCATCCATGCTCCCTTGCGGTGCCACCGGACAGGCGCTGTATTTGTTGAAGGAACAGCCTTCGCCGTCATGCCTCTGCCTGTGTGCGTTCTCCACCTAAGGGACAGGTCAGCGGCTGGCGCTGCCGGGCTCAGCGGGACCGGACCGAGTCTTTATCGGGGATTCAGGAATTCCCTGGGTAGAAGACTTAGGATGTAACTGCATAGCTTACAGTTTTCAGGAGGAATAAATTGTTAACATGAATAAAAAAGAAAAAAAGCATCTGAGATCTCTTTGAGAGGATATTCTCGCTAAGGCTTCAATACTACTAGCACAGATCAGAAAAAAAATGTTTCTGCTCTCTATCTTTTTCTTACTTCTTCCCACAGACAAGTGATTTGGCTATACCTAATTAGGAAGAAGGAAAAAGTGGCATAAGCTTAATTAAGATTTTAATTCAGTTACAGACTATAGGAATAAATCACTGCAGACCTGATAGTGACAATAAGAAAATACAGTGCCTATTCTTCCTCTGTAACAGATAATAACAAAGCATGAGGAATCCTGAGAGGAGAAAGGGTCGGGAGAGCTTCAGCCCCATTTTGAGCCCCCTCGGGCACGGTGCGGTCGCAGTGGGGTGACACCAGCGGTGGTACCTGTGCTTCCAGGGTGGGGGGACACGCAGAGGTAAGCTCTGCGAAAGGCTGCTCCTCCTGCCTCGTGCCGTTGTGCCTCCTGTGGAGCGGCTGCTCTGAGGCTGCCACGTGCAGAAGGGCAGGAGGAGAGAGGCCAGCTTTTGTGTGAGAGAAGTAACGAAAAAAGAGCAGGTAACGGGTCTGTACTCTGTGCATGAATTCTGTAAGGGATTAAGCAGCCAGCTGTATTGGCACGTTATCTCAGAAACGCGGAGGAGCTTGTCCTGGCTGAATACGGTGCTCTGAACGCAGCAGGAGCTCCCACAACGTCCTGGCCTGCGGGACTGCCAACACGCACCGAACCGGAACAGCCCGGGAGAGACACGGTGTGTTAGCAGCTACGTGCGAGCAGAACTTCGGAGCTGCTAGTAAGACCTTCGGTGTTTGATAGCTCGGCCGTTCCAGTGGGATGTTTTTAATCCTGGGGCTCGCTCACCCACGGCCAGGGAAGCACAGTCGCGCTGCGGCTGGGGAGCGACACCCCCGAGCACCTAGACCGGCACTCGGTGGTGCCAGGCTACACCCGCATGCAAAAGGAATCCCAAACTCGTGGGACCACCCGAGCGCTGCTCTCCCTCGGGCTTTCCGGGGCAGGGCATGCCACGGTGCTGACAGAGGGCCGGTGGGACAAAGCCCGGCTCTGCTGAGCACCGCAGCTCTCCTGCAGCCACCCACCCCTGTGTCAGGGTGCGCGTCGCGCCTCAGGGCGGTACTTGGCTACTTCTGGTACCAAAAGCAGGCCCGGTATTTTATTGCAAGTCCTCCCATTTCTCTGTCAAGCCAACAAAAGCTTCAGTATTTCTTTCTGACCAGCACTTAAAGGTCCGGATGCTTCTCTAGTTCAGTTAACCCGATGTTTACACCTACAAAATCCGGAGCAAAGTGCAGAAAGCCTGGCTTTCGCACATGCGGTTGTAATTCCTAACTCTAGTGCTAACGAGAACCAGAAGAACTGTTAGAAGAATTTTTGGTGGGTTTTTGGAACATGGACACATTCTTTGGCAATGCAGGCGAGAAACTGGGAAAATGTGCCACACTGGATTTTTTCCCAAGCTAAACAATGGCTTTCCTTCGCATCCAGTACTGGTTGCGAACACAAGAATGAAATGCAAACTCTTCTCAGCTGTATGGCCTGATCACTGCAAGCAGGGTGGAAATGAATGAAAATGAGACCAAGGCAACTTCTCTGCCAGAATCTAAGCAGAAATCCTTTTTTTTCCGTGTTCAAATCAACCTAATTAAGATCCCCTCCAACAGACAAAGTTTCCTTGAGTAGCACCTCAGCTTCTACAAATTATATGAATTTTTAAAGTAAAAACCTCAGTAATTTTTAAAAAGTAGTTCTGTGATTTTATAGTGTTAAAAAAAAAAACAGGATGGGGAGAACTTATCTTCACTCCTTGGTGAGTAAGTTCTCTGAAACAAGCCTTATTCTCAGACATTTAACGTGAAGTTTTCAATTCCAGATACTCCTTCAGAGGAATTAACATAGTGTTAAAAAGCAGAAGTGACTGCTTTATTTTAAGGGATACTTCTTTCTTATTCAGGATGCTTAATAAAATGAGCATTAGGCAAGAATAACTACTCATATTGCGATCCTTAAAAAAAAAATATCACCTGAAGATTAAAAAAAATGCTGTAGAAGGAGATTAGAAAGGGGAGGGGGAAAATACATATCTAAACACAGGGAAAATCATCCTCACACACACCCATCTCCCTCCACGTTTGCTCCCTGGTAAGAGGCGAGTTTAAAATACTTTGGCCAGGGAAATCGAGGCAGGTCTGTCCTGTGGTGAACAGCAGGGAAGGCAAGCGCACCGGTAGCTTGGAGAGGCAGTTCACAGGGCTGTTGGCAGAGAGCAGACTTTGGCACAATGCATTTGCAGTTTAATTTCAATAGGCCGGTAAGCTCTTAAACACATTAAGCATATCCAACACTGCTGGCAAAATCTTTCATGTCTTGGACTCTGCCACTTGCGCGTTCCCTGCTGCTGGCCGGGCTCCGGGGCGGCGCTGGGGACTGACCTCCAGGCGCTCTGCGCGTTCAGTCGTTCCGTTCCTTCCCTTAAAGGCGAGCCTGCCTTCGCCTGCCTGCGCGCGTGTGTATAGAAACACTCAGCCTTACAAATACCTAGCTTTTTCCTTGCTGAACGTCTAAGATCATTCAGCGAATGGGTAACTTTGCAGTTCTGGTCTTCTTGCTGTCCTTTTCCCAGGCAAAACTAATTGCTGTCGCTCATCTAGGGTTCTTAGCGTTCCTGGCTCCAACGCTGTTTTAAAGCTCCCGCTCTTCCGCAGCGATGTGTCCCCAGCGGGGTATGAACTAGTGCTTGGCTGGCCGCAGCTCCCAGGCAGACGCACTGTGTTTTCTGCCTTCCCGCGTTTTACAGCTGTGCCTCGGGTGCCCCCTTTGCACCGCGCAGAGGGGGCTCTTGCCGTCCTGCCCGCGCCTCTGCAGACCGCGGCGTCCATGGGCTGCTGTCAGGCTGTACGTGTGGGGGACTTGTGAAGCACTTACTGTGAAGCCGTCATGTTTTTATTAAGTCATGAAAATGCTAAGAATAAAGCGAACGGGTCGTAGTGTGTTGAACGGGCACGTGAAAAATGCAGTTCAGTTTTCCTGATCTGGGAATCGGGCACCTCACTGGGAGCCCTCGGCTCTGGTTCTGAAATCCGCAGCGAAAACTTTTAGCAGAAGTAAACAGAAATGAAGCCAAAAAGTCGCATAGCACTTATGCAGGATTAACGAAACAGGCTAAAGCTTTTCAGCTTCACCTTCCAGCTCACGCACTGTTACTTCGAAAACGCTAATTCTCACACGTGATCCTTGCCAGCGAGAAGTCGTTTCAGACAAAGCAGTGGCTGAACAATTAGGCCCCGAGTGGATTGTGACATGGACAACATTCTCAGTTAAGATGTTTCCACAAGGAAAATGCTGTCCCTGAAGAGTGACAATGTTTTTTTAAACTGCATTTTCTTCTTTGGAATCAACCTAGCTGCAGTTTCAATCACACACTGTCAGCTGAATCACAACCCACAGTTGGCTGGGGTTTTCCCCCTCTTTTCCTTGTTGAGTGAAAGAAAAAGAAGTCGCAGCAGAAAGAGAAAAAAATAGCTAAATAAAAGCCAAGGATGGCGCGATGCCAGAGATGCTGGGAACTACCAATTCCTCCTCTCTTACCGTACCCTCTGGTGACTCCACATTAATTTCCTCAGAAACAAGCAGTTCCACGAGAAACGAGCTCGGCGCAGCCTGGTTCTCTACGGGCCGACACCTCGAAAGCATCCCAGCACGGGTACCAGGCGTGTCCTCAGGGAGCTGCCTGTGCCACAGCTTGTCCTTCCCGGGAAATGCCACAACGTCTTTTTCTACTTGGCCACTTCTTCCATGGCGCTTACGGGCACTGGGACATCTGCGAAACCTCTGCTTCGCTGTACAATGTGCCAGGCTCGTTCCCAACAGACCGGCGGTCACCGCACAGCGCCATCACCTCCGTCTCGGCAGCAGAACCAGGCCAAAGCGCGGGATGTGCTTGGGCAGGCTGCGGCGGAAACCCGGCTTGAAAACCTGTCCCCGGCCGCCACCGCCGCTGCGTGGAGCGAAGGCCAGGACGGCACTGGGGCTGTCCGCGACACCTCCGCCTCCCTTGCAGGGGCATCTGCAACAGGTGCCGCCCCGCAGCCTCTCCGCAGGACGGGACGGAAACAACCGGACAGCCATTTTAGCTAAGTGTGCAATTGCATTTTCAACATAATTAGGTGCCTAATTGTGCGCCTAGGCCTAGCTGATGTATTTGCACGTGTATCTAATGATGATTTATCTAAAAGCTCTCTGGCCCTAATGCCTCGCTCTCTAATCTAACAGAGGCCTCCATAAAAGTGAGAGATGAGTCTGAGTGGTCGCTTTCCCCTAGCTTTTATTTTAAACTGAATTCCTGTTTATCTGGGGGGGTTTGAACAATTCAAGCTGACTGAGCAACGGGAAAACCCCAAACGGCAGTATTCCTGGAAGACAAGCATAGTGCTGCGCAAGCAGCTGTGGAAAAAAGAAGAGTTCCAGGGGTAAGGGCAGGGTGAGGTTAATAAATGAAATTTCTATGTGAGGCTTCCAAACAGTGCTGATGTTGGACTTCTCCAGTGGTGCGGATGTCACGCAGTAACAGCTTGTACCAGCAATCACCAAGGTCAAAAGGGATCTTCTTTCAATAAATGTTAAACGGGAGCCACAAAGATAGCAGCTTTTGTTGTGAAACAGGGAATGTCTCAAATGCAGTAGGTAAGAGCGTCGCAGCAGTGCAGTTTGCGCTACCTACGTGAGCCACACCATCACTTAAAACCTTCCTGGAGTCTTTTCTAACAGCAGCTGGGAAAGGCTGCATGAACGGGCTTTGCTCGCTAACTGTAAACCTCAATGAACAAGGCAAAACAAAAAAAACCCACGGATTTTTCCTTTAAATGGCATTTCCTTTTACTTAGATAAATTCTCAGGATCCTCTCTTAGCATTACTCAGCTGCCTTTTAACACAAAACTAGCTTCGCTCGGGCACCATCAGATCCTCAGGACCAGCTGGGCTACACGGGCAGAGTCGGACCTCTTAATAGAAACAGCACTGTGAAAATGCCTATTATTTTCCTTCATTGAAACACTTTTTAACCTACAGCATCCAATCATTCTTCACGGTGTATGATGTCAAAAACACTTACTGCACAAGCAGAGATCTGTGTTTCTTTTGCCACAGACAATAAATCTTTAGTGTCTCCTCTTGATACGCATCACTCCACTTGATCTCAGGAGGCACCATACGTCTCTCTCTCCCTTTGCCTCTTCTAACAAGGTCACTTTCCAGTGATGAAACAACTTTTCCAGAAGGTACAGTGTTCAATAATTAATACCTACCGATAATAGCTTCCCACAGCAGTGCTTTAAAACCCTAATGCAGGCTCCTCACAGACTTACAGCATGAAGAATCCTGAAAAGAGACTTGACTAGCACATCTGAAAATATCAGCCTCAAAAACTTACGACGCATATGACTAAACTCACCATGGATATAAACAGATCTGTACCCACTTAGGCCACAAGGAAGTCCAGCGCCTCCTCTCTCACCGACCGGCATTCTTTTACTACAACTCTGAGAAGGTTACGTCATCCTAATGCATATAATATCATCTGCTGTGAGCAGGGAAGTAGAAATACCTCCTGTTGCTGTTGCTGCTGCACCTGTAGGTGCTGTAGCAATAATGTCACAAGTGTTCGGTCACTCGGGAAGGTGTCTCTTACTGCAGGCTCTGCAGGAGGGATGGTGACCCACAGCTGGGGAGGGAGATCCCAACCCAGAAGTCCTCGTGAACACGGCAGGATTTCCTATCGCTGTTACTGTGTTTCCTCCCACCGGTCATTTCGTTACTGCCAGGCTAGCTTTTTCAGGGCATCTCCAGTGAAGCTCCGCTTGAAAAAAGCACAGGAAATACTGTATCCGAGCACGCCTCTTTAATATCGCTAGCCTAATTAACAAAAGTGAGGTTACCCAGGCCGTGGCTACCCCTGCTACAACTACAGCTGGATTCTGATGTACAGACATAGACCACAAAGGGCCGGGGGAGGAACAGCCCACGCCTACACGTCAGCTTTTTCAGAGCTCTCCCAAGGAACTACAGCCAATTACCTGTACTCCAGAGCAAAGGGCTCCCAGACGTCCCACGCATCGTAACCGCCTTGGGTACGCCAGCGGGGTTTGCAGAGCCGTTGGGAGCCCGCAGCCTTCCTTCACCCAAATGCTTCCTGCAACTCTGATAAGGAGGACCTGACCAGGACCAGACCAGAGATGCACGAATGGGGCAAATTTTTGTACTTCTGCCTTCATGAAAACATACTCTTGTCAACAGTACTTCCCTGCTGTAGTGCTACAACGTACTCGTTTTCTCCCGACCTTTTCTGAGCCCAAGCCTAATATTATTTTTCTTTCCCTAGGCAGAGCGTTTATAGTTTTATACATCAGGAAAGACTGATATAAAAGGTGCAGTGAGCATACCTAGGAGAGTATTCACAGAGTGCCAGCTGAGAATGTGGCCGACTTCTAAGAAAAGGGATTTAATGACAATCAACATAGGAAATATAAATTTAAAGAAATAGGAAGAATTCTTTCACTTTACCTTTAGACTTTTGAAGTATATTAAAACTGAATTTCTCGAAGGCCTAAACGGAAGGTATGATTTTTCAGTGCTACATTCACAAGCTGCTACCAAACCCTCGCCACCGCCGAGCATAAAGCGCAGCATTGGCCGTCACAGATCTAAGTCAGTAGCAGGCACAATTACCCAGAAAGTTGAGTTTAAGCATGGAACCACCTTATAAATCAGGTATAACAAATAATTGTTTCAGCTGAAGACCAGTTATACTCCTCCGACAAGCCCCTGGAGGAAAATTTGCAGTCCCTACTGAAAACCATTAGACGGTACATTTTAGCGATGGGAAGTGGAAGGCGAGTGCCACAGCTCGGGGTCGGCGTGCAGGTTCATCCCTAGCTAGCACCGCTCCACGCAGGCTGAGCTGAACCGGAGCCACGTGCTAGGAAATGAAGGGGGTTCACAAGTACTTGTGACCCAGACCACTCAAACCTTTACAAGTCAAAACAATGAATTTCACTTGTAATTTGAGCCGCAGTTGTAATATTTACAGAGAAACCGTCTTTCATTCAGTAAAAATACGTTCTACCTGGCAGGAATTTAAAACATAAAATGGTACAAAGCGCTACTGCAGGCTTGATGGCTTTGTGCTGTTGATTGATTTGGCCCTGACTCTGAGCAGGACCAAGCAGATGCAACTGGCCTTGACACCCCCAGGGTCAGGTCCACAGAGACTAGCCCAAAACTTTACGGGGAGAGTTGGACATCAAGGCATACCGTCGACTGGGAGGGGAAAAAGGGAGGATAAATTGGACTTCGGTTTGGTAGGCCTGAAAACTTCTAAATGCCTGTTCACTAAAAAGCAAACGCTAGGAGCAGCAGGGACTTCCAAGGAAAAAACGTGTGACTGTTGTGCTCTGCTCGCCAGGATTCAAGGGATGCAAATCCACAACAGGCAGGTAGATATCAAGTCCGCGTAGTCCATAAGTTTGCAAGGCCAAACTTACTGAAATGTGCTCGCTCTTCCATTTTTTCCTCTCCGTTTCCCTTCACCAGAGTGGGAAGCATGGTAACTAGCTTTAAAATATCTGGCACGGCTAATTCATTCAAAGGGGCAGAGTCAGTAGCAAAAGTACCCTGAAGGAGCCTATATCATGCCACTTGCTCGCCACAGAATCACAGAATCACAGAATAGTCCGGGTTGGAAGGGACCTCTGGAGATCATCTAGTCCACCCCCCCCGCCAGAGCAGGGTCACCTACAACAGGTTGCACAGGACAGCGTCCAGGCGGGTTTTGAATGTCTCCAGAGTGGGGAGACTCCACAACCTCTCTGGGCAGCCTGTTCCAGTGCTCCACCACCCTCAAAGTAAAGAAGGTCCTCCTCATGTTAAGATGGAACTTCCTATGTTCAAGCTTGTGCCCATTACCCCTCGTCCTATCAATGGACACCACTGAAAAAAGACTGCTCCCATCCCCCTGGCATCCTCCCTTCAAGTATTTGAAAGCATTAACAAGATCCCCCCTCAATCTTCTTTTCTCCAGACTAAAGAGACCCAAATCCCTCAGCCTCTCCTCATATGAAAGATGTTCCAATCCCCTAATCATCTTTGTAGCCCTTTGCTGGACCCTCTCCAGCAGATCCCTGTCCTTCTTGAACTGGGGAGCCCAGAACTGGCCAGTTAGGACCTCCATCCATTAGCAGTTTCTTTTACTCTGCTGAGCATGAGACAGCACATGCCCCTGCACTTTTAAAGCAATGAGATATGAGAAACTAGATCTAGACTTCCTGGAATCCACAGAATACTAGATGCAAAGGAAACCTACTCCATTTTATTCTCCTGTTCCTTTACATGCCTTTCTCTTCTTTTTGTTATAAATACTGTTATCAGAGGGAAAAATCTTAGTTGCCATCATGATCTTAATAAAATGCCCCATCAAATTCATTAGCCACCTATGATCTCGGACCATCTGCTTGGGGTACCTCTGTGTGGTATCACCAAAGGAAGCGACGTCTGCTGCTGATGCGCGGCAGATTGGTTGTCAGGCCCAACCCGGAATGTCGTTATGAAAATGACTGCACAAACAAAAGGTCGTGCCCGTCAGCCGCCTGAGAGTCAAACTGACTGTTAGCGGGCAGAAGCCTTTGTCTGTAGATGTCATTATTTTATTAATGAAATGAAGCTGTGATAGATGCTCTCGGTTTAAGGCAGCCACCCAAAGCTCTCAGGTAGACACCCAGCGGTAGCTGCGGAACGGAGCCACACCAGGGCAAGGAGGGAGCAGCCCTGACGTGAGGATGTGCCCTAAAACGTAACAGCTCTCTCCTGGGGTGAGCAGTTGTTCTCTAGTGGCAATCTGCAGGATTGCTGGATGATTTACAGACCTGCTACAGGGAAAGACCTGCCACAGAACTGCGTAGCACCCTAGGAGCCCTGAGGCTCTTCTGAAAATTTGCAGCCCTAAATAATCAACTTTCTTCTGGGATCATACTCTATTTCCTAAAGATACCTGTCCATCATTTTACAACCATTCCAAATTTTAGCAGGTTTTATGTTGTACTATATTGAGAAATAAAATATCATCCATCTACTTTGGCACAGAAAAATATAAAATGCGCTACTAGCTACCGTGCCTTTCCACCTGCATTTACCCTCTCTGATCAGACAGTAACATTTTGCATCCAGCTAGGAAATTTATATTTTGGGCCATTAAAGGATTTCTGTTGTTGCCAGTGGACAAAAGTGATAATTCCAAGAAAATCAAATCCTTTTTAATGTGATCAAACTAATATAAATTGCTGGGTTTGGACTGCTAGACTAAGTAATAAAGGTAGCGCAACACTGCTGGAGAAAACTACAGGTAGAACTGTGTATTGAAAATAATCTTCACCTATGAATGAGAAGTCCTGAGCCCTAGAGCACCAGCAGTGCGACAGCAGTTGAAGCGCCATCCTCAGAGGGTGATGTTAAACATAGAAAGGCTACAGGTCAGCGAAACTGTTACTCATCATCTGGTTAGCTCTCCGACAGAGGCTGTTGAAGAAAGACGGTGAGCTTAGCCCATTTAAACTTAAGCGATTGATTTTCATTTAGCGTTTGTCCACCACAGTTATCAGAAGTTGCAAAATTCATTTCAGAGTGACTTGAAAGGAACAGATCGTATGCATCCATATATACTTAGTGACACGAAGCAGCATTAATAACTCCATTACTTGTAATTGAATTAACTTTTTTTAGGACTGTGTTTAAATTACGTGACGGCTATGACACAAGCCATCAAAAAGCAGCACATTCAATATTAAAATTAAACGTTAAGGCCGAGGGCGTGCCATTATGTCACACCGTTGAGGGACGAAACTCAAATGTATTGGGACATTTGAATTCATAGATGGATGTCAGCCTGAACCTTAAAGTATAATGGGCTTTGGCAATGTACGGCACAGTCACTTCTTTCACTAGGTAGCAATTTCCCCTTTAGACAAAGCCGACAAACAGACGAAGATGAGAGGCGTATGTTACTTCAAGGCACTCCATAAAGATACTGCAGCTGAGTTGTTCAGAATATATTATGGCTTATTAAGACTCAATGATTTTAAAATGCTAATAACTCAAGTATTTAGGGGGTTTTGTTAATTCTTTATGGATCTCTAGTTCATAATGGACTTAGACATGCAAAAACTGACTTTAGAACAAAAATAATTTTGCATTATGGGAATACCTTATGGGAAAAAGATCAGAAACAATAAATATCATTTTTGATCATTTTTCTTCTTTTTCTCCCCACTGTCCGCCTCTAACATAGAGTTGTCACATTCAGCAGCATGTGTGCTGTAGTCCTTCCCAACTTTTTATCTTCTTGTTCATTCCTTGATTCCACAAGAGCTATGCAATCAGTGTCAAGGTAATGGAACAGCTCCCTCCCCCCGCCTTCTTTTTGATAATGTTGTAGTAAAGCTAATGAGAAAATTTGCATGCCTGAAATTATTAACGTGTGCAACTGCTTTCAGGCGTTAGAGACTCTTGCATCGGTACAGTGAGTATCGGGGTGGGCATATTTGAGCACACGCGGAACTCAGCTACGATTTAGCACAAGCCTATACTAAACTCATGCTAAGCGAGTAAGCCTCCTTGAGGTCTGGGCTGCCACAGCTACCTGCAGGCAACACAGAATCACAGAATCACAGAATAGTCAGGGTTGGAAGGGACTTCTGGAGATCATCTAGTCCAACCCCCCCGCCAGAGCAGGGTCACCTACAACAGGTTGCACAGGACAGCGTTCAGGCGGGTTTTGAATGTCTGACACCTTCTAGGTGATACATAAACGCTCACTTCCTAAAAATAGTCTTTTCAAGATGTTTTCACAAGACTTTCCTGTCGGTTAGAGAATTAAAGCCCAGCGAAGTCAAAGGAAAACTACCCAATTTCTTTTCACCTCGTTCTGTCACCAAGTTTCCAATCCCAGAGCCTCCCTAGAGTCTCGTCAGTAGATTTCCATCATCACCCATCCCTCTTTATATGAAGTATTTGTACCGATCTCCTCCAAATAGCAGTGAAATCACTGTCTCAGTCTTCTACAACACGCCAGATCACTGCTGAAGAACGCTGGGACCTTTTACTTCTATAGCTATGGAGAATCTCATCTCTGGCAAACTATAACGTTCTAAAAATCTTTGGGATCTATTGTAGTTCGTCCTCTTGACCTGTGAGTCGCAGTGAAAAGGCGGGCATAGAGCTATGTCACAGAACCACAGTCATTGCGTCATTCCATCCTTGGGCTTTAAATCTGTGACAAGGTAGAAGAAATGACGTGCAGAAAATGAGCAAGAGTTGCGCACAAGAGTTTCAAGAGGCAGCACAGTACCCCAGGAGGACACGATGAAAGACCCTCCAGATTGTTTCGTGTGCTTCTGCATTAATAGAGGTCTACAGTGATGGAGCTGTAGAGCGCTACAGCTGCTTTGTACGGTCTAGTTTTAAGCGAGCCAAGTGATCAGTCTCCATTTCCCAGGAAGAAGCAGGAAGATCTTGGACTCAGTCGTCAGTAAGTCCTGATTACAGGCCTTTTCTTTCTCTTCCTAGAAACCAGCAATTACACCCTTCTCTCCCGTCTGAAGTATCTCAAACCATTCCTACTTGTTCTGAACTCTCTAAGAGCAGACTTTTCAGCTCCGGAGTAACTAAATGGTTGCCTTCTTATAATGTTTGCGTTTTGGAAAGCAGGACATGGCACGGCCTAGCAAGAAACAGGAATCTTCTGCTGTCATTCACAGAGAACTTAAAAGGTCTCTTCAGCCCCAACTCCATTGCCATACATGGGACTGACCATGTAAATAATCTTCTCTAAAGAAAGGAAAGACTGCAGAAATTTGTGGCGCAGTTTGAATCTGCACCAAATGAAAACGCCAGGACTGTGTCATAACGTTTTCTTTTCTGGCCTAGTTTATATGCTCAAATCATAATCTAATATTTCTTCCTGCCAACAGTACGCTGAAGCAGTGTTACTGGGATTTCTCATGCACCTCCATCCATTCTGGCTGTCCAACAGTAACTTGTTTAAAAATAAGAGAAGGGAAAAGTGCAATCCTGAACATTAACTCACAGAAACCGTGAAAGACACAAATGGCACTGTTTGGGTTTGCAATCTGTATGTTTCTGACTGGCCAGAGGCGCACACAGACACGTGCTGCACTTCAGTGAAACACGACTTAAATCTGCAAATCAGAGATTTCCAGCTGAAAGACAATCTAGACAAATGGCATCTATAGTCAAACTGGATTAATATACACACCACCATAAACAGAGGTATACGCGGTTATTGTGTGGAAATTTAACCTTTGTTCGAAGTGCTTCGTTTTCATCACGTTTTGCCAAAGAGCGCGCGATGCCTCTGCGCATGCAAATGCTTCTACAGCTATTTGTATGCATATATACATATAAGAATTTCTTCATACAGAAATTTATGTATGTGTAAATTGTGTGAATGTAAATATAAGATAGGCCATATGTCCCAAAAGTCCCAAAAGAGCATCTGATGTTGATACGTAGACAGTGTGTTAAGGACCTTCCTAATTAATAACCCAGATTAAAACCTCTTGGCAATCAATTAAGATTAATGACAGAAGTCATTCTCTATCCCCCTACGCCCGCGTCTCGGGCTGTGAAAACCCTGGGTCGTGAAACTTTAATCCTGTTATCTGCTGCCTTCTTCATCTGAAAAGCCTACAGATTAACACAGCAGACATTATCGAATTTACAGCCAGCCGCTCGGACAGCTGCCCTACTTTCAGCAGTTAATGGAAAAGGAACTAATCTGGTTAGGAGCGTAGGACTAGTTCATAAATCTGGAGGCCCGAGACAGTTAAAGCTGTCGTGTCTCTTCTGGAGACCCGCGACCGAACGAACCTGTCGGCTTTCTTCCTGCTGCTTCTGGAAGGTAGCCGGTCTCTCCACAGGCTGGACTCACGAGGTACTGGGCATTAACACAAACTCCGAAGGGCTGTGCCCAAGCTGGAGCTGGGTTTTATGGCTGGCTTTGCTTAGGTACGTACTGCCCTCTCTTCACCGCAAGCCAGGCAGTCATCACATGTGACTGGTTTTACTGCAATCCACTCCATAAAAAAGATGTTTTGAGGAATTAAGAAAACAAATTTGTTTTTTCCCTTTTCAGTCGTGCCCAGTGAAACAAACAGTTATTACCAAGAACTGCACTGCCAAATGAAACGGCTTCTTTTTAGTGCAGCTTGGAGGGGGAAGAATTGTAATGCTCTTCAGGGTGGCAGAGAAGGCCTTTGACAGCTGTAGCAAATTCATACTCCACCCACAAAAGATTGACTTGTCCCTTCTGAATAGGCTTAAGTCACCACGGTGCCCGGTCTGGTGTATTTGTTGCATTTCAGGAGGCCTAAAGCACTCATCTTTCAGATAGCTGTTTGTAAACTAATAAAGACAGCAAGAATTCTTCTGGCTGCGTGCTCTGGTGGCAGCCCAGCTTTTTAAAATGCTCCGTTGAAGTATATCACGGCTTCACAAAAAATACATCCTGTGCTGGCCTGACAGTCGTTCCGCGCGGACCATCGCCCAGCCACGCAGCCTGCTGCTGGCTAGCAGCACTGGTACCACCACCGGTGGCGTGCCCGCTCACCAGCACGGCTCCGCCGCCAGGCACCCCTCCGCACAAGGGCGGCCCGAGCCCAGCCGCTTCGTCCGTTGTACTCTGGGGGAGCACGGCTCAAACCAGTAAAGATGTCATGACCTGAAAACTGACAGATACATTTCTTTCTTTCCACTATTCCATTCATACGAGTGTTGACACTCACGCTAATGCATTCTGAAGGCTCATTTTAAAAAGAGCAACAGCCCTCGTCTGCACAAAGGGCGGGAGCGCCGGAAGTGACTGCCTACGTAGATGGGAAAACATCCTTGTTTCTCCTACCACCCGAACAACACCGTCTTTTAATAAAGACGATTACCACTGCTGTCATTGACTGGCAGCTAGCAAATCCAACTGTTAAGGTAAGCACTGTAGCTCGATGGGCCTCCTGGATGGCAGCCTGCAAGCCGCTTTTAACAAACTAGAGGCGTGACACCCGTTTACCGTGAGCATCCTTTTGGAGGAAGCACGGCTATCTAGATGTTTTAACTGCAGAATGTTCTTTTGGGTCTTCAGCACAAGAAAATTCTAATCGTGCTTATCTCTTGGCTATCACTCGCCATTTTAACAAAAGGGGCGGGTGTCCTCTCCACAAAAGACTTATGTTCTTTTAGGCAGGCCAAGGCACAATTGTTTTTCTAAAATGTAGTTCGGTGCTTCGCTCAGCGGGATGCATTGCTTTATGTTGGAGCCCAAGCTCTGAATTCAGTCTGAACAGGGCAATTTGAAATGAATACTCTTACAATGTTTTCTTCCATTTTCTATAACAGTGAACTTAATAATTTTAACAGTAATATGGGTATATTCTGGAAGTTTAAGGAAGTTTAGCTCTCAGGTGTGTTCAAACAAATTCCTGCTTGAAGAAATGGCAGAAGGAATATTTTGGCAGAAAACATTGAAGAAAAAGAGGTGCTCTAACTCCCTCCTAATCTCACACGTTTCGTGACTAGTTTTGCATCTTCTTACCATTGCAGCACTTTAGAAGATCCAACATAAACATGAACTTTGCTATACGAGTGATACTGAAGTTTCTTTTTAAAACTCTGGCAACAATTTCTTGAGCATAATAATTTCCCTGTTCCACTAAAATGCGCTATACCATGCTGTCATTGATGAAGGAACTCCAGTGAACTGAGTCGTATGTTGTAATATGAATTACCGCTAGGTGCAGTTTGACTTTTTAAAGTTTTAAACCAAGAAGTGCACTACTAGTAGCCACAGTAATCTTAAGTCTAACTGTAACTTGTTATTTCTCTACACATTTCGGTAATTTGCAGTGCTTATAAAAAAGAAGACAAATCACCTTTGTTTTCTTGAAGCAGGTCCTCCTCAGTCAGAAAATGGACAAACAGTTCTGTTTTTAGAGAACACAGGAGTAAAGCAGAACCTCCTGCTGCCACCAGCCTCGTTCCCGTTCCCGCGGGGCTGTCGGCAAGCAGACGTGGCTCAGCGAGAGAAGGGCCACGGGGCCAGCCACGGTGCTGGGGCCAGCCACGGTGCTGGCAGCCGGGCGCTCTGCTGCAGGGGCGGGTGAGGAGCGGCCCCTCGCACCCTGCGGAAGCGGCGCATGCGGAGGGCCAGGGCGCTCCCAGGCACGGCAGTCAGGCTTTTTTCTCTCAGAACAGCCAGTTTGCGCTCAGCTGTAAGGCACTTAGAGCCCCAGCCTCCGAACAATTACTGTTCCTCTCGACAACTGAGAGACGGAGCTGATGATTTCGTATTTTGTGCCTGTCCCCAGCGTAGGAGTTACTGAAGAAAACACAAAGGGAACGGTAAGATGGGCCTCATCTCAGAGAATGTTATACCATCAAAGTGTTTCTAACTGTAAATTGTGTGATGCTAACAGAGTTACAACGCAGAGTATAATTCTTTTGTATAACGTAGAGATGCTCACAAAGTAACATTAGCTTGAACAGATGTTTGTACTAATTCTGCAGCCATTACTGTAAAAGAACCTCTAAAGCAGGTAAATGCTAACTGAAACCAAGTTCAAGTGTCTTCCTTTTTATTAGGCTGTTCTGTAACGTTAAAAAAGCTGGAAGTATTCTGCAATTCTACTACAGAAATTCTTCTAGAATTGGCTATAGATTTTTTTTCCTTTTACAGATACTCGCATCCCAGTAGCGCAAAATCTTAAATACAAGTGCCTTAGGCTATTTGTGGACTTAAGAGACATTTGTGTGCATAAATGTGCACAGGATCAGAATCTCAGCCACTATCCAATTGCACAAAGCAACGAGGTCATATAAAGAAAGTGAAAAACCCTGATGATTACCTTTAGGTGCTACATGACGAATCAGAAAATAAACACAAGGATTTAGAGCAATGAACAGGACCCTAACACTCGTGTTGCGAAGCATGCCAAGTTCTGTTCTCGGGCAGTAAGAAACTCGCTGGAAGAGGTGTTCCAGTGCAGAAACAATGGCAGACGCTCCTCCGCAACGCCACCGTAACAGCGCACGCGTTCAGCTCTGCTTCCTAACTGAACCTAATGCTGGGGACTGAACACTGCCATGACCTCAGTTAAAATCCTCGGACAGTCAGCTGGTTTATCAAAGTACCCCAAAACTACTGCGGTTCATTCTTCAGTGCCCCTTTAATAAAAAAAAAGGAACGAAAGTATAAATAGGAGTATGAACGCAGGGTAATGCATCATTTATAAATTATCTTGTTAGTGCAGAAAACAAAACATGGCTTTGAAAACAAAGTCTCCTGCTGCGGACTCCACTATGTTTGATGGGAGCCCTTCAAAAGAGTTCATGGCTTAATGGAGGCTGTTTATGTGGGGACTTCGATCTGTACCTGCTGTCCCCTGTCACTCCCTGGAAACTTGGCGGCAGATGTTGCAGCGTTAAGTTGTCTCTGAAGTGGCTCTCTGTCCTCATCTCCCCACCACAACAGAGTCAAACTATATTAGATCTCTTTATTTGTGCCTGAGGCATGTTTGGGAGCGCAGCTGTGTCCACCCCCACTCTACCTTTAGTGTTTCAGCCCCCAGGCGGCAAATGTGAGACCAAAACTGTTCTGCCACTCTTCACTACATCTGCTGACAATCCTGCAGCCTCGCTGCAGGCTGCCGAGGACCTGTGCCTCGCTCTCAACAGATGTCGGCAACAACCTGCTAGCTCACACCTGGACAAGCCTCCCTAACCTCGCGGATTGCTCGCTGAAAGATTTATGACTCAAAGGACTTCCATCCACAATCAAAGCTGCTCGGCTCGACCGCGTGCAGCCCTCAAACTGGGCCACCCTCGGCATTGTCTGGCAACGTGGCAGAGGTGGGAGAGGAGAGAGAGGAGGAAGAAAAAGCTCGCTCTGCTTTGATACTTCATGCCTAAATTTCAATTACTTGATCAAGGACTTGAATTCAGCAATGAATTCTTCTACAAATGGGAACTACCAAGTTCTTAAACAATAAAAGAAGGAAAACAAACCAGAACAACTGTGTGGCTGCTGTTTACCGTAACAGTGCTAACGAAGTAAGTATGCGTATGCCTGTCTCGCTGTACATACACGTGCCTGCTCACCCGTTCACCGACTTAACCCCATCGGGGTACCGCATGGGGTCTCTACCTAGCGGGTTAGGAACAAGTAACGAGAAGTAATTTTTTTCCCCAAGGTATAAAATAACATGCCAGACAGACATTGCACTCCTACGGTGGCACAGGTCACACCTTAACGACCAGCGGTTTAGATGTTATTCATCAGTACAAATTCTACTCCTTTCTTCAGTGGGGATACTGAAGATTAATGAGCTACCTCTCTGTTTTTCATAAACCGAGATGTTGGTGTCTCTCTCCCTGTCAAGCGCAGAGAAGGCGGATGCCTGGCTTCACAGTGGCTCAGGAAAGCCTTCCCTGGCAGGCAATTTCTACGCTAACTACCTGTCTTTATGGTCAGAAATCCTCAAAACGGGGCCTGACTGACAATTTTTTAAGCCGTTCAGGCACCATTTCTTCTACATTTCTGTTTACATTGAATTTACCTGTTAAATAGTATCGTACTGTATTTTTGTTTATAGATTTGTTATTGTTAATTCTGCTACGTGTAACAAGCATCAGTCAGGTAAACAGTAAATAAGTCACCAACGGGACAACTAGAATGATAACTCTAGTATTTGACTGTGCTCCCTGTTTCCAGCATTGCACTTTGTCATTCTTCCAACACTTGTCCTCGTCTTAATTAAATCTCACCTTTTTCTCCTTCAGAACAGTACCAGATTTCATCCCAGGAAAATAATCTAAATACCGACTACTTCTCGTTCTCTCAAAGGTAACTCCCTCCATTTAATCCCTCTAATTCTTTTATGTCATCTTTATCGTGTACACTGGGAAAAGAGTGTTCTCACACACTACTGCTTTGTGGTCTGAGAGAATCTGATCTGTCACGCCCATCTGGGGCCAACTTCTTGAGAGTCTTTGTAGCAGAGGCCGCTTTTTCAGGGGTCATGAGTGTACCAGAAGAAAGGCTCGTCAGAAAAACAAGTTTCCTCACCTTTTTTTTTCTGTGAAAGTCGCCTTTGGCATGGAAGTGTAAAGCTAGATGAAAGCAACCCGCATGAAAGTTACCGGTAGTCACTGAAATTTGATGTGGTTTTGGTATTCTGATTGCCAGACTCTACTCTTACAAATAGCTGGTTATAAGAAAGATTTGGGTGTTTGTTACAGAGAGTTTACATTGCATGAAGAGTGTGCTATGGTTTTGTTTTCCACCTGAACACACAAAATAAAGAATCCTTCCTTCAGTTTTGGGGAGATCCACGTTTCTGCAACATTTCTGGGCCAGTGTGATGCATCTTTCAATGCATTTTGTTTCCCTAACACATTATTTTTCCTGTTGTACCATTCTTTTGGCTGCAGTGCTTTCCTTACTTAAAGTCACGTAATTACTGGTGTTCAGCAGCCGCTAAAGCCTGCCTGTAACGTGCCCTCCTTGGCTGACCGTAGCGGGTACACGCGCCACACACAAACCTCATCTCCTTGCTGTGGTCGCATCAACGAGACTCTGTCGTACTGTCTTCGTAACAGCGCCCACAGTGCATCGAGTCGACCCTGTGGCAACAGAGCAACAGGACTTTCAGTACAATAAAATCTGTCAACTGAGAGCACACCGCAGCTGCTCAGTTACTGTCCGAGGAGATCCGTGGAGGAATTTACTGGCAGAACTGAGCTCCAGTTCCTTACAGCCAGATAAGCAAAGTATATACCTGGGCTGTGTCCCCCACACCGCTGTGGTGCTGCTGTTTCCCATCAGTGAACGCCAGGTACTGCACGCTCACCTGCCCTGGGAGCAGAGTGGCTGTGACCTAACCCACGTCTGCTTCTGAGCGATCTACAAGTAATGTGTTGATTTGCCAATATTTTGGGCTGAATTGCCACACGTCCACCTGGGATTTCTCCCACATAAACGTATTTGTTTTTACAGCATGCATACAGCAAGTTCATTGCTCTCAGGAAGCCTCGGACCTGCTGGGCACATGGTACACAGCTGATTTGTGCTGAGCGGTAAGTCCCGCGTGTCATGAATGCAGCAGGCTCAGCACGAGTGCTCCGGCTGCCTGTGCAGAACATGCATAGCAGCTCGGGTGCTTGTCAGAAGCATCCCGCTCCGCACGGATGGGTTGCAGAGCTTCCGTGGGTGTGTGCACAACACATCCTCAGGACTTTCTGGTGGTCAGAAAGGACTTACAAGGAGATGTAGCCCTACTCCCAGCTAAACCTGCGTATTCTCTGCTCTTACACATTTAAAGCAAGGTATTTATGGACCCATCTTCAGTTTTTAAGAAGAGCTTGTTACAGGTTTGCAAGTCACTCATGGCATCTACAGTGAAAAATGTCCTTATTTTATGCCATTTATTACGTTTCACTTGTTTGTCAGACATTTTGCATTATCTTGTTTTATATTTTTTTTTTCTTTTCTTGGTTGGTAAAGAGTATGTATGTTTAAAACTTAGTACAAACTGTGTAGTTTTAGGCTTAATTAGATATAGGTTGAGATGGACCATGTGCCAATAAAGCCCCTGTAGATTTTAGTACTCTTACTGTACGGTATGTCCCTTTTTTGGGGAAGGATAACAGAATGTGGCAGTAATGATGAACTACTGCATTTAGGGCTATAAAGTGCTCCCGCTATTCATCCTGAGTAGGTGTTCACTTTGAGAATAGTACATTACACTTGAATGGGATTACTTGAAAAATAATGTACAGTTCAGCATGCGTAAAACTGGTGAGGCAGACAACAAAATCCAGCCTTTAGTGCAAAATTATATTGTACTGAAGACTAAGAAGATTACCTTAATTGGTGTATACCACTTCTCCTGAATGGCTGGTGAGGTAGGCTTTGGTTTAGGTGGTTTAGGATGAAAAGGTTCTTCTGGTTCTTCTGGGAGTTTCACCACAGCATTTTTTGCTTTTTCTAATCTAGCCCCTTCTTCAGTGGATCCTTTATCGCCCCAGCGAACCTAAGGACAAGCAGAGTTCAGATGTAAATGCACTGTATGCAAAGGACAAGGACGCTATTGCAAGTAACAGAAGTAGCTGAAAAAGTTTAAATTTGGAAAAAGTTCCGTATAAACAAGAGGGGAGGTACTGAGGAAGATGTTCCCTCTTCATTTTTGAGGACAAGCATTCTTAATATATTTGTAAACATGAGTCTCTCAGTAGCAAAAAATCTGGGAAATCTTCTCTAATTAATGATGTAAAAACCTAATTTCCAGTTCTGATTTACCCTACAATACCAAACTTAATCTGGCCCCAGTGAAAGCCTAGATTTTTGTCACCCCAGATTTCCTAACACAGCATGTTTGTCGAGAACCCCAATCAGAGCAAGTCTTAGCAGAAGCTCCTTGCAACTGCTCAGGTCTTCAAGTAGTTCTGCAAGAAGATACACACTGGAGAAAACACAGACGAAGCAGTCTAACCTGCATAATAAGTAAATGTAAAACATGTAGCAATGTATATTTTATCACTGCCACAAGTCTATAAAACATATACAAAGGGTTCAAGGAGAAAGGAAACCCGCGTTATTGCTGTTGGCGAGACAATCACAGATTTCCACTTCCACAAAAGGTTGTACCTACTACACTGTAAAGAGGAAATACAGGAAAAAACCCTCCCTGTAAGAGAGATGATTTGTCTTGCTACAGTACATCTTATCTCACCCTGTACTGGAAACACCGTGCAGCGATCTGAGCAAGGATGTTTGCTGTATTGTGCAAAGAAACAAACCTAGACAAGACTTACTTCCATCATCCAAAAAGAGCATCTAAAAGCTATGGCTGGAGTTTGAAAGTCCTCTGTAAAACTGGCCTGGATTATTCAGTGCAAGACTTTCTAAAATATGCCTTCTGCTGCAATCTAGCCTGTAAGGAGGACCTGAGCCACCTACACCCAGGAAATTAAATTCTGACATTACACGTTGGGTAAATGTGACATGCGTGACACATCATGAAACCGTTACTAGAGAACAGCTAACTGTTACTGCAGGCCTCCACCAATATACTTATTTTTTTCAGGGACCTCCTCACCGGAGATGCCAGGCTTGAAAAGAGAAGAATCCAAGAAAAATCAGAGAAGACTGACCTTCCACCCTCAGGGAAAGGCTTGAGAGCATCACCGCACGCTGCTTGGGAGGTATATGTCAGTTCTGTCTTGCTCCCTGCCCATTCAAGCACTTGAAAAGTAAGCAGGAAAACAGTGGGATGCAACAACTCTCCCACTGCAAAGGGGCACACTGGGAAAAAAGGCATGTCCCTGGTCTTCTGCTACCGGGGAGGAGGGAGAAGACTGCTCCAGGTCTTGCTATAATGTGCCGGCATAACTATGCCGTAGGATGGGAGAAGGAAGCAGCCGGACTTCTTCATCCTCCTCAGAGCGGTATGTAGAACATGCTGATACAGAAAGTGGGGAAAACACGTAGGCAAACCAGAACGTAGCCCCCTTCAGAAAAATTAAATACTTTGGAGGAAAATCTCGTCATTTTATCACCACCACCACGTGTTGAATGACAGCAGTGAAGCACGACAGAGCTTAATTTAGTCTTTAATACTGTAACTCACCGTCATTTCTTAGAAGGGGGATTGTTTTGAACCTCTCAGTTATTTTGAACTTTGCCGTTTGGCTTGCTTAGTGCTGTCTTTTTTTCACTGGGGATTCCTCTCTCTGCAATATTAGAATGGGCTTTCACCACCGAGGAGGCCCTGCTGAGTCATTAAAATGCATCTGTATCTTTCACTGTGATCAATGGTACTTTTACAGTGTTTTTTTATGAGGCCGTTAAAATGTATTTTAAAACACCGTTAAAACCATTTAGAGATAGATGGTGGATCCCTTACTGATGAAATGACCTTCTCCTTCAGATTAAAGCGACTTCACCCAGAAGCCTGAATTTGTGGAGTCTGACAACGCAACTTTGACATAGAAACTTACTGCCTGTAGTGGGAGGGGTCTAGAAATTATATCATAGAACTTTAAAGCAATGCCAAAAGACAGATCGAGGAAGAGTGAGCAACACTGGCTAAACTATTTGGGATTGTCGCAGCGGGGTGAAGCTAGTGGGAAAGGCAGGAGGGAATGTGTAACTACCTTGAAAGGAATACAGTAAGCGAAGAGAAGTAGGACAGGAGCGGTAAGTGGAAATTTACTTATTCCTTCTCTTCTTTTCTCTATGCAAGGAAGCTGCCAGAAGAATCAAGCTCCCAGAAGAATGGCAGAAGAATAGAGCACAGAGAAACAATGAAAAATAAAAAACTGCCATTACCACATGAACTGAAAACAGGGAAGAAATGCAATGACTAGTCCAGCAAGTTTTTCCTTGGCCACAGCATACAAACCACATTTAGCCGTCAGGTAAGGAATAAGCTCCCCTTGACCGCCTCACCTTCATCATCGTGTGACTGTTTTAGTTTTCTCTCTCATTTCCACACTTGCTCTGCCCTGATTCTCCCAACGAGCAACATGCTCTCTTGAGCCAGTGCAAGGTACGAGGTCTGATACCACTCTGTCGGAACAGCCCGGAATGGGCTGCCAAGCCTCAGCCCCACCGTCACAGACACTACAGGGCAGAGGAAACGCTCCATACTCAAATGCTGAGGCTTTTACGATGCGGCGCCCAACCCGAAATTTGCTAGTACTCTCGGGTCCCAGGGAAAGACGGAGACACAGCTCCACAGAATGAAGTGCCTTTCAAGAGCCCATGATTGTGTTGCCAGCAATTTCGTTTGGTTTACATCTTTAGCCCTTAGTCCTGCACAAAATTCCTAGCACAGTGAAAAAGTCTTCTAACCTAATTATTACTTTCTGCTCTCTTCTTTGAAGAGGAGATACTTTATTTTTGCCATGTTATGACCATGCATTTCTTTCTGGTACTGTTGTTACTTGTGTTCACAAGGTATCTATCGGTTCTCTGTTTCACTGCGCAAGATCCCGTTTATAAACTGTCATGATTAAATGCCGGAACCCGTCCTGGATATCCTCCTAGAGGCTCATCGTGGCTCCCATTAGAAATCCAGGCTTGTCACTCTTAATGTTGGAAAGTATTTTCCAGTTTGCCTTTGAAAAGCACTGCACAAAATGTTTTCTTTTTCTGAAATCTGAAGCTCTTCTAAATTAGCAATGCTGAACTGCTGAAGGAAGCACATATAAGCAACACAGCCTTAAACTTGCATGTTCTACTGCTGCGTTTAGAAAGAACTCAAGCAAAGCTGACTCTTAGGCCAATACCTTTAAAGGTTCATCAAGATACATCAGTATGGCCTAGGTGAGTATTTCAGACAGAGGCAGTTTCCGAGACTGAAGTTAAAAACTGCAGAAAACTGCTTTGCAAATTCCATAAAGGCTGACTTGACTATAAAATCTGACATAAGGACGTGCCCATAAGGATGCACATTCTTCATTCTGTTTTAATTAACATGATGCTATCATGTCTCTTCAAAGACAGGCACTGTTGTCGCTGCGAGTTCCTTTGGGATCAGGCCTCTCCTTAGCGTCACCATTGTCAGCGCATTTGGCTGGCCCACAGTTGGAGGACTTCTGTTTCACTGTAATTTCTTCCAAAACATTCAGAAAAGGCTCTCACTCTCTCTTTCACATTAGCTTGATGGAAAGAGCACGTCTTCAGGCAGCTATTTAAAGTTCCGGTCAAATGGAACTACTGAAAGCTGTTCTTTCATAGGCAAGGTCAAAATTGTTCGATACAGTAAAACATTTTACAAGGCTTATGTCACTGGGAAGGAAGCACACGTTATGCCCTTGTATTTTCAGTACACTTTAAAAGTCTTTGTTTCCACCATTTGCAGCCTCAGAGAGCTCGTGTTTTAGCAAATTGGCATCGCCATATCGTACAAACCTCCATCCTTTTAATTCCTCCAACTCCTCGTCCGCCATAGTAGGAAGCATCCACTGTGGGCCATTTCTTGGTAGGCAAGGGCTCTTGTTCTTCCTCCTGTCAATAAATTCCAGTAACATTTACTTTAAAAAGACACTTCCCCCACACACACACACTAAGTGTCTTAGTATATTTCACTGGAGTTCACAGAGAGAAAGTTTTCCCACGTTAGGTGTGAAAGATCAGCTATTTAGGTGCTCCGAGTGTTTACCGATTTCCAAACAAAATCCAGTCATGTTTGGAAATATTTTTAATGTTTTGCATGGGAAAAGCATTGGTGGCGACCATTAGGGAAGTCCAAATGGGGAATCTAACGGTGCATTCTACTGACAATCGTTCAATTGCCTCGTCCTTTTCCTTTCCACTAATAAGTAAAACACACAAAGAAAAGGATTTGCAGTGGCTTCTTCTACAGAAAATATAATGCCTTTGAAGAGCCAGATCATCAGCCCTTCTCATTTGGATTCAGCAGACGGTGCTCAGCAGATCTGCAGATAAAGGTTACGCAGCCGATCACAGTTTCCTAAGCCAACCTTTGTCAAACGCGCTCTTGGCTGCCTCAGCTCAATGAAGTGTGCCTTATCGTGGACTTAACTGTCAGAGTACACTTGAGTACGCTCGAGCAATTGGCTAAATCCAGACCAAGGGGCAAAAATACTGAAGACACCAGAAGATCCTCTAGTGCATTATTACCCGTAAGAGGGAGAGAAATTCCCTTATAAGGGTTCTTCAGTGTCTGGAATGGCAAAGCTGTGGGAAAATGCTGTTTAAGTCATACGTGAATCTTTAGACTGTTACACAAGAGCTACTCAGTCCTTCTGCTTGCGCTGCAGAACGGGAAAAATAATGTTCTGCTATCTTGGGATAAAGCCCCTAAGTATTTCTGTGGATTTGGGCTTAATTCATGCTACTCTGAGATGACTGAGACAGAACAGAGATTTGGACTTTGGCCATCCTGCTCTCAGCTTAAGGCTCCCATGGGACAGTTCTTTCTTTTTCAGCAGCTAGGACAAAGAGCCGGATTCGCAGCGCACAGCAGCGCACAGAGGAGCGGTATCGTGTCACCAGCATGATGAGGGGAGCGCCATCGTATCATACCTCTTTTGGAGCTGGCGGAGGTGGAGGGGGATCTTTGATGACCTGAAAGAGACAAACATATAAAAGCATAAGGAATTGCAGCGGCAGCATCCAAAAGCCAACAGAAAATTTTAACAGTGAACTGTTTCCATCTGAGTCCCCCACATCTGCTTGCAAACTGGCAACCGCTGCTGCCGAGTCCCTTGGGTATCGATTATCAAGGCCTTCTGGAAATTAACACCATCCGTCTAATAGAAAATAACATCAATTGACTGGCAGACACTCTTTGGGCAGACGCGTCTGCCACTTTGCTTCCTGACCGGATGAGACTCAGTCATTCTAAGTAATAGCCAGTGATGAAACCCTATGGAGTTAATTAGTAAGCCCGGGAGGAAAAGCATCTCAAGGTCTATGCGAGGTCTTGCGTAATCTTGGGCCAAGATGCCTCCTTCCTTGTGCCATGCTGCTGGATAATTTCTGGCCCAATGACAAGTGTGAAATGCCTTCTGGTAGCTCAGGCTTCACCTCTAGACATCCAGAACACTTCCGCAGGTCTCACGTTTCAGATCTAATAATTTAAGTATGTAGCTCCTGGACTGTTCGGCGTGGAGTGCCTGCAAGTGGGAGTTACGTTCACAAGGCTTCTTAAACTGTTTCTGGGTAAGGCCCGCTCCTAGCATAATTTACTTACACCTATATTTAGACCTCTACCTCCAGTTTCCTGCTGTTCCCTTTCTCACATGCACATTGTACAGCTCAGGGAGTTCCTCGGCACTGACAGGAACCCACTGAACAGTACAGCGAGGCGAAGAGGAAGGCAGCGACCCTCTTAAATGACTAAGGTGAAAACTGAATGCATGGACATTCTCCCACAAGAAAACAGGGTTTGTAAGCTAAGAAGAAGTACTTCAGTGATATCAAGGCATTTTTTGTGCTTGAATATTGTATGGAAATTGCTGAAAAATACCCTGTGAATATAAAGGAGTCTTTTTCTGCTGTGTCTTACTATTACACAAACGTAACCAAAACTGTCCATGATGACGGACATCTAAATCTCCTAATACAGGATTAAGTACCTTGATTGGAATACATCTGATTTTATTCACTCCGTGCTATTAATTACGGTACTTTCATTTACTCTACCGCTACCTATAAATAACGTCACTGCACAGATGTATAGCATCATACATAAAAGAAACGTATACTTCTTGACCAAGAGTCAAGAGTTTTTCTTCTTGATTTACATTTCAAGTTACAGTTCCACCAACATAGTTACTAGTTACTGCCTAAACAAACTATGGAATTTTAGCACTGGATACAAGAATTCTGTCAAATAAGAGAAATAAGTTATGGCACCCTTGGAAACGTGTTTCCACAGCCCTTCAGGTTTAAGATACCGAATTGTTCATCAAGCGAGCTCAGAGTACTTCCAGTGGATTGGAAAGTCAACTATGGATCTTAACCAGACATCCCTTTGCTGCTATGATGTTGCAAAAACATGCCAGAAATTACTTTTCTTTAAATATCTGGAATTACTGCCCTAACTGTACAAGAAACAACACCACAGAGGGATCACGGGACAGATTCTGAGAGACGCTTGGATGCTGAGCAAGATTTTCAAAAGCATGAAGGTATTTAATTCTCAGTGAAAGCAATTAAAAGACTGGAAACGGTAAAATGGTACTTTCCATATGTTAAGGGTCACCTTACCTTATTTAATCCCCATTCTTACTTCTCTTTTGCCTGTCTCTAACGATTATCTTAAAAAGATGTATTTCACCGCCAAAACTGCAAGCTGTATAGGGGGGAAAGGCCTAGCTGCGTTGCGGGTTTATATAAATATATATTAAATGGTATTATCACTCCACTTTCTATAGTTCTACAATTCTTAAGTCTTGCAGTCTCTCCTGAGCAAAGACAACTTTGCACAGTAAACTTTGTGATGCGTGCTCATGTTTGCTTGGGCCCTAGGCCTATTGATATTCCTATACGTATATATATTCCTAATTTCTATCGATATTCCTATGTACAGAATCAAAATTTCTACCTCAGTAAATCAAGAAAAACTTGATTTGGACAGCAGTGAGCTTCAGACATCATGAATCAATGACAGGTTTTGTCTGACTCCCTGAGCGGAGGATCTAATCCTATGCCAACTGCTAAACTCCCTGAAGTTATAGGGTAATCTTGATTTGAAGCTCACCAATACATTAATTAGCTGCTATTTCTAATAGCTTCGGAAAATGAAACTTGTTTTAAATGTGACAGTGGTGTGAGAAAATAATCTGCTTTGAGTAGCAGATACTCACCCCTGCTGACAGAAGTGGAATGTAAATGCCTGCATCCTTATGTTTCCACAGGCTCCTCACACTCACACACTCTCTCTCTCGCACACACGCAAAGATTGTTTTCAGTCTCGTGGGATATTTCAAATGAGATCACTAGAAAGCCATTTTTAAAAAAGAGAAATCCAAGGAACCCATGCAGCTCGGGCAGAAAACAATGCAAATGCCACGTGAAACTGCACATACTGAAGATCTTAATACTGCGAATTAACTTTTCCTGAACTTGATTCAGATTGTTTAAATACGGAAGATGCTGAGTAATGCTGCTGCCTTATTAGGCCCACGTAGAGACGGATTACTTCCTAATTTTGTTTTGCTTTGTTTTATTATCATCATCACCAGGCAAGGCTGCATCTTATTTAGTCAGTTGCAAAGAATGAAGACTTGAGTTTGGAGGAGAGCCGATTTCTTAAAAAAAAAAAAAAAGAAAAAAGTTAGTTGCTTCAGGCAACAGTCCCTTTGATCTGCTCATTAACACTTTTCAAATGTTCGCGTGATGTGGGCATTAGGAAATGTCAGCACCAGAGCCTGAAGCCAGCTTGATGCGATCATATGTTCTGATATTGAGGGAAGAGTGAAAGAACTGTCAACAGTGAACTGCCTTTAAAAAAGGGGGGGTGAGGAAGAAAAAGAAAAAGGAGTCCCCCTACCCCAACCTGTAAGTGTACGTGGACCTCGTAGCAAGGAACGCTGTCAAGACTGAGTTCTAGCAAGGACGAAGCGGAGTGCCCGAACCACCTGAAGCTCACCACTCTGCCTGCAGGCGCGTGGGATTACGCACTCGTGTGGCTCCGGATGCTCATTCTGTTCTGTCCGCAACACCTTTTGCCTCTCTCTCTCTTCCATTTGATTTTGAAGCCTGAAACGCTTACAAGGTTTGAGGGCTGCTCCTTTCTTTTTTGCTCCTGTTCTTTGTCCCATGAAACCAGACGCTTCACTCTGCCAGGGAAGCAGACTCAGCGGAAGGGAAGAGGAGGTCCTGCCTGGCTCTAATATGCTGCCTCTCTTGTCCAGGACACCGGCACCAAAGCCCCAAACTACTGAGCCAAAACTGGCAGTAACATGTAATGTGAGGACCTCCGGCGCAGGAGAGGGGGGAAAAGAATGGAGGCACAGTGTAACGACCTGAGGAAACGGACATCAAAACAAAAAGAAAGGAGGAGTTGGTATCTGGTAACAGGTTCAGTGCAACAGTACGTGGGTTCGGAACGCGGTACTGTTGTAGCAGTGAGTCCTAAAATTACCTTTTCTTTTTAAAGAAACCAATAATATCTATGAGAGATGGGAGGAAACCACAGAGGGCACTAACATTTAAAGTGCTGTGGTTTTATTGCTCCCGTAGAAGTCGGGCTGCTCCTTAGTAATAACTTACCAATCTACAGCTCAAGACTTCCCTAGAAATAGCAAATTACGCCCGTACCAAATACTGTATCCAGAAAAGATGCTCAGGGTAAGTTACTGTCCCTTTAAGTAAACATCAGGGAGGAACAGACTTAAGCACAAGGTAAATCTGAACCAAGGGACGATCTCTCACAGCTCGGTGCAGCTCCTTGTGGAGGTGTAGCTCCACGCAGGAGATCAGCCCAGACAGAACCCTGCCTTCGTCCCACGGTCTGCGGCACCCGAGGGTAGGATCTTTGCTCTGCAATGCATTATAAAGGGCATCTACTTTAGTGGATCGGGTCCTTGCTTAGGTACCCCTCCACAGCTCTGCGTGGTGTGCTGATGTACTCCTGTAGTCTAAACTGAACTCCTTTCACTTATAACAGGCACAGGCTGGGGCAGCTAGTATTTGAATGTATTATACTGGCATAGCTACCAAAAGGGCTGCAAATTCATACTATAGAACTATACATTTGACTTTTTTAAATGTAGGACTTTAACATTAAAAAAATCCAGAAAGCACCATACTGATTGTCATCACTGGGAGGAGATTTCCTGCTCTCAAGGGACTGAGATACTGCAATCGCTCTTTACTGTAATGAAAGGAAAATGCACAGTATATGAAGTTTTGCTGTACCGTGGGGACTGGCCAGCAGTAGCACTGACTTCTGAACACTGACCAATGGGAACGGTATTTTGATTTTTTTCACGAGGTTGCACATGGGTAAACCTGATGCTGAAAAAAACCCATCCACTTGACAAATAAATTATCAACACTGCATGTGCAACTGAAGAGGATGTGACCGACTGCACTTCCAACTGTAAAAGACTGATTCTGGGCTAAGATAAATTAGAGACACGTGGATTATCTTCTGACAGTCGTATTCAGCTAGTGACAAAACCCAGAGTTTTAGTGAGGTAACTCGTTCTGAGAGCTCTGACAAACTAACGGATCGTTAGGTTTCCTCATACCAGGCAACTCAAAAGGAAGTGTGTTTGTCTTGGGGGAGAAAAAAAATGAAACACTTGAGAAGTCAGAAAAAGGACAAAAGAAAATAAGCTGCTTTCAGAAAAGCAGCTCTTGAGAAAGAGTATGATGATCCCTCTCAACAACTATGAACAAATAGTGAAATGACTTAAGTCCAAAGTATGTCTGTAATCAGCTGACAGAAGACACTGGAAAAAAGTTACTTGGCTTCACTTAACGATTTAAATTGTATTTTACATGCGTATTTTTATGTCCTCCAATTCCCTCTCACCGTGCCCCAGATGAGAGATCTCCGTGAAATGCCGAGCTGTAGCTGCCTTTTACAGACAGAGAGTGTAGAGACTACGAAGTGTGAAGATGGTCTATGAATCAAGGGTAGCAATTATTTTAAAATAAGCAAATAGGAAGCTTTCTTCTTACTGATTTTGAATTTCCTTTCTCCACAGGAAGGCTCATGATATAAAGTAAAGCTGAAGTAAAACGACTTATAGACAAGCTGCCTAGATTTCCGACGGGACTGTACTGTGAAGAAGGAGACAGAAGAGAGAGTCTTTTTATTAGAGAAGAGCTCGCACTTATTGCTTCAGAAATTCCAGCCCGTGAGGCTGCAGCTGGGGGCTGAGGACTTCTTGCCCTAGGACAGCCTGGGCCCTGACGGCCTACAGAAAAGCTTTTGATTGTGTGGGCTTCGGCACGGTCGGGCAAGAAGGCCATTTCCCCCGCTGCTCCAGGTTCCACAAGCCCGAGAGGAGACGAGGAATACAGTAACAGCCTGGAAGCAATCTCCACTTCCCAAGTCCTCACCGCTGTTGTTGAACTGGATGAATTAGAAACTTCACCAGTTTAAAAGCCTCAACACTCAAGAAGATGGAAGGAGAGTTAGTGAGCCAGCATTGCTGACTGCTGCTACAAGGATAAAGAGCGCGCTCAGCTGAAGAGAGATGCAAAGCGTGCAGGGGATTATTAAGACCTAAGGGATTTCCAACTGGAGAGCCCATAATGGACTACAAATACCAATCTTAGTGATAGTACTTTTAAAATTGTCATTGATTTCAGGATAACATCTGCATACCATGATGGCCAACAACTTTCAAATAATAGAGAAAAGGCTTTTATCAAAGATTTCACAGAAATATAACACGTGCTCGCTCAGTAGAAAGCCAGTGAGCGGCACAGCAGCATGCTGATGCTGGTTCACACGCGTGCAGGTCTCAGAAAGCAGAAGCACTGCTAGGAGTGCGGTCCACGGGTTTGATGCTGGTCTCTTCTTCCATTTATTGCGTATCACTAATGAAAGAAAACTCCCTCTACAGATGGCTTAAGTCAAATGTAGTTCTCCTGTTACTTAACCTTTTTCCTATGGTATCTGTGTTTCCAACATGGTATGAGTTATAATCACGAGTCACGCATCCAGTGAGTTTTTTTAGTAAGTCTTTACTCACCACTTTGCAGCAGAGGGGCCAGAACCACCAGAGCAGACCGAGTGCCGCTAACAGTAACAGCACAAGAACAGCAATTAGCGCTGCTACTCCACTAGACTGCGAAGAAAGCAGAAAAACAGTGTCAGTGGAATAACTGCTGCCTGGTTTTCCCACTAACCCCAAAACAGCTTCCTACTGACTGATACAAATCCCAAACCAATTGTTCCCATTCATCGGATCCTGTTCTTGCCAGCGGAGAAATTCCTCACAAAGGATCAAGGGTGATCTTAGCCAAATTTCAAAGCTTTGTCATTTTAGTTGATACATCAAGACTAAAAAGAGGGAGGAAGTGGTAGGATGCTATTCATGTTTCTCATTCCCTACATATTCTGGGACCTGCAAGCCTCAGGTATTCTAAGAACTGAACACAGCAGTACTGATGGACATACTAAATTGAAAATGACAAAGCTTTCAAAACTACTTTATTCTGCCTAGCTGTAAACCTAAGTTCAAATTAAGTCATTCAGTCACGGGTAACCGGCCCAACTTGCCCCAGGTCAAGCCAGGATTATTTCTGCTAAAGTCAGTGGCTTCATTTTGATGTAAAAGTGATACCCTTGAGATAAGAACGAGGCCCAACTTGAAGAACAGAAAGGGTACGCTGACTGCTAAGAAATGAGCTGTTGGACACAAACGGGGAAAGCCTCCTCTAAGTCTGCGGCTGAGAGGTGCCCTGCTCCTCCCGCGAGGACACAGGTCTGTACGGATTGGTGGCTGGGTGGAATTCTAAGGATTCTCTACTAACAATACATACATAAGACGTCTGTGCTTATCGCCCGCGCATCTGGGGCACTCACAGTGCACAGACTATAGCACACTAAATCCCTGTAGCAGTGCTATTTGAACCTGAAGCCACCAGCCTCAGAAATTCTGAGCGCGTGTTACCGCTTCCAGCTTTTAATTTTTTTTATATTTAAAATACTGCTTTTAATGATGAAATGAGTCTCCCACCACCTCAAACCCCCATGCTGTAGCTGCTTTTATTCTTACACTTGACGTTCTGTGCTGCTGTGCTCCTTTAGAACACCACTGAGAAAAATGCAACAGTGACCTTAGGAAAACAGAAGTTACTCAGACTTCAGCTGGGGAGAAAGGAAAGGAGGGACACCCAGGAAATCACTGCGGCTGAGTAAAGCGTAAGTAATTCTGTTGCAGTGAGAAAAGTTGTACTGGAGATACACCATTGCAAATGGAAGGTGAAAGAGGGCTTTATTCCGAGTATTTGCAGGTGCAGTGAGGCATACGCGTTTATGAGAAACACGTAAGATGTGTGCTTAGATGCAACGTATTTTTTGTTTGTTTACACTGTAGCAATGTGTGTTTGCTGGGGGAGGCTGTAACTTGTAACTCTTATATACCAAGTAGCCATCAGCTGCTCAGCTATCAGAATTAGTGGAACAATTCTAGCAGTGACCCATTTCTTGCAGTTGCCCATCTGCTACTATGGAAACAGCAGTTCTCCTTGTATGGAGCTGTCTTTGCTGCAACATGTATGAAAGGCAAAAACAAAAAAAGGGAAAAAAAAAAGGACGATCAGAAGTACGACAGTTTTTTCCTGTCAATGCACATCTGTACTCATTCTGTTTCCTGCTAGTGAAAACTTTTGACCACAGAGAAGCACTGTTAGAGCAGAGCAGAGCAGAGGGAAGGCAGCCGAAGGCAGCCGTACCCAGCAACTGGGTCTGATTTGCTTTCCATCAGTGCTTTGTTTTCACCTATCTGTGCAGTCGTAGCAATTTTTAAGGGGGCATGGGGACAGACTTAGCAGGTGCTGCTTTCTCTGAAAGGACTAAGCTAAGGAGAAAAGCAGTCTACTGTTAGTCTCCAGCATCCTCCTGTGACTGTACTGTCCTTGCGTTACCACGCTTCAGCATGCTTTGGTGTGAGAGTGAAACGCTTCCGATTGATAAAGAGGCCCTTAAACAGAGAAACGTGATTTAGGTAATGTGTGTTTCTTCAGCTCTCAATTCATTCAGGCTTCCTTCCTGAAACTGAAGGGCTGAACTGAGATGACTCTGATTTCTACAGTTACCCAAGTATTTATTTTTTAAATGAACAGAAGAAAAATGGCATTTTTTTCTTGTTTAGGTTAATTACCTACAAGCAGTAAAAATACTGTTGGAAAAATACATGCTGATGCGCAGAAGGTACTGTTCTGTATGCGTCTATGCCTGACAGGAAAGCTGCTCTAAAGTCACACTTTAAATGAGACAAATTTGAAGAAACACAGTATCCACGCGCAGCACGTTTTCAACATCTCCATCCCCACACAGTCGTCTTGTGTCTAACTGCAAAAATTTTAACTGTCCTGCCTATGTAATACAGAAGAAATTAAGGAGAGAAGAAATGTGAGCAATACAGCAATACTTCACTAAAGTGGAATCCTGCAAAAAAAAGATCTTCCTCAACTAAAGCTGTTTGCCACCTTAATTAAGGGATTTGTTTTATGGAACTGCAGGTAAAAATGTCTGTAACACCACACACATACTTCATCAGGGAACTCAGAACTGCTGAAAACTCTCTGTTGCATGTACTGGTGTTATAAAACAGATTCTAAGCACGTCTCAAAATAACAAAGGAGGTGACTTAGGACATATATATATATGTGTATGTACCCACACATTAAGAAATCATGTATAATTAAGTGATGTCTATTCTGTATGTGTCTGCACAGGTGTATTTTTTAGTTAGGTGGATTGGTGCATTCTAAACATCTAAGGGGACTTGCTGTGCGTTGAGGTTCTCTACACTGAGAGGTTTCGGGATTTTACGCTGAATGATGTTAGCCATTTACTTACACACTCCGAAGCGGTGATTGTTAATGAGCTGGACATGAACGACTGCCCTTCACTCAAACTCACCAAGACTTCCAGAGTCCTGGAAAGAAAGAGAAAAAAAAATCAGCAGCCATAAAACAGTTAATAAAAGTGCATACATGCTACGGAGGCACTTGTACGTACAGACTGCTCAACAGAGGTGTTCCAAGAGAGGAAGATGGGAGTCGGGGCCTCTGAGCTGCACTAGACATCGCAAGTGACTTCACAGAAATCACAAAACTAACGCGGTTACTTTATCGTTTCTAGAAGCCTCTGATGACTTTCAAGTGATCAAGATATTTCACTGCTACAGGGTGGGACCTTGTGGCTTTCAGAAACCAATTTTTGGTCATTTCAGACTGAGCTTTCTTTTCCTCAATTTATGCTGCTTGAAATGAACAATACAATCTCCCGCAGGTACGGTGCTGGTTACTGTTTGGAAATAATTTTAGTCTTCTCGATAGAGAGCTCTCTGAGTAGGGAATAACCCTTCTCTATTCCATGTAGCACAGAATACTCCAAAAAGTTTTACGTGAAATAAATTAAAGTTCAACTGTAAAAATAACATTGTTTTGTCTGTTCCATAAACATCTCTTTAGTCATATGCAGACAGTATGGATAAAAATGTCGGATAATTATAAATGGTCAAGACTTTCTATAAATAGTACATAATCACTGCATACAAATAGTATGTGGTTTACATTTTACAAATTAACCCTAGAAGAAAACAACACATGGTGAATGTTAAACATAAGAAGACTCTTCAGCTTCTCTGGCTTGGATTCCCAAGATTCAGACAGTTTATATTATGCATAGATGTAATTAAATAAAAATATAGATATCCATGAACTAAAACGATTAATCATTTATACCATTCTTATATGTCATGAATTTTTATTCTGGCACAAATGCTTTAGTCAATATGGAGTTCAAAGCTATTTTAACTAATTTGGCTAATTTCTTCTTCAGTTTTAGTAAAAATGAAGTAAGTTGCTTCTGCTAAACTCATTTTTAAATCATCTGCGTTATGAATAATTGATCTAACAGAAAGAGTAACTCTAATTTACTTCTAATTATTACTGGAATAAGAGAATAGGAACAGAGAAAAATAAAAAATTAAATAATTTCCCTTCCAATGCACTAAATATAGAAAACTATACCAAAACTTTTGTTAGCGATGAATTTTTTAAATGTGGTGCTGTTTAGTTTTTTTTATTCCCACCGTTTTGCTTTGCCACTTTCATGAGAAATGCTGTGGGAAATTTCAGCATGACAATTCTGCTCGAGTTTGCCTGGCAAAACAATCCTATTGACTGCAGTGCGAGAGGATTTCGTGCCGTGACTTTTCCTCATCAGAGAAGGCCTTCAGCACACGCCGCGCTGTTGAAACACAGCCCAAATCCTGACAGGCGTCCCTGAAGAAATCGGTGTCTTTAAACTCGTAAACCTTTTGGAGATTTGCGCATCATAAACACATCAAGTGAAGCGTCTTTCTGTCCAAGTGACTGACGTGCAGCCCAGTGACTCTCTGCGGTGCCCTGGGTCCTTCTGCACCCTGGTCATAGCGCTGCGTTAACGACGACGGGGCAGGTGTAACAATCGTGGAGTAGCTCAAGTTGGAAGGGAGTAACTGAATTCAGCCCATAAATACTGAAGAATCCACAGCACATCGGAGTATTTTGGGATGGCAGCTTTTCAGTTAAGCACAAATTCAAAGAGGAAATGCTTAAATGTTTCACTTTCCCCATTAGCCTTGTCTTTTTAAAGCATGACTTAGAGAAACACGCCACAGGCTCTGCACCAAGTTCTGAACCTGGTTACGCCCAAGGAAGGGCATTCGTTGCAGTCGTGTTTCCTGGACATAAACGCTATTCAGCCTTTCGACTTTTTCTGAACTTTCCTAAGCAATGGTGGGTGCCTGCCCACTGACTGATGCCATAATTGGGATTACATGCTTGGTTCAAAGCCTGGTAACGCGGTCAGATCCCTTCCAACTGCTCAAAAGCCAAATCTAGTACACCAAGTAATTTTGATTTTTAAGTTAACGTACCACATTCTTTAAGAACCTAGATCCTTATATACCTCCTGCGTTGACTTTCTTTCCAATCAGATTTTAACCGTGTCTAAATGCACCGTAGGTTTTCCTCAGGTCTTTTATCTGTGGTTGGAACCATTTCTGTAGTCTCTTGTTGGGCAAAACTCCCACTGAGATCAAAAATAATTCTGCCTGTGCACTAGTGAAAAACTGCTGGATTTGGCTAGTAACATCAGACTACAGTTGCTGCCAGCTACTGGGGTCGAATTTCCAAAACTCTTTCAGATGCTCACTTTTTCCCCATTTCATTTTTTTTTACAAAAGGGAATGTGAATCCTCAATTTCCTATGGGCTTTTTTCCGCTATCCAATCGATTCCCTTTGCTGCCTTGCAGTACCATCCTTCCTCCTGGCCCGTGTGTCTTGTTGTCAGTCAGGAGTATTTTCTAACATCGTTTCACAGTGTTTTTTATCCTCTGGCAGTTTGTTGATTTATGCGACGTGTTACTACCAGTCCCAAACCTACGTGGTTGAAAAGGAAGATGCATCGGCGGCTGGCTACCCTTGCCAGCACTAGCAGGCACCATCTGAAATGGCATATACTCGGGCTCGCATGCTTTTCAGCTGAGCAACTAGGAAACAAAACACACAGGAAACTTCAGAAGAGAAGCGAAGTACTGTTGAGGCATGTTCTCACTACACTAGCAGTACCTTTAACTGCTACTCATGTTTCATTTCATTCTCAGGTATAGGAAAGCCTACACAAAAAAAACCTGCTAAGCCCACTACAATGATAATATAAATTACTTCATACGGATCTTCATAAAAGTAGGCTTCCACGTAACCCTTAGATCTTTAGGAAACAAATTACTTCTTTTGCAGCAGTGCTTCCTGTACTCCCAACCCCCAGGCTGCCCGCGACTCCCGGACAGGTTTGTCAGCCAAAATCTCGGTGCCCACCGTGGCTTAGCCTGAAGGGCGCTGTTGGAACCCACTGAAATACCGCGTTTCACGCTAACTCGTTCAGCGTGTCAGAGAGACAGCACATCTCGGGAATTCCTGCACCTGGGAGTTAGGTGTTGGACCTTCTTGGCTTCCCTAGAAAAAGTCCAGCTTTCAAGACTTAACAGTTCATCCCGTTAAACCTCTCACTCCCTTCCTCTTTTACGCATTAAGGCCCGAAGCAGGCTTTTTCTTCTACCCTCCCTGAGTCGTGCAGCACACATCGTACTCCTGCTGCAGTACCTATTGTTTCCTTCCATTTATAGGGACGGTTCTCTCTTGCCTTCATATGGAACATGCCCATTAGTCTTTTTCTAGCAGCGTTCTGTGGCTACCACACATGCTCTTTGCCACTGTGAGCTGGATGAGACCTGGCTGAAACATACAAGGTTTGTCTAATTTAGCTATTAAGAAATAATGCTAATTTTTCAGATGGCCTTTGCTAGCTACCTTTTTTAGGAGGTGCCACTGAGACAGCTCCCGTCGCCCTCTGGGACCGAACTCCGCTGCCAGTGAGGTCTATAGGTCTGACCCCCGTGCACGGCAACGCGCCTGTATGCCGCTCTGGCAGTGCAGGCGGCCGCAGAGAAGGGCAGCGACAACACGCGTGCAGAAATGGGAACGGGGCCCACGGCCCAACGACCGCGTTACAAGCGGGTTTCGAGTCCCTGGTGCCGTCTGCCACCTCGCTGCTGTTGAGCTTTGCACTCCCCCGACCTTTAGGGGTCAGACGGTCTGACAGATATCCCCAGCAACAGGCTCACTGAACACATCAGCTCTCGGCGCGGGGACAGTGCAGTAGGACAGCCAGTTGCCCCATCAACTTCCGTGCTGATACACAGCTGCAGGGAGGAGCCACTTGGGATTTTCAGAGGAGTTATCATACTCGCTCAGTTCTAGAAGCCACAAAGTGAACTCATACAGATAATTATCTCATCTTCAAAAGGATGAACCTGTCAACATAGAAAACCACTTCTTTCCTGAAATGCTCATGTCTGTAGGGTATAAGAAACGCATTTTTTTCATTTCTTTAGCATCCACCTGTTTGATGGGCTTATGAGTACTTCTGATTCACATACATGGTACCTCTGCACATTTGGACTTCCACAGACTAGGTGACCTGTTTCTTCCACTCATCCAGAACCGTCCGAGATAAAGACATATTACATAAATGCATATAGCGTTTACTTGTAACTGTCCACGTGTGAGGCTTTTAGCTCAGCACTCTGCATAAACTGCAAATATTTTGAAAATAAAAGGATATTCAGCAGTGATTCTATTTTTGGGGCACCTTCATTTCCCACTGGTGATCGTCAGTATTTTGTGAGTGTCAGGTTCCTTCAGGAAAGCCCAAATCAGGTAAGAGCCGAACGAGTCTCTGCCACCAGATTACATTTCTAGATCTCTGGGCTTCTGCTGATACTTTTTTCTGTAGACCGGAGGAATACAACTGAAAGGGTTATGAGACTGCAATGATTTTTCATGTCGAGCTTTGCTCACGAGGGAAGGAGCAGCCCAGATTTTGGTCCGCTGGTCCTAAGACCGTATCTTCAGTCTCCTGAGTGGAGGTGATCCGAAACGCCTCAAAAATGTCTCCATTGCCACTAAATGCCTGGTTTTGTAAGTCTGTGTGGCCAGACCTCCTGGCAATTACTTCATTCACATGACTACGCTGATAGTATCTTAATTGCTTTCCAAAAACTAAAGGAAAATTGCCTCTCCTTCTGCTGAGGTTACGTAGAGAGAAGGAGAAGCGAAGAGAAGGTGTCTGTGTCCCACTCCAGCCCCAAACAAAAGACCATGCTGGCGTGAGGCCCATGTCGGAGCCCTCGCTGTGGAGTCGCTGAGTGCGGTCTCACCCACACAGCACCACTATGCACGCCAGGGCAGGCTGTCCCTGCGCTCCAACAGACCCTGTGACACAACCCTGTTTTGCACGGGAAGGTTAGATAGTAGTCTCGTACCAGCACAGAACAAACCCAAGTGCTGAGCTCTTCAAAGGCGCTGCAGAACAGAGAGTCTCCTCAGGTCAACCCCGAATAAAGCCCACAAAGAATCAGGAAGGGTCAATGTTGGTGTTGCTGTAGCAGCCCAGGAAGACGTCCCCCAGCGCCCAGCTCAACCCTCACCTCTGCCGCTGAACCCTCCCACCCTGCACCGTGTGACACATCCCGCGTGGGACACGTCCCGCGTGGGACACGCTGTGGAGATTACCTCCGTGCCCAGGGGAAGGGGGAGCGGAGCCCGAGCGCAACAGTCAGAGGTGCCGGTAATCCGCTCACGCCACACACACATTCCTCTCTTCCGATCGCTTCTGACGCAGCAGGATCCAAGCGATGGGAAGCTTGAGCCAGCACATGTGTGATTAAGGTGCTGTGCAGATGCTCACAAACCCTACTGCTTCCTAGGTACCACAGGTCGAATGTGCAATTTTCCAGTGCTCCATACTTTGAAAGCTATTTCATTGTAATAGGAAAAAAATGTGATTTTTATTGACAGTTCATAGCCCTTGCTCAATGTGGAAGGGATTTTCCTACATTTTGTCTGTGAAGTATCACTTTTTGGATGATAATCAACCCTGGAAAACTTAGTTTGAAAAGAGCTTTTAAAAATGTTCTTATTTATGACCAAAGTTAAGCACAAGACTCTCGCAACTTTAAACTGCATCAGCCATGGCCCGCCTGCCGTTCTAATAAACCATTTACCAAAAATTGTAACTTGAGAAGACCCAATGATTGCGATTTTCTTTCTTTCCTTTATGTCCACTGCTGTTTTATTGTTACAGAAGAAGAACGTGGCCCACTGCCATATGTCACTACAGCTCTCGTCTAAAGAATTTCACACCCTGTGAAATATAGCTGACATTTCAGTCCACAGTAACCTATTTGCAAAGTATTCATTTACTCCTTACTTTATGAGTCGCCAATAAAAGACTGCCATTTTATGACCCATTAAAAAAGATGAAAAAATTAAATAAAATTGTGAAAGACATTTGCTGGAAGTAATAAATAATTTACCTCCAATTTTCACGCACTGAAAATTAAACTGGCAACTGCTCAAAAAGTTATTAAAATTATGGTGACAAAGGTATTTCAGAATCAAGTGCCAGCATTAAAATAGCTAAAATGCTGTACATAGTAGGACGGAAAAAAAAATAGGTCTGTGTATTTAAAAGGGTGCCTTCCCTTAAAAAACCTACCTCCATGATTTAACATATAGCTTTATTACACAATTAATATTGGTAAGGCAGTAGTAAGTGTGTGTGTGTGTGTACATGTGTTCTAAATATATCTATACATACATACGTGTGTGTGTGTTTGCATACATATGTATGTGTATACAGAAATCACACACTGGAAAATCAGCAACAGCGGTGGGCGAAGGGTTTGGTGGAACTATCGATTTCAGTCTCATTTTTTGCATGCCTGTCACTTTACCCCCGTGGAATTTCCCTTCCCCTACACAACGGCCTGGGGGCCACCCTGACCACACTTTATTTTGATGGCCACCTGAAGGATGGGGAAACCCGAACACACTGCGACTGCAAATAGCACATGCAGGTTTTTAACACGGAAATTTTCACCACTGTTAGCAGCTGGAGCAAATAGCTGGTGTCATTCAGGGCAGGTATTTCATGGTTTAGAGTTTGAAGGAAAAGCTCCGTTGCCAAACAATTCCAACCTCTCCTTAGGAGGCAGCCTGCAATCTTAAGTGCCAGGTGAGGCCGCCTCTGCCATGCCTGCCGCCCCTTGTTTTCTGCCTGAAGGTTGAGAAGCAGTGGTAGAGGTGTACACAGAGAGACAGCTAATGCTCGGCTATGGGGTAGGGGAGACAGCCGTAGGACTCTTGAGTGACGGGCGGCGGTGTCTCAGTGGGGTCAGCTTTGGTCTCACTGTACGGACACGGGGGGTTCATTTGACCAACTTGAGTTTGAAATCATTGGCTGTTATCTGCCACAGATACAACTAACATTTACCCACACATTCTCACCAATGGAAGCACAGAGTATCCTTTCCCCTGTTCTCCGTTAACAAACACTCTGGGACCACAAATCTGACTCTGTACCCAGGGAGACATCCCTGCAGCAGGAGGAGGCAACACAGCGCCACGGAGGAAGGTATGTCCCGTCCGTGCTTCGGGTTTTGTTGCTCTTCCTCGATCAAAAGCCTCGGCTGCGTAAGGACGCAGCAAGCTGCCTTGCAGCAGCGTTACAAACCTTGCCCGCCAAATACTCAGTGCAGTCCCACAGTGCCAAGGGTCATCTGTGCCTGGGAAGCACAGGAAACAGTTTACTCGAGCCGATGGGAATTGTACTGGGGACAGTTAATAACCTGCAGTTACGATAAATGGGCAGAGTTGTTTTCCTGCCACCAACCACACAGGCACGAAAAGGAATACTGAATTTTTTTCCTGAGGATGGCAAGACTTGCACTCTATGCAAATCATTAGGGTGTTTTGGTAAATAATTACTACGAACTCTCCCGCCCCCCAAGGTGTAGCTTAGCACAAACTTAAATTACCTCTTATTACCCCAGAACTATCTAGCATTCTCAGCAGAGTGTTCAATATACTGTCTACTTGGGTTTGGCTTTCTGTGGGAAACGGACAGAAGCGCAGAGATACACAAGAACTGCACTGCTGGGAAGTGCTAGTGAATTTGAAAGAACTGGAAGCCAGCAAAGAATTAGCTCTGATCTCATGGAATCATGGGAACCTGCAGTAACAGAGTATGAAATGTCATTATTATGTTAAATTAGTCTATTAATTCAGCTCAGGATACTATGTCCACCGCATAATATTAAGCACTTAGTTCTGCTCACGCACTCTTTCTTAATGCTCTGGGAACACTGTGTGCCCTATTGAGGAACGTGAAGGACTGCATTAGAAATTACTACTGATCTTAACATCAGATCCATATGTCTTAGGAGCCAGTTAGCCTATACAATTCATTGAGGACGTTTCCATCTGTGAATAGTTCCCATTATAATCTAATTGTGTCAAACTAAATGTATTTCTAAAATATTTTCAGAAGTTAATATTTATAACAGACATTAAGCCTAATCCAGCCGTATTTCTGGTTTCCCCCTACCTGAGTTTATTTCTCTAGCTATTTTGGAGGAGGGAGATTGTACCATGTGAGTAACCGGTGCCTGACGACCACACTCTTTCATATTTTTGTTTGAACAAAATGCTTGCATAGGAAAAAAAAAAAGCTTAACTGCTGGTGCTGAAAAATGCTAAGTCTCAGTGACCTTGCAAAGCAAGTCATTAGTCCAGCTGGGAGAGGATCTGATTCACGTCAACTCTCTTTGCCCAGTGCTGCTGGGGAAGAACAGCTGATTATGTTGAAGGATAATGTTAATATCAAATCAATGGGCCTAATCAGCCATGAGTACATCTATGGTGGAGAAGTATTCCAGTCACCTGAGCACAGAGGCTCTGGAATGAGCAACAGGTGAAAGCGACCTGATTTGGAGACGGCATCCTACCAATTTGTGAGCACAAGGAACTCACATGGCTGACGAGGGCAGCAGGAAGCTAAAAGGGGGCAAGCGTTCTTTCCTTCCTTTCTTCCTTCTTTTTTTTTGGTGGTGTTGGCTATTGTTATGTCCCCTGTGTCAAAGAACTGCTCAGCTCCTGTATGCAGGGAAGGCAGGAAGGCTTCAGACAAGCTCAAAGCAGCCCAGTGTTTGTTCTGCTACCTCCTTTTGCAACAGCAGGCTGCCCGCTCTTCTTCATCGAGCGAAGCTTCCCAAGGTATGGCTGAACAGCTCGTTACTGGGAGGAAGCTACTCATGTGGGTTTACTGTGCTTTCCCCTTCTTATAGTAATGGCTGGTATTATCTGCAATGTGGACTATCTTTGCCAACAAGCTACCTCTTAACTAAGAAATGCTATAGAATCCTAATTTTAATTGCCCCCCTTCTCTCCGGACAAGGTATTCTTCATGCAATATGTAGTCGCAATGTAGATTATAGACTGAGGAAGAGACTTTGAAAATGGGTCCTTAAACCCACGCTTGAGTATTTCAACATGCTGCCTAACTTTAAAGTGGCTAAGTACTTATCGCATGCCTTGCCCCTTACATCAACAACTACTTTAGTTCTGTTGACAAATTGGTATCTTGCTTTAATTGTCACAAAGGTTGTGATAAAGCTAGTTAGTTATCGATACTCCACAGAGAAGGTAAATGTAACTTGTTAGTTGGAAAGGGAACAGAAAATGGTCAATACAACCCATGAAATACTAATCCTTTCTTAAATGATGCTGGAAGATACACAAGACAAATCTGCAGCTTGCATACAACTCCCCTTCTGTGGTGGTTCTGCTTTGTGCTTGCAACACTTTCCAAAAGTTTACCATTCTCAGCCAAGGAGGAAAAAGTGACAAAATAAAAACAATTACAGTAATTCTAGCCATAGCCATAGAGAACAACAGTCATGATCGCCTTCGTCTGGTTTTCAGCTACTCACTTCCATGTTACAATAGAACTCAATTAAGTTACACACAAATTTTCTCGGTACTCCATAAGGCAGACAAATGAAAATTCTACTCAAACAGATGACCTTGATGAAGTTACGGACCTGTCTGAATAAACAGGTCATCTAGAATATTTATCTACATGCTCTGGAAATTGCATGGGTTTGTGTATTTGAATATCAGCATGCGGGTTATGTGGGAAATATACCTGGTGTGACCTGTGAAGAGTATCATTTACATGTATGCTTAGACTTACTTTGTAATAACACGTTCGGAAATTCTTAGCTTATCTAATTGTATTTTCTTTCCATCTGTTAAAAAAGGAATGCAGAAAGAAAAAGGCTAATTTTAACTTACAATTGTTACTGAGTTACTAAATAGCACGGCATTGAAAGGTCTCAATGTAGGATGAGCACAGCAGTGATTTTCAGTTCTTAAATATGTGTGTTGTAGGCAGTGTGACTGTTGGATGGAAACTGTGTGCGAGAGGTATTACAGTGGCTGCAGTGGTCTGTTATGCCAACACTGAACTAATAGGACGTGAAAATTGGTGCTGGATTAGGTCTAAATATTAGCTTATTGCCTGCCTTTTTTTTTTTTAATGCTTGCAGTGCTAGAAGGAAGTACAACTGTGTAATCTTAACAATAAGTTAATGACACTTTGTGTGTGGGAATGTAAATCTGTTTATCATTCACGCCCAGCCCCCACTCGCACACATTTCCAAAGGCATTCATATGCCTCCTTTGAGAGAACTAATGATACTGTATCAGCTCTCTTTCTATTTAGATATTTATTTCATATTTGCTTGAAGAATCGGGCCAATGTTTTTGAAAGCACATTTAACTATACCATATGCCTACTTAAATCATCCCTATCAAACAAGTTGTAGGATGATGCTCTGGTTCATTCTGTTCTGTTTTCCCTTCCTTCACAATGTGTTTATGTATATTTATCCAATTTGTTCTGTTCCTCTTGCCAAATTGCAGGTTTGAGATCTCAGCTATGCAGGGGCAGCTGTGCTATTGTTGATGCCTTACAAAACAAAGGTCACAGGCTGAGCTGGTATCACCATAACTAATGACAGCTGCATGTTAGCCATTATGGTATAGGCACAGGATGGTCAGGGTTCACGGACCTGCGCAAGAAGGAATAAATCGTACCTTGCCCTTTGGTACGCAAGAAGGCAAGTCTCACTGTTAAGAAGTACTTTTTGGGCAAATTAGCCTCTTGCAAAATATCCTGCTGTTTACTTAATTTATTGACATAATTCCTTCCTCCATCTGGGGGGAAAAATAAACTTTAAACAGCCCCACCACAAAAAGCCAAAATCTGAAAAACAAAACGACAGCTGAGTTGGAAGGAATGATCGTTTCTGCATGTAACTAACCTTAGCTTTTCTCACTTTCGAGATGGTTAAGAACTACCAGCTGTTCCAGCCTAGGAAGCTATTGACCACATGAAGGAGGAGGCTACCACAAGATGACATTTCCTTCAAAAGAAGGTTGTGTCCAAGCCCGGCCCAGCAACTCCAAGTAATGAAACAGCAGGGCGGGACTGTTTCAAATGCCCTTTGTTTTGTAAGAGAGATCAATCTGCGAGGCCTGTGAATTCAAAACTATTTGCCCCTTGGGTGGCCTGACATGTTATTACTACTTCTCCTGCTGCCTTTCAGAGCAGAAGCCAAGAGTCCAAAGTTATTTAAAAGGATGTTTCTTAGAGCTACATGTAGCTTTTGAAAATACCAAAGAGGAGGGAATGTAATAGCTGTAGCAGACTAAGGAGATGAGGCACATGTCCACAGACACAGCTCTGAGACTAGGCAGCTGGCTTTGAGGCTGTTGTCTAAGGCTACTTCACCAGTGTGCTGTTAATTATTTAAAAGAGAGCACTGGGGAAACTACAGTCACATCTGTCACCCACATGCAGGCAGAACCTTCACTCATTGCAGGACCAGATGTGTTTATTTGAAACATGTACTAACTAGCTACTTAATGGGTTAGAATTATTAGCCAGAAGTTAATTAGGCAAACGTATTAAATATCAGTCACCTTACGAAGCATCACTTCTTTAACACTGCTTTTACCTCTCTAGAGCCACTATCAACCACAGGAAAAAGCAGGGGGAAAAGTAAAGGTCCTGTAAAGGAGCTACAGTAAAAAATAATTATGAAATCTGACCACTGTGTACTGATGGAAAAACTGCAATGCTGCAGGTAACTGATTTAACTTATGTGCCTCTTAATACTGCAAGTACAAGGTAGGAAGCAGGGGGGCTTGTCTAAGGAGCTACAGGTGTTGGAGAAGAAAAGGGAATTAACAGTGGAAAAAGCTTTTTCTTAGTATAGTCAAGTGAAACTTGAAAAAGGATGACTTTGCTGCTCCTGCTAATGTTGTACATAGCCCTGAAGATGCAAGCACTTGAGTGGCACTCCACCTGCGTAATGAACTCGCAAACATTGCTGGCTGCTCTTGTTCCCCAAGACACAGAATTCAAAAGTCATTTTTAAGTTCCTGGCTGGCTGTCAGGTGTGTGTCATATGAACCAGAGGATGGAGTAAAGGCATAGTATTTTCTGTGTCTGGGCTAGTAGGGGCAGGTGGGGGAATGGTGAGGATCCTTTGTTAGAAGCTTGTCAAGACAACCACTTTGTAGAACACCTTTCAGCTGCTCTCAATTGAGAGCAGCTGTCTAGAAACCAAACGAGGTAATTTGCAGGATGGAGCCCACAAGCCATTTGTCTTCACTGTGTCTGTTTGCCTTCATCTGTCCATGCTCTTCCTCTTAAATCTGGTGCTGGTATGAATAAAAAAATGACACTTCAAAACTGGAAAGCAAGACTCAAAGTACCACTCTTCCACTGTCATCGAAACACCTTTCACGCAAAGCACCTAGAATTACATATGAAGCGTGTGCTTCCATCTTTGTCTTGAGAGATTGTTTTCCAGGGAGGCAGAAACGGAGGGCAAGAGTGCCAGTGACAGCTTGGGCATGAATTCCCGGGCTTTCAGCTAGTTTGGGATTTTGCCTGCAGAGCTGCTCTAAAGAATGTTCAAGGCCCCTGAAGTAGTGAGCAGGAACTTCCTGACGCGTCCTGTAAACTGCAATGAGTACTTCTTAAATAGACTCCCACAGTACTGTGTTTTTACATAAACTTGTCAGAAACCCATAGGAAGAAATGCACTGGATTCATAAGTCTGCTGCTCCCACGGCACAGAGCTACAAGCTCATCCAGAAGACAACCTTGGCTTCCCTTAAGCACAGCTTTAGAGAGCATTTCTCAACAGGGGCTTAACTTGAAGCTTGTGGTTACTTCCATTGTCCTCAGCCCTGCATGTGATCCACAGCAAAACGTGGAGCAGCTAATCCTGCCCCAAGCCTGTACTTCAGAGATTAAAATCATACTACCAAAACTTTGGCTAGAGAGAGAGAGCTCTTGCCTGTATTCAGGCTATCACAGGCTACAAAAAAATGGTATTAAAAAGACAAAAACTGGAGCTTGTTTCAGCACTAACTCAAACAAAAATAAACAGAGAGCAGGTGATGCAAACTGTCAAATATAAAAAGCCAGAGAGCAGAAGTCAGTCCTGCAATGTTTAGTAATGTTGTAGAAAAACAATTGATTTTTCTAAAACTGAGACAGAAGCCCAAAAAAAGGTTTTATTTCGTATGTAGAGAAGTTGAGAAACTTCTTAAGAGGAAGACACATGGATGCAATAGGTGGTTACGCTAGTTGCCGTAACAGGTTACTTAAAGGCTGAAGGTGCGACACAAAACAAGGAGATGGTTACTTCCTTCTTCCCTCATCTTTTTATTCCAAAAGGCTAACGGACAATATCAGACTTGTAAAGACAGAATCAAAACAAAATTGGTGATAAATCGGAAACAGTAAAATATTAAAATCTAAAGACCTGAGAAGTGACAATACAGAAACCACACGATGCTGCCCGTGTTGCTGAATTCCCTCTGAGCTGCCATCCCATTCACAAATGAGTGCAAAACAAGCAAAGCAGCTGTTGTCAGCAGGAAGAACAAAGACTTGAATGACACACGCTCCTCCTGTGAGAAATCTGGTTAATAGCCAAATAAAAGCATGTCTCAAGGTAGCATTTGTAGTTCAGAAACAAATGGGCTCACTCCCAGAGATCATTTCTCACTATATTTTCTTTCTAGGACAAAAGTTCTTACTTTTTCTTAAAGTACTAAGTGTGAGCTATTTAGTCTCTAGTAATGTTCAGACTTGCCCAATAAGGTTAGTTTTTACCTCAGCAACTCCTTATTGGAACGTCTGGATATGAAGTACATTTAAAGTTACTGCTAAACTTGTGAACCTGTGCTGTTGCCAAGAGCTCTTACTACTAGCAATACCTTAAAAAAAAAAAAAAACACATCTGATGATTGCTAACAGACTCTCTCACGCATTGTGTGCTTTGTTTCAGTGGAACCGCACACTGCAGACTAAACTTAACTCAGCTACTTTGAAACTGGAGGCAGCCAAGAATTTGGGGATACAAGCATAGTAATTTTCCTTCCTACCATGTAAAAAATAATCCCTATTTAATCTTCGCTGTTTAAGTGCCACCAGCTGTTCGTGTTGGACAGGATGTAGGAAGGGATATATGCAAGCTGAAGCCAACATGATTTGAATAGAGGGCAAATAAGGTCAGTAAGAAACAGTAGCGCAGACTGTACCATCTCTGCATGCGACCTAATCATAAACTCAAGGTAACTGTGAGCAAGGTTTCATTTGCACTCGTGTTCATGTTTGGGTTTGTCCTTTTTGCCTTCGTTATTCCTTAAGCTTTCAAGCCCAAGGAGAAAGATACTGCCCGCTTCTGTCCTAGGGCACCCCTCAGAGAGGTAGAGTCAAGTGCCATTCCCGCAAGGGTGTCGAGGTCGCTCACCTGAGAGATGGAAACCATGTCATGCTTAAATCAGCGATCCCACTTAACCTAATGTTTGTCCTTCTTTTGGTGTTTTGAAACATAACCAACTTTCTGTAGGTGTGCTCAGATAAACTTAGGCAATTTGTTTCCAGTTGTGAGAAGCTTATGTATCTCGTTGCACCAAGGGGTAAATGCTCCCTTCGTATTATGAGCTAATCTTGGAGCAAATGTAGGAATTCAAGTGCAGGATGCATGAAGGTGGAAGCTGGCCAGCAACCCTGCAGCTGCATTAAGAAACGAACTTCTGTAGTTCTCTGAACTATTTTAAGAACAATGGTATTTTCTCAACCTGTTGGTTCATTTTGAGTAAATCGCCGCCAGCCGACACCTAACTTTTCTTGCTTTGCTTAGTTGAGTATCTTCACAAGATTAAATTGGATTTTTTCAGTAGGCACTAGCAAATCCAAATTTTTTTACTGGAATACTCTAAAGAGAAACTACAGTTCAAACAAACTGAGGTAGTTACGTAGCAGACATGTAAATACTCACTACAAAATTTCAGTAATATTGTATTGTGCTAGTTTAAATTCTAATTATTGTCATCCACTCATCAAATAAAAGAGAACTTGTAAAGGTTTGGGAACTGAGAGAAACGTATACTGTTCTGACAGCCTTTCCATTGATGGCAGAGAAGATTTTACCACTGGCTTAGAAGAACATGAGCCATCTGTTTGTGAAGCCAGCCCTACAGATATATTTTCTGAATGTGCACTCAAGCAACTTAGAGCAAAAGGAAGAGAACAAAAGTGAAGGTAGCACAAGAACGTAGACTTTATAAAAATATAACACTTTTTCCTGTACTTGTCTCCAAAGAGACATGAGCTCTGTTTCCTTTCCGGAGTACAGTGACTACAGAAACATCTGAAGTAAAGGCGAGGTCGAAGAAATCTCTGATTCAGTTTGATTCCCTTGAGCTGTGGCAAGGCAGCAAATTCAAGCATGAGCTAAAAAGGGGAACTAATGTTCTCAAATATTCTGTAGGACCCTAATAATCTATGGATTTTAAATGGTCCGTGTAGTAGAATTGGAGTCCCTTTAGTGATATCTGAAAGTACACGAAGCAAAGCAACTGAATTTGGGTTTGTCTCCTCATCTTCTTCCTGCAGAGTGTAAATGGTACTTTTTCTTTCTCGATTATTGCAATATTTTCAAACACTTTTTAAAATACACAGGCTGCTCATGTAGAACTCCCAAGTACTTTTCATCTGTTAGCTAATCAGGGGTCTTTTAAAAGGAGCTGCTTTTATCAGCAGACTATGTAATTTTGCCCTTCAGAAGTGGCACAACAAGAAGGTATTTTAAATGGCACAAGCAGCACAGTCATGTTGTCACATATCCTAAGGATACCGCATCCATCTGCTACATGGTACTGTGAAAAAACAGGCTTTGAAACGAATGCTTGGTTACATCTACAGCTGGCATTTCGGAGGCTCCCAGCTAAATGCAGCCAGCAGTTGGAAAGAAAGTAGACGTACGCAATGGCAAAAGCCCAGGAGACCAGGGGTTTACCAACCGAACATCTCGGGTACTTTGGCGTTTCATCTGTTCCACATGGGTTTCTATTGTTCTGCACATGAAAACTGAAAATTCATCAGTCAACAAAAAGTGTCTCCAACTAGAAAAATATAATGAAAACTGCTAAAAGTGAGTCTTTACCTTTTACCCAGAAACAAAGCTGCGGGTTTAAAAGTCACAAAGCTAAGTTTGTCTGCTTGTGTCGCTCTTAATTCCACTACAGAGAACTAGAAAAAGAGCAGACCGGTTGTTGCTACACTAGTGTCTAATATTAGCTCCACTACATGAGGAATTACTGGGAGTTATCCAGCAATAGTCTGAGCTGTGCCAATGGAAAGTCAAGAGTTCAAGTATGTAAATATCTCTCATAGCTGTCAGTCTTCTGCATAGCAAAATGTTTATCTCTGGGCCAAAGCTCTAACTACTTCAATAGCATCTTATGGAAGTGTATTTCACATAGCAACCTCTGAAAAAAAATTCTCCTGTGAACCTGTACAACTTCATGCGTATTGCTCATGCATTCTTTCTCACAAGCACTGCTGAGAAGAAATGTGCTGTAATGAGGCGCTTGATCTACACTGCCATCATGATGTGGCGAGTTGTATGCTTCAACAATGCCAAACAAGCTCTTCACAGAATAACAGGCAATGCAGTGTATTCAAATAACTTCCACTAGGCTTTAATCTATGTAAATACTCCATGCATTTCACATTGATTTTGGCAGAGCAGGCTGTTTACATACTCTCAGACTAACAGTGCGCGGAAAAGCATTTACAGTTTCAGGTCTTGGGGTGCTTAACACCAGGTGCCTAAATTGCTGCTGGTGTTCTGCTGAAAGGTAACTCCACTGAAATACTTGGCACGGAGAGAGGGGTTCTTCACCTGACTGATCTACACGGTTCTGATGACAGAATCAGTTCTCTTACAGCTGCACGTGGTGCTGATCTGCTTTAGCTTAGACAGCAGTTCGTTACAGCCGTTTTGCTGTACGATTGGCACGTAAGCACATGCAGCCTAGCTCAAGCAAAAACAGTGCAACCGCACTGTTTAACAGACAGGCACATAGGTCTAACAAACGCCTCCGTGCACAGGAAAATATCAGTATTTCACATAGCTATGTAAAAGGCAACTTGAGTATCAGGAAAACATAACAGCATTAAAAGCTCATCCCCTTGCTCTGCTCTCCACATAACTCTGTTCCATGCTTGCCTTCCTGGCGTTGAGGTAAACCAGTGCTCGCTCCCCGGAGCGGAGCTTTGGCTGCCGCACAGAGGCTACGCGGCAGCTCCTCTGCAGCGATTCACCCCACCCTTCCACTGGGGTTAATCACTGAAGTTTTTTTCTTCTACTGCTTTCCAACTTTCCTCTTCCCGGTTGCCATTTAATGTGCAAAACAGATGTGTATTTGGGGTTTTGCTATCCGTCTTACAGCACAACTGAGGCAGCCGATAGTTGCTTAACTCAGGAAAGGAACTACTGAAAATCATCTATGCAGTATGCTTGGTTCTTAAACTGCGAAGGAGTGCCACAGAAAAATAACAAGTCAGAGCTGTAACCAACTGTTGTGCTTCCTACTGCATTAATATGAGCCTCATCCCGAATAACTCTCTGAGAAGAACTAGTTGCGAAACAGGGAGAAAGTCAACGGCCTGAAAGCCTCCGCCCTCCTACAGAGCCAAAATCTGACATGCAGTTTCTGACTTGTGATTATCGTAGAAGCTCACAAATCTGAGCAATGAAGTTGAAGTGATCTCGGAAGCCTAGGGCATGTCTGAATTTGAGAGGAGGGCGGAAGGATTAGTCTCAAAGGGCCAGAAGCAATGTGCAGCCATGGCCAGTGACACTTAGAATAAGGCTACAACTCCATTTTAGCCACAGTGCCGTTACGAGATTGCTGCCGTTGTTAAATTAGTGCCTCGTTTTATCATTACATGTTGAGCAGTGGTACGCATCTTGACACATAATTTTAATAATAGCTTGTAAGTGTCAGTGATAATGTAATCTATTTAACAATGAGCCTAAAGATTATCCAGAAGAGAGCATATTATGCCCTGTTAAAACAGCTAATCTGCATAAAACTTATGACAAGCCAGACCTTTTCAGTGTTTAATAAACTGGCTGAATATTCATTTTTAAGGCACTGTCCAAATTGGTTTGGTCACAGATGACTATTTAAAGCCCATTCCAAAGCTGGCAAATACACCAGGGAAATAACACAAGAACCTGGGGGGGGGGATGTAACAACAAACCAAGCAACAAAAGACTGCCTCTAGCCAAAACCCCTCATGATTAACATCAGCAATAATGGGACCAATTCTAGCAGAATACAGGATGACATTTGTTTGGAGTACTTACTGGCCGCTTTTGTATAGGATTGGTGCAGGGCAGAGCAGAAAATCAGATTCCACCGTTTTTGGTTTTTCATCTGAAAAAACAAATCACATGAGCTTAATACACTCTGCTGCTTAACTGAGAAGCCGATGTGTGAATACGCTATGAAGTCCCTTCCCTCCTCACAGTAGGCTGCTTGCTGCTTTGGTAACATCTGGAACTTGCAAGCAAGGCAGGCCCAAGTTAGGGAATAAAGCTGCTGCTGCTTTAAAGCCCCACCTTGAACACACAAACCAAGAGCTGGCTTCATATGCGAGTGTGAGCCCACATTACCTTGCTTACTTTATTTTACTCAAGTCAGCTCATGCTCTTCCAGAGACATAATTTCCTAGAATCAAGATTATTTTCGCAAAAAGTGAAAACGTAACTAGGTGTTTCCTAGTATTTGGAAGATGAAGTTCTGTTCCTAATTAGCTCCAACCCTGTGCGTTGCACTGAAGGACTATTTTATCAGTTCTGATTGGAGTGCCTGTTTCTCCAGTGTTTCTTACACTGCTGAGTCTGTAGCTGTTCGCAAATCTCTTAAATTTATAAAGCATCTATTTGTAGAGCGCTTTCTCCAGCAGAGCACTCCTCTTCTGCAGTGGTGAAAAGGAGAGGAGGGAGCCCTTTTACCTCATGCCTTTGGAAAACCGGGGAAAATTCTGCTCCTGTGTGCAGAACTATCCTCCCAAGCTTCCCCGTGACATGACTGTTAATTTCTGTACTGGAGCTGTTCCTGCGAGGACGGCCTATTTCCTGATGAGGGGGGAGAGCAGATAAATGATCTGCCAGATAAACTTGGAGATGACTCTGTCCTGCATTTAAGGAACAGGCAGACAGAGAAGTAGTTCAGGGGCAGCTGAAGGAGGAGCTGTTAGCATAAATGAGCTTTTCTTATGTGCTATAATCTGCACTGACTGCTTGGCCTAGATTTGGGGCTAGTTGTGAGGTGGGGAAGAGGGATTAGCACATTGCCATATGTTTTTGTCTTAATGGTATGTTTCATAGATTATTTTTCTATCCCACAGCTACATTTGGCAGGTTTCCTTTCTAGCATTTGGTAATGGTTCTTTATAAATGCAAAAAGAGAAACGTGCCAAATGCATCTTTTAAAACCAGAAGAACTGACAAAATAACGGTTTGCTCTGAGGCTAGTCCCAAAGCTGAGCCCAGCCCACCAGTAAAGGGAACTAACATTAAAGTACATCCTTGTGCAGGTACGCTCTGTTATGCCTTCAAACGGTGAGGGTTCTGCTGAGAGACTGCCGGTTTTTCACAGAGGAGAATGCAATGACACAGGAACAAATTTCCTTTTCTTGGGACCACCTCCTTCCTCCTGCTGCTGCTCAAAGTGCCCTTCCTGCCTTTTTGTCCATCCTAGCTCCACTGTTCTCTTCTATGTTTCCTCTGAGACAAAAGCACTTGGAGCCTAGCGCAGAGCTGCAGAGCATGAGCCTGCGTATCAGGGGAAGGATAACATTAAATTTCCCAATTTCCTTCCGAGGCTACCCCCTAAACATTTGCTGTCGTCCATTGCTGAAGACGAGAACCCGGGTGGGTTGTAGCAGGCCTCTGGCAAGATCCCATACAGCAGATTGTGTTTTTACACTGCAACGTATAATAAATACATCACTATGCTGTTCCCCTCCCTTCGTGTGCTTTAGCCACCCTTTCCTGAAGCCAAAAACAAAACAAAAAAAAAAGCAGACCGGAGATCTAGTTGGAAATTCTCACATCAGATGCTAGCAAGTATTTGGGGGCTTCATCCTGTTCAAGTAGAGTTATTTCTACCATGGCAAAGCAGATACACACATGCTGTACGGCTATAAAAGACTGCACAATTGGAGAAGGGAGAAACCAGTGTCAGAAAACATTTCAAAAGGTTATTGAAAGGCAACATGCTTCAGACATTCTTCAGTGTCACCCATCTAAGCTGTTATAAGGCTTTCGAGGTAACCTGTTCCAGGCCTGAGAAATGTTTACACTGAGAACCATTCTCCTAATACCTCACCTAAATCCCCTGCGGATTTTGAAGCCTGTTTCCTCTTGTTCTCTTCTCAATGCATTTGGAGAGTCCAGCTTATTATTTTCAGCCCTGCAGCAGCCCATACTTAACAGTTACTTTGGCCATTCTGCCCTTCCTGTAGATGTAACAAACTGAACTTTTCCGTCCTTCCTTACAGCTTGCGTTCTGGACTTCTGCCCATCCTTGCCAGCTTCCTCTGGACGCTCCCCACAGTGGATTCATCCCCTCCTTGTAGCACAGAGCACATCAAATTCCAAGCTCCTAGGGGCTATCGTTGGCAGCACAGCCCAGCCCTAAATTCTAACAGCACTGCAGCCTACCAGCCATTGAGTACCGTAAGCTTACTTGGTGCGTGCTGCTAGCATCGCTGCTAAATAATGCCAGAACTTTTACTATGATGGTAGCACCCACCAGCACGACAGAGCAGGTTTACATTTCTGATGCTTATGGAAAATGGCTAAATCCCTCCTTAACTCTTGTATTCTACAGGTCATTATCAATACCAGGACCTTAATGCACTCCATCAGAAGATCTTGAATGGTACGAACGCCACTACAAACATGACTGTATTGATGCAAGCTTCAAAACACTCACGTGAAGAAGGTATGTGCTATTGTTTTAGTTGCCCAAGTGGGCAGACTGGGGTGAGAAGTGAGTGCCCCAGGCAAACAAGTCAGAAGCAAAACAAGAACAGAACTGAGGAGTCCTGATGACTTGCAAGCCAGCCACTTAAATGAAATTTAAGTTCTAATCATCTTCAGGTCTCAACTGTTTACCCTAGGTAGTGTGCAATTAGTTTTATTCACTTGGAACTAAACTAGTCTGTTGCCCCACTTTTCCAAGTAAGAAAGGTACACCATGGTAATAAATATACAACTGCAGCAGTAATTTTGCCGCATACCAAATTCTAGCTCTGTGAAGCTAATTTATGCAACAAGTGTAAATAAGCAAGCTATAGGTTAACATAGGAAACAAAGGGGACAATTTCAGTTGAAACTGAAGGGAAATGTATACAAGCAGAATTTATTTATGCAGGTTGCCTTTACCCAAAACTACTGTGCTATTCTGTTATTTTTCCCAATTATTTGTTGTATTTAACAGGCAGGAGAGATTGGCTAGCCCATTCAAGTATATATGATAGGCAGAGTAAGGAAGAAAATGTACTGGAAACACGTGTTCAATTGGGTAGGAATTTAAGACAGCCTAATATAAAAATCAGACAGTAGGTAGGGAAAAAATGAGTTGGTTTTTTTCTACAGGTCCATTTTTGGTTATTTTCCAGGCTGGCTTACTTCTAAGGGATACTGCTTAGAGCAAGAAGCTGGATGTACTTACACTAGCCATCCAGTTTAATTTCTGGATAGAAAATGATGGAGGTTTCCATTAATGGCATTTTTTCCATCATCTACCTTGTGCCAGTTCAGGGAACAGAGCAGCACAAGGAGACTCATCCGAATTTCTACATGACTTTTCACCTGCCCTGCTGCAAGTTAAAGCACTGAGCAAGAGGAGACCAAGTCCTGAATATTTGCTGAAAATTAAGTTCTCCGTGAGCATACTTACTTAATCAGATAGCAATAAGAAAATAGTCTGCACTACCTCTCAATTACTTTTAGAGCCTTTCTAATTTCTGCAGCATTCCACTCAGAAAAATTTCCCCAGTGATACTTGTATTTTGACAAAGGAATAGCTAAGCATTGTAACATCTGGCCATTGGTGAGTACTAACAATAAGAAAAAAATCCACACCTTTGCACGATCCCTCCCACCCACCTCCCACCCCCCAAAAATAACCAAACCACTACAGGGAAAGTGCCTGTAAAAGATGCCACGGTCACTCTGTCTGAAGCAGAATTCCTTTCCACAGGTCAGAAAACTAAGAGTCCAGCTAGGGATCCAGTTGCAGTGAGACCCCTTGAGAAGGAGAGTACTGTTTGGGATGCTGAGCTGATGAACCACGGCAAAATAGAGGGACAACATAGTACCAACTGTTCTGACTTGGCCTTATTCTATGCTGTTGCAGGAGGTCTGGGAAGAGGACTGACTCCATGTCACAGAGGAGCGCCCACGCCCTGCCAAGCCCCTGAAACAAACAGCCCAATGGCCATGCATCTGGTACAGCAGACAGAACGGGCAGAGATGCTCCAAGCTAACGAGGTAAGGGCACCTTGGAAAATAGTGCCTTTTGGAACCGTGATGAGAGCCTGTGTCTCTGCCTGGGGCTTCTTAGAGGAAGGGGCGCTTGGTCGCCATGCTCTGCGGCTACCTGTTTTTCACTGTCTAACATCTGCTTACGTGAACATCAGGACCCAGGCAGTTATCACCCCGTTAATTCACACAGCCAGCTGGGCTGCCAAACACCAGTCATAGTTTACAGCTAATGACAATTGGTAGCCAATTCAAACCACTGAGCAAGATGTAAAATAATTTGCATCCTCTTACTAATACTCAGAGCTTTCCTGTTTTCCTCCTCTTCTATAATTATTTTTTATTTTAATTAAATGAGGTAGCAAGAAGCAAAATAAATCACTTATTAGGAAACATGAAGGCAGATCAGCTCAAAGCTGAATACTTACGAATTGTAGTTCCATTCACGTGATAAGTACAAGTAACACTATCGGTTTTGCCACCAAGGGTTAAGCCACTTCCTCTAAGGACAACTTGAAACTCCTCTGGAGAGAAAAGCAAAAACCCAAAATCACTACTCTTTAGTGCACTGCGTCAAGTTAGACAATGAGAATTTCAATATACCCTGCATGAAATGAAGCACTACATAGTAACGCTTCCAACTCACTCAGGTCTCCTTTTTAATTGACCCGTGGTACTGCGCTCTTCAGTTAGGTCATTATAGGAAAAATAAAGATTTGTTCCCAAACCTTTCTCAGTGAGGCAGCCCTATTAAAATGGAAGTTGACTGTGACCAGCAACAGGGTCTGGGGCTCAGCCGCACAGTCAGAAACAGTTTCTCAGTGAATACTCTGATAAAGGAGAAATCTGGGTCTCACAACAAGAAGACTCCCCAAACCTTGATCAGGCCCACTTAAAAGTGCCAGACGAAGAAAACGTTTCTCCTTAGTACTATTTCTCTGGAAGTTGCAAAAGGGCCACACCACTTGTGAACTGCACAGAGGAGGACTGAATACGGTTTGTTTACCGAGTCCACCGACTTCACTGAAACAATCCGTGTTTTCACAAAAACATCAAAAGGAGATTTTGCAACTACCTTACTTTGATTGGTCTCAAACAATGTCGATTGTGAAACCCAGAAAGAAGACAAGCCCTTAAAATTTCGTGCAACTCTTCTACTTAATACATGACACCAAAATGTAGTCAAATGCTTTACTGCTTAGACTCCACAGATTTAGGGTAGGGCACTAGAAATATTGTCATGAATTTATATGAACATATGTTATCAGGATTCCCAGAACTTTACTCTGTGACCGTAGCTAAAACAGTATGTGAATGGCACAGAGTAAGTACCATTGCTTTGAAGAAGAGGGCAAATGCAGAGCGTGACTAATGTGGGAGAGGTGCAGACAAATGTGTCTCAAACTTGTCCATGCATTACCTACATTATCAAAGTAGACCCTGGAAGACAGCTCCTCTGAGGAGAAAAAGGAGTCGACAGAGAAGGATCTCATCTTTCTTAAACTCCTTGACAATTTTTTGAGTAATGTTTTGTTGTGGAGATCTGTGGTGTTTTCCTTTGGGTAAAATAGGGAAATCACAGTCCTATAACAATTTAATATTACTTAAAAATTATAAAAACTTACCTCCCACACAGACACTGGATGGCTCCAAATATAAAATCTCAGTGCATGATTGCTTCAAAACCTATTGCAAAGAACAAAACTAGTCATAAATAGATTTCAGTGAGAAATATTATTTTAAAACAAATTCTTGTCCCTAGAAGATACACATGCACAGCTACAGGTTTGATTTGCACAAACCTGGCTTTGTAGGACATTGCCTTGACCATGTCAAACTTCTGCATGCCTGCACAGTCAAGTTTCTAAGAGTTCATAAGGCTTGGATTAGTTTGTTAAATCCGGGCCAGTCTTTAAAACAGAACGATGTCTGATTTTGATCTTTAAATTTCTGTCCAGATCCCTAACCTAATTTTCCATGAACTCCGATCCTAACGTTTAAGCCAAAAATTAGTCACAGGGAGCCTGATCCAAAACCTAATCCAGTCAAAAGCAATCTTCCAACAATCTGTGGGTCACGCCAAGTGCACGTTATTCTAAGTGCTGGCATCCTGCCCTATGTAAAGCGGAGCAAGAGCGTACAGTGTTCTTGACTGCGCTGCCTTCTGTCTGATGGGGTTTCTTCACTGCTGTACCAGTCAGCCTGCTTTGATTGTCCAACCAGTCAGGGAATAGCCTGCCAAAAGGCTGGGACAGAACAACGCTCCTACAGGTGACTTAAAAATCCGAGGGATGGAACGTAAGAGAAAGGAGGAACTATACACCTTTGCCAGATTTGTACTTAAAAGATCTGACACTACCCTTGGTTTCAGCCAAGTCACGTTTTACCATTTACAAATATATGAAGTGATAAAGTTGTCCATGGTGACTTAAGCAGAGGCAAAAATAGCACCCAGGAGTTGATTGTTGCAGACCACTTCATTTTCCACGCCAGAACAGTGCAGCTCAGAAGGAATGGGTCAAGCTTGTCTGACTACAACCGCTGCTGAAATCTAACCGCGAGCCCATCCTTAGCTCCCACTGCTAGGATCTCAGGCCCGCTGCAGGGCCCCATCTTGTTATTGTTGTCCAGGAAGGAGATGTGATACCTATTACAGAAATGCTAATCCCACTCTCTAAGCAGGTAACAGGATTCCTGCTAACTCAGGGAGAATGAGTCTCTTGAAGCTTATAGGATTAAACACACAAACAGTCCGCAATTTAACTTCCTTCTACCTTCACATGGTTACGTGTGATTTTTTCCCAATGTTTTTCAATTTTTTTCTAGCTCAGAATACTTCCACAGTGTCTTTATATAGCTTGCCCTGTAATAACTGGTGCAGGCATTCATATATAATAGTATATGGAATCAATTCAGTTCCTTCTAATCACGTGCATAGTAGAAAGTCCTGTTATTGACCCCTCTCTACCTCCATTTGCCAAAACTGTGCCTGCTCCTGAGCTGGCCTAACTGTCAGTAAACATTAACTCTGTCTTAATCTTAGCTTCTTTTTCCTTTCTTTAAATAAGTCTTCTTTTTTTTTTTAACTGTCTACTCTATTTGCTAGTGACTCCTGCTGCTACATATCCAGAGCCAGCAGAAACAATAACGTATTTGTCACTGCACATACTAAAAATCATGCCAAGCTCCAAGAAAAAAAATAACCTGCCACATTTAACACCTTCCATATCACCTGTCTTCCCACAAACTGGTGTGCACAAATTACCTCTTAGTGCTTCAAAACCCATTTGTAAACATTAAGTAGTATTTTAAAAAACTAAGAGACCTTGCAGGCGCATACATTTGGATGAGAGACGTGTTTTCTTTGGAAAGAATGTAGCTTGAAGTTCAGTGCAAGTTGACCGGCTTATATTAGCTGAGGTTCTCATCTCACTTCCAAAAAAGGGCTTAGCTTTTTGATTTCTATTTCAGCGTGGAGAGAAGAANGGCGTAATATTTTGTGCAAAACAAAATACAGAAAGAATAAAACATTTCATTCCTTTACTGTAAAAACATGTTCTGTTTGGGTTTTTTTGCTCTGAAGAGCACAAGTCACATAACAGTCCAATTTAAGTCAATGAGACTACAGACTTGCTTTAATGTGAAGTACAGACCTAGCAGTTGGCAGTACCAAAGCCCACTGAATTCAATATATTTTTTTAGAGCAGTACTATGTAGACAGGGAGAAACTTTCCAACTCCTGCCTGTGAAGTACGGCCGTGTTACGAATTGAGGGTGCAGGGGGAGGAGAAGACAATGACAGACATAATGTCTTTTCTTGGATAGTAGCAATTCTGTAATTGCATTGCATCTGATGGTGATTTTTCTTGCACTGTATTTCCAAATGCAATATAAAACAGGAAAAGAGCCTATTTGGACATGCTTAACTCGCTTTGGATTTAAGAATAAACTTGGGGGGAACCACATTTAACAATGGCAACATAAAAACCAAAGCTTGCATATGACTTCACCTCCCTTCTCCCTCCTCTCCCCCCCCTTTTAAAAACTTAAAACTCTGTTTAAACTACCCTGCTGTGGAAACCTGGGCTGCAGTCAGCAAGATTGAAATGAACTCTACAAAAATCTGTACTACATTCCCTCTCGGCCAGTTCAGGATAATCAGAGAACGATCTGGCATTGCAAATTCATTATTTAGAAACCTACTGCCCTCAAGAAAAGTTGAAATAGTTGCTATATAAGGCCATGCTTGGATAGCATAGTTAAACACTCTGCTGACATAAAATAAATTCAAATAGACTATAAATTGCTTTAGTTTAGCAGCATGCCAGGAGAGATTCAGGGAGTTGGTGTCATCCATTTCATTTCCAGAGCTGCACACCAAATATAGGGCGCTCTCCTCCCGGGCCCGCAAAGGCTTTCCTTCCAGCCGCCTCCCTGAGCACTAGCTGTCCCTGAAAGGCACGTTTCCCCACAAACCAAAGCGCAAAATAGAGTTGAGACTCTAGTGAGAGCCGAGAGTCAGAAAGCCTGTGTCCTGTTGTCTTACAGCTTCAGAAATGGAGAACTGGGGAGGAACTACAGACTGGTTCCTCCAGGTCTGAGACAGGCTGTGTGAGGAGGAACACGGTACAGCTGCAAACACAGGGGCTAATCAAACCTGAGAGGATCACATCAAAATCACAGGTGTGGGCTTGCCATTTTAACACTCGTTAGGAAGCACCTGTGGCTGCTGGAAAAAGAGAAAGCAGTAGAGGTCTGCTTTTTGAGGTAGTTGCTCTCTTGTACTTTAAGAAAATGAGACAGGAAATTGAGGCCCCAGACATCCTCTTGTTCAGCAATGAGGAAACTCTGTGCTGCGCCTCCTCAGTATACAGTTTGTCACATCACTGCTGTGCTGCAGCAGCAGCAGCCCAGCACCTCCGATTAAAAAAATGTTGTTATGATACTTTCTTTGAACAGTTATTACAACAGCTACCTCAATAACAAGGAGCATGAACGCAGCTGATGCTCAGTGCTGAAAAAACTGCCTGGCACAGCTTCTGAGGGTTGGGTGAGGGCAGAAGAGCTTCTGAGGCTCTTAGGGAAATCGCATCGTACAGCTATTAAGTGCATGGATACTGTACAGTTGCCGTAGCATTTCTCAGTAATGCAAGCTAATGATTTCAGAGTACCTCTGAGAGGAAAAGTGATCAGAATAGAGGCATCGGAGATATCCCATGGGCACTCAAAAGCAAATTCACCCTTGATGTAAACTCACTGACGCAGACTGGGATTCTCTCTGGCCAAACAAGCTTTCCTCTTCCGAAAGGGTCACTCGTAAAGCAGCTGCTGGACTGCCCGATCCTGCTGTGAGCCAGCTACTGCACTCATCTGCACATGTAACTTTAAGCATATGAATATTCTGTTACATACAGCGGGATGAGATCCTAGCCTACGGTTAAAGGTGTCTCTTGCTGGATCAAGGCGTTGATGTCCCATTCGGAAAATGAGATTCAGCTTCCTTCCACAGCAGTGCTCTAGAATCTGACATGAACGCAGCTTTCGGAGGCTCTGTCCTTTAGAGGAGTGTTTATGTACTCCTACTGTCAAACGCTTTTTGTCAGCTCACTAACAACAGCAGAGTGTGCAGCAATCAGAACCACAACTGTTTAGCTCCCAAACCAGCTAACTGGCATTCAAATTTTCTCTTTGTCCTACACTGTCCAATCATTATCTATCTCCGTCTCTCAAGCTTATAAGCCACAGTCAGTTCTTTGTTCCACGTACGTTTAATCTTCTTCAGGCATGAACAAGTACATGTGTAATTTTTTCTTAACACAGTTGTTTTGAGATGGTTTAAAACCATCCACTTTATCAACCTTTCAGTTTGGGACTACTTTTCACCTAGCAATTTTCCTTCTGAACAATGTAACTGTTAATCAGTACTTAAAATCCATATCGATCCTTACCAGTGGCAGATTTCTATGCGTTTCCCACAAGAAGTTTCCCAAAGGCTCACATAAACTTCACAGCCCACTCTTGAAATAAGAGGTTTAGCTTTTTTGTCATTAATAAAACATTAATTTAATTAGAGATGTTTTACAGAAACATTATCAGTTTCTGACCTGTAGGTGTCTGAATTGAAAAACAGAATCATGTTTTGTAAGATTTAAGCTGCAGAAGCAATACACCTACGCAAACCATTATATTAGCATAGAAAAGGCAGATATCTCTGCAGTAAATTGAAAAAAAGGGAGCCAAATAACAAGATGACATAAGGCTCGCTAGTGCTTATAATCTTTGCAGACTCCACCTGTGTTTATAAATTTTACCTTCTCATAGATCTTGCCCCTGCTTTATGCAAATATTTCCTCCCATAGAAAACATGCCTTCTGCATCTTCCAGTACTTCTTTAACTTGTCCCAGCCTGGGCCCAGCTCTGCTTTGACTCACTTTTCGCCCTTGCTGTTGCCTCTTAAAAGTTCTCAGAATTTAAACGGTAGAGCAGTACAGCTCCTGCAGCTTTTTAAGTATTTTGACTACCATATACTCAGAACATACTGTGGAACAGAGCCGTACCATGCGGTACGGTGTTACATGCAGGCTAAAACAACAACTTTCCCTTCCAGCACTTTAATGAATTTCATGTTCCAAGAAATTGTGAGAACAATGCAGTAGTAACGAGCCATGAGCAACCCAACTGTACATCGACAATTAACAAAATACGCTAAGTGTCAATTTATTTCACAGCACCATTTGATTTTGCTTAGCCCCAGTATGCAGTTCAAAAGTTTTTGGCAGCACTCAGCACCATAAATCATAACTCGCGTGGCATCTGTTCCTCCCCAGAACTGTACACTGAGTTCAGGATTTGGGGCAGGTCATCAGCACAGCTGCATTCGTTGTTGATCCACCATAACAATTTTTAAGTCTACTGTTCTGAAACTAGAAAATGCTATATGGATGTGTAAGGTGCTTGCTTCCTGGTAGAAAGATCAGTATAACTGTGAACTGCTGAAGGGAGAGAGCTCTTTGACACATTTTGATCAGACTTGGCAGGCTAAGCATTTTGAACTAAGGATTTCCAGAGTCACTACTGGCCTTTACTCCCTACGGTTCCATTTCAAACATGCACCTCTTTGTTTACATCATTGCTCATTGGAAGCCGATCCCAAATCAGGCTGGCTTGACTCTTCACAGGGGAAGACAATACCGTTCCGTCAACCAAAGTGTATGTACTGTAATAAAACAAAGGCATCTAACTTGGTATTTCCAAAACCAAGTTTTAAAGAGGAAAAAAATGTTCAGCTTCAAAAAATAATCTTATTTGCTACATTCATGTATAGGAAGACATGTGCTGACAGTGCAATATAATCACTTCACAGTCCGTGTGCAAAAATACATTTACAGCAGTATTAGCTCCTGCTCACTGCACTCCGAGCTTGCGCCTGGAGCACTGCCTATTGATACGCCGCCAGCCAGTCATGTGTACACTCACTGCAAAATGTGTGCTGCACAATTTGGAAAGATGGCAAAACAGCACTAAAAAAAAACCCTTAAATGCTAGTCTAACAGCAAACTGGAGACAGTGGCTTCTCTGTGCAGATTTCCACCCCCTTTTCTTTCCTCTCTCCCTTCCAAATGCGGGGTTCATCATTTTCTCCAGGGATGCTATAAACACAACACCTACTGAGCAAAATAAAACAAACCACGAGGAAAGCAGATCTAGGAACTATGGTAAACTACAAACATAATTACAACTGGAGAAGCTATGTTCATAGTGTGACACACAGAGCAGATATGCTTTTCCTCCCGTTCTGTGCCTAGCGCCTCTCTCCGTTCATCGTGAAACCTGCATCACCAAGAGCTGCATCTCCTTTAGTTCCACCCTTGATCAAGATAGAGTGCTAAACATGCTCAAGTTAGCCACCTACAACCTTGTGAGTGTTATTGCAAAACACACATACTTAATCTGCTAAAAGACACCGAAAGAAGGTGGGCAGGAAGGGGAGATGGCACACGCTACGGCTAACTCACAAAACAGTGTCTGAAAGGACCCTGACAATATAACAGCATTTAAAACTACCTTTAGCATTACTAGTGTCAGTTGGATCTGCGCACGTAGACAAAGCTTCTTTCGATTGCCAGCTGTAATACTCAAGCTCTATCAGCCGTTTCCTGATTAGGGATGGCCTACGGCTTTTGGCTCCCACCAAGTGCTGATCAGGGAACGCCACACACCTGTACCGGGGCTTGCAGAGCAGCTATTTAAGCAGTACGCAGGAACAGGGCTGCTTCAGTGTTCTGTTGCAGCGGTGTGTGTGTGTTGGGTCTAAAAAGTCAGGGTTGGAGCTGCTTGAAGCTGTCTGAGACTGTGGAACAATGTTCTTGAGGTCATTCTTTCTCCGGTAAGTGAATACCTTCTTGAGCTTCATCCCAGCTTGGAGCTGCAAAGCTCCTCAGAAGGACGCGTAATGAAAACAGTGTTGTACTATCGTTTGTTTTAGTCATTTCAGGCTAGGTTGGGCCAGTAGCCTGCCTGGCTGGAGTGACTCAAGCAGAACCTATCAAAACTGAGTTCACACAGACGCTTAGTTTAGTGCCTAAAACTATTTTGCTTCATTTGTGCTGATTGGATGAATTAGGACTATGCTTAACCCACGTTTCCATGTGTTTTTATTTTTCTATGAGTCACTTGGAAGGACTATGGGAAGCTTCATTTCTTTTTTTTTTTTTCCCCTGTAACTTAAAACTTTTTTTTCACTATTGCTGAGGCAGTAAAAAGGAAATGACAGTAAAGCAGGAGGTGTTTAATTGGTGTAATGGAGTCATTCGCTATTTCTGTTCTAGAGAATGAAATGCTGACTGTCCATAGATCAGAATTTGTCATACTGAATTCATTGAACTTTACAGCATGTGAAAGCGAACGTGTGCAATCTGGGTGGTGACAAAACTTAGGCTGTATGTATGCTGGTATCGTCACAGGTTTCCCTCATTCATGAATTGCTGGGGTTTTTTTACCTGGATAGGAGTTGTGCCCCCTTATACGGTGGTAGACTTAGGCCTTAAAGATAAAGGCCTTGAGTAGGTTGCAAGAGAAAATGAATACAAGTAGAGCTCTTGATTTCAGTGATTACACTTGAGTAACCCTAATCGTACTCAGGATCTTTAAGTCAGAAAAGCAACTTCACAGCACGCCTTTGGCTTTAGATGGGCCAGCTTTGCCATACAGCAGCTAATGCATCAACTCCCTGAAGTTAATTGCTTGTTTCCAAAATATAATCTTCCATTCTTTCAGATAGTGTCAGAAGATCCATGTCACTATAATCTGAACGTAATGAAAAAGAGTATTTAAAAAAAAAAAAAAACACCAACCCAAAACATGGGTTCCATACGCAAAAGGAAATTCCATGCTGTATCTCTGGGTCAGTTCCACATCACATCTCTGCTGTGTTAAGCAAGCCCCTTCATCTCCAATTTTTTTTCCCCAGTGTTAATCTGTGTGGAAAGCAATGAGGCTATAGGACCACCTCACACTAGATGAAAGGCAATCAGTTTAAGATAACTTGGAAAGAAACACATGCTTTCACAGGAAACCCCCTTCTGATGCTTCTCTCCGACAAAGTCATGGCAAAGGAACTACAGCAGTTAATACCTAATGAGATCTACCTCTATGTGCTGCCAAACAGCTGTGCTCTTAACTACAACTCGCTGCCAATTTCAGCCTACTTCCTCACACTGCTCAGCAAAGCCTTAGACAAAGAGCAAGGGTAAAGGGGGCGGGGGGAAGGTTGCTATCCCATCCCCTATCCAAAGGAAAAAAAAATCGCTGAGACATATGGTCTTGCATAAAATAACCATCAGAGAGAAGCCTGGTGCAGTGTCAGGTTAGTGAGAATATTCTAATTATGCAATGTCTAAGCAGTACCTCATTTGCAGTCACTGGGTAAACCAAATGGAGACGACAAAACTGTGGGTCATGAGAGATGCGTATCTTAACAGCATCAGAACCTTTACCCCCAAATTACTAAAAACAACCCTAAACCCATTACTTATCAAGTAATGTAAATAAGAATCAAGACAAACTGTTACTTTCCATAACAGGAAAAAGTTGTTTGGGCTTTCTTTTTTTTTAAATTAGTAAGGAAAATCTGGCTCGAAGAAACTTATCACTAAGGAAACACAAGATTTCATTCGGACTTGCGAGTGCTTCATTTTAAGCGAGTTCTACAGCGTCCCTTATGTAACAGAGCTGATAGCCATGCAGGGATAGCTGACAAGTCAAATCCCGATCACGCGGCACATGCATGCTCACACAAACTGGAACCACGTCAGTTACGTTGTTGGCTTATCAAGCTCTCTGCTCTCCAGCAGAACGTTATATGGTTTGTAATATGTCAGAGAATGTCAAATTAAGGGCTGCACAGCACTGAAGGGTAGAGCAGAAAGCATTCTATTCCAGTCCATTGATTCCTTTTAACAACTACATGCAGTAATTCCCAAAACTATCTACTCAGTCTCCATCGCATGGAAAACATAGCACAACGTTCGTTCTAAACCTTGCACCCAGTGCAGCTTGAACATTAGACCGTCCAAGGGGATTAAAGAAGATGACTGATTTAATCAGGGTAATTCTTTTAATGATAACTTGTTGCATTTCTCCTCCCCCCACCTCCTTAAATGTTTAATAGTTCGCTTCCTGCATTCCCAGTGCATAAACTGAGCATATTTTCTTCCTACAGGAAATGATCCAATTAAGTTGATGTATAATTGATAATGAACTGTTTAAGCTGATTTTTCTCTTGAAAAATCTTAACAGCGTGTGGTCAGTTGGCTGACCCTCCTCCCCTCATCTGCAGCTGAGAGACATGATTTAAGGAAAAAGGGGGGGAGCAGATTCAGCATCCTCTAAGCAAGATGGACTTGGGAGGAATTTCAGCTCTCTTGAGCTGACCTGGTTCAGGGCAGAAGTACCCACTCCTTCAAAATAATGTAGTCCTTGATTACTACTCAATAATCAAGTTGCTTGCAACTTGGCTGCTGAGATAGAAGCAGTGTAGACGAAGAGGCTCAGTAAATGTTCACCTTGCAGATATTGCACGTTTACTGGAACATCTGACCTTGGAGCGCTAACCGTTGCAGTTGTTAAGTTTCCCACTCTCCAGAACGATGGACTCCACCAAGCTGTCTTGTTGCCTTACAGGAGGGAACAGTGGGAGATGTTGACTGACTGCGATGAGTTTAATAACTCACTGTCACCCCAGTGTGAAAGCCAGGTCAGACCAAGGAAGTGCTGCTGATAGCGTGTCTAGTGCAGAAGGCATCAGAGATTCACAGAGAGAGGCTGGACCGTGTTTTTGTAAAGTCACTGCAGTAAGCTTTATGAATTTAAAGGCTTAAAATTGTTCTTCACAGGAAACAGCTCTTGCCTACCTCAGCATAACTGACTACCACTTGTTAAGACTTTGTTTTTTTCCCCGCTCTGGCAACAACTCGCTGTCCAACATGGGTCGCTCACCTCTCTCCCCGCTGACTTTTCTGTTAGAGTGCAAGGCGTACCAGCCTGCTTTTCACCGACTCTTGTCAATGGCCTGTGTGGTCCCTCTCTCTGCCGAGGCACTGGGGTACGAGTGTAGTCACGATGACTGTCACCATGGCCAAGATGAGAAGTGACTTCTCAGGTATTGAGAGCTGCTGAGTGTGCTGCTGCCATGTACACTTTATGCAGTTGTTCCCCTTGGGCACCGCTGATCTGGCTGTCACCAATCCCAGTAACGGAAAGGTAGGAATGCACTGTGGTGCACAATGATTGATACAGGAACCATCTAACTGACGTGGAAACCCCCTGGATATTTACTAGATACCCTTCACTGTTGCTCAAATGAATCTGAATGCTGGAGGGATTTTGCTGATTGCTCTTTACAACCAGAGCATGCTTCCCTCTCATCAACAACAACTTTACTGGAAAGAAATTTTACAATTATGCAGTAATATTTTTACAGCACTACCTGCTTATACCCCTTTAGCAAGAGTCTGCCACTGGGTATTTTATGAATTATATTCTTTAAAGGGCCCTGGCTGCATTTAATCCTTTGTTCAATATTACTGTTAGTAACTCCACTTCACCCTTGGAGTTTACATCCTACAAGGACCGAGGTCTCCTCTCCCCCAGGTTACTCTTTCACCAGGAGGATGAGCAGATACCGAGAAATCTCATCGTGCGGGGTAAGATACCACATAGCAAGTGGTGCTACTCGTTCCAGTGCAGGCATTAACATACAAAAACAAAAAAGCTCTGCCGGAGAAAAGAACTACTGATTTATGTATTACTCTGTTCTTCAAGCATCGTTCCTCCCGTTGTACTGCCCTTTTCCCCTCCCGGTTGTACTGTTAGCTAAGCTGCTTCCCATTTTTGTTAATAGCACTCCGACAGTGAGATCCGTACAGCTGAAGGCAGTACTCGAGGTACAGCTGCAGGGGGGCTCAGGCAACTCGGAGACAATTTAGCTGCCATCTAAAATGTTCTTGGTGATGCAACTGCTCAGCTTACCTGTCCTGTTCAAGTTTTATTTTTTGTTTAAGGGTGGTTTTCCCACATAAAATGAACAATGCAAAACTTAGCACCTGCAAAATGAACATGTAGTAAGAGAGCTTAATGCTATTTCTAATCCCTCTCAGGTAGAGTTCTCAGTAAATTTTGAAACAAAGATAAAACAATTCTAGACTGAACTTTTTTCTTAAACAGACTACTTCCTCTTAAGTTCTGTACGTATCAGTTCCTGTAGTCTAATCAGATAAGTTTTTGTGGGGTTTTTCAAGTACAAAATACATTTAAACTTCCTGTATTAAGTGCTGCCAACTCCCTTTAGTATAAAAATGTCTTTAAGTCTACTTAGAACTGTCACACACTCTAACAATGTTACTAAAGTGAATTCCATTAGTGTAACTTTTGAAAGCGCAAGTCCTGTCCAATTCTGCCTGCAGAGACAACCAGACAACTTTCACTCACAAATCAGCAGGACTTGTGTTTGCTTAAGCGAAAGAGGAAGCGGGGATCTTCTCACTGGTTTTGGTTTTTAGAACGTGGCGTATAAAAGCGATTCAGATTTGCTGAGCTGTGCAAAACACATGCACAGAAATGTGCCATGAAAGTGGGCAAAAAATGAAAAAAATTACAGGAAAAATTGGACATAAAACATCATAGTGATGTACAGCAGAGTGTTACAGGAACATTACAGAAACTTCCCCCTTATGAAAGATACTGTCTTGCCTAAATACTCTGTGTTTGATGCAAGCGGTAGCAGCACCTTGGCTCCCAGCTCCCTAGTTTTATTGCTTTTTCTCATTATTCTTCCATTCGTCATTTGGTAAGTGACCAAAGAGTTAAAATAAGCAGCGTTCAGAACAACATTTCCTACTTCTATGCATGCACACATCTGCTCCCTTCCTTGACAGGGAGTCCAATACTGGTTTTTGCATTGGAGAGAAGCGTTTGCCTGACGCCTGAGATAACATCCAACTCTCTCAAGGCTGTCAGCCCCACAGTCTGCAGTCACCTTGCAGAAACTGATCCCTTAGGGAAATTGTGAGTCTGACTGAACTATTTAATAAGCCCAAAGTTTCCAGAGTTTGTTCCAATGAAAGCACTGGCTCAGGACCACATCTCATTAGATGCAAGTGAGGTGCTCTTGAGCGACTTGCTTACAGCTCAGCACCCTTGCATCCAGAGCTGGGCAGCCTCACCAACGCTCCCCCAAAGCCAGGTAGGGAGGCGCTATTTTGCTTTTGACAGACCAACTCAGATCTAACCAGGTAAATGATAAATTCCCAACAGTTCTTTATGAAATGGGTATATACACACACACAAAAATCATATAGGAAGGGAAAGAAGCATGGGTTTCACTTTCTTATACAGTACTGAACTGTCACATGGTGATACAAATTGTGCGGTCCCAAACCCGTACGTACAGTTCACACTGTTATGGCTTGCTCATGAGGCCATACCCCATGTAATTATCAGCCAAACTACATCAGTAAACTCTTCCTGATAGCATAATAACTTGCCTTCAGCATTTTTATTTTAAGCTCTAGACTTCTGCGTAGACTTATTTACCCTGACAATGCTGTTGAGTTACTACTTTGTAAAATTAGATATTAGTGATGCCAGAAGAGCTGGAAACTTCACAGAACAGTTGCCTCTCTAAAGGCTGCACAAGTGTTTGGAATTGTGAGTTGATATTATTCAACAGAAATACAACAGAATACATGGTGGTGCATAAATCCTTACTTCACTGGGATTTTATCTCAACTAACAAGGCGGTCAAAACACAATACAAGCTTTTCGATCCCTGAGCCAGGTTTTCTCTAAGTGCTAATCTCAGCTGTCTTGAATGTTAATCACTGGCCATATTTAAACATATTTTGTGTATCTGTCCAAAGAAAAAAAAATTGGATAATTGCCTAGACCTCAAACAACTGCAGCAGCAGGTACTAACAGATACTCTATGATACGGGTCATCAATTCTTTTTCCATCAACAAGAGAAGATCGACTGCTCAGGTCGCCTGGAGTTTGCAATGCATATGTTGTTCTACGTTGGTAGAAGCCCCAAAATTTCACAGCTCATTCCAACAGAGACAAATGCAGCAGAGGCTTTGAACAGGTCCTCCGACTGTTCCTACTGAACACTTTGGTGTTGTAGTTTTGCTTGACAGTTTTAATTGCTGGGTTGCTATCATTTCCGTGACCAGGAAGTTTGTTTGTTCTAAACAAGAAATGTTCAACAATGTTGATGGAGAGTTTCACAATGGCACATTTTGATGACACACTGAGCAATACTTGTGCATGTTTGTGATGTGGGTATTTCATTTTCATTTCTTGCGAAATTAGGTTTCCCTTTTATGACAGTGTCTCTTTGAGCTTGTCTTCTCTAGCTAACTTGCAAACTGAAATGGATTTAAAATTGTGAATAAAAAGGAAAACTGTGACTATTTCATGTTCAATTAGGTCTGCTTATCAATTCTATAATGCAGTGAGAATGAATTGTTACAATTAGTCAAAACCCCTCCTAAGAAAATTGAGTTATAACTAAAGCTTACCAAAAAAATCATGTTAATATAACCACCACACATGCATTTAAAAAAANGGGCAGGGGGGAACCCAAACCAAACAAACGATCTACAGATAGTTCCACTCATAGTCTGTGGTAAAACAGGTACACTGGCAGGGTATCAATCTCCCACTGCTTCCAACAAATACATTTAGTGTGCTTACTAGAGAAGAGAAAAGAAGAGTTTCAAATGCCTTGACAGCTAAATGAAACTCCAGTTAGGTTCAGCATTTTTTGGAAAGCTGTAAACAATATTCAAGCCTCTAAAAGCTCTCATGAGCTATCAAATCACTAGCATTCGCTGTTTTTGTTTGATCCCTTATCCCAACAAATGGGACTGATGTAGACAAGACTAAAGTCAGTTGATATGTTTTATATTAGAAAGGCCTTCTCATTGTTCCTCCTTTTATCTGCAAAAACATTTTCCACTGCCCTGACAGCCACAACGTACGAGTCTCTTTACGGACAGAAATATGCAGTGAGCCAAGTGTTGAAATGTCTATTCCAGCTGCAGTCTGTTCAATAAAGCCCTAACCAATTCAGGCATTCAGTCACAGTTTAAAGGAGCAGACAATGTATTTAAGCTGTAGAACAATGCACCTGAAGCTTGCTTGGTACAGTCCCTGTGAATGCTTAGCTGTTATCTTAAAACAAGATGCTGCCAGGATGTGCAACTTTGCTTGCTCTAGAGCACTGATATGCACAAATCTGGGATTTTTACACCCGTGTTTTTCACAAGTGCCAGAAGAAGCTGGATTGAGGCTTGTGCAAACACCATCTGCCAAACCTTATCAGAAAAGCTTCCCTTGCTCNAAAAAAAAAAAAAAAAAAAAAAAAAAAAAAAAAAAGAAGGTGCTTGAAAGGTCCTGGGAAGTATAAAAGAGGCAGACTGGCACTACTACTAGCCAAAGTCTGCCCCAAAATATCTTGGCTGAGAATGGGGGATAATGGCATAAACCTACAGGTTATGCCAATCTTCTACGTGTTTGAATTACAGACTCTTCAAAGTGAGCTCTTCAGAAATCTCAAGCAATCGTACTCCTGCTTCCTCGACAAACAAGAAGAGTGTAGAAACCTGACTCCTTGGACAGGTCCCAAGTGCAGGTCAGTGACCCCTGTTGGAGGGGAAACTCCAAACTCAAATGTCTTTAGCCCTTTATCTAGTTCCATTTTGACACACACGTTTTGAAATGCAGTATCCAGGGAAACTTAACGCAACCAACTGGGGTTAAACTTTCAGCTCTTATAAATAAGTCTATCACTAGTGGCTTCAACGTTGCATCGTTTCACACTAGCAGAATAACTGATTCTTATGAGTCTTTAAAATGGCATAGAATGAGATTTTAAAAAAAGGAGTACCACATGGGGTGTACTAGCTTTTCTGGAAGATAAATGTCACTGCATGAAAAGGCTGATTACATCTCTTTAGAATGCACAAGGAAGATTCTGAAGTTACACTTATTTTAAGCAACAAGGAAGAAAAATAAGTTGTTAAGGAGAAAAATAAGTTGTTTCATTATGACATTAACTTCCAGAAAAAACACACTATTCAAGGGAAGTGATAAATTCATAACTCTGTAATATCCTGTATGCGAGTAGTATCCTTTCTTTATTAAAAAAAAAGGGGGGGAAACGGAAATGAATTATAGTGGGATCTCTCTCAGAAAAAGGATTTCGTTATTGGTTTTGACTTGACTTTTGACAGTAAGCTTTTTTCCATTGTATTGCCTACATGCAGCAGCACTGTTAACCCTGCATAGAACACAAAGCCTTTAGTTTAAGACGACGCAAAGAACTTAGGCCCCCACAACCAAAGGTGTCTGCTTGACACACGGCTAAAATACTGTCAAGGCACCGATCACAACCAAAATGTTCCTCTTGTTTTGATCCTTTCTTGCAAATCAGAGCAATTAGTTGAATAGCCTCATCTCACTGACAGGAGATTCTCATGGCATGCTGAAAAACAGGCACTAGAAGTCTTATCACCAACTAGGAAAACAAGTGGTTAAAGCCAAGGCTAGAGTATGTATTTAGAATGCTTCTCTGTATATGAAGACTTAGGCAATTCCTAAATGGGCACTCATTCCTAATGGTTTTAACCAGTTGTTCTCAACTGTCCTGGAGTAACAGTCTTGATTTTTTTTCTGACTAAACCTATAGCAGCCATTCCTCGATGAATCCCCCTCAAACTCAAGAGACTTGTGTGGAGTCCTCAGACTCTACACACGGTCTCAGCATGAATAATTGCAGGAGCGGCAGACAACGTTAATTTACAGATCTGTATCTCTAAGCTAAGGAGGAGAGAACTTAATATTTTGCAATTACTGATTTAGGAGCCAATTCTGCCTGGAAAAGTAAGTGGGAGGGGAAAGTATGCTGTAATCTTGAGGAAATGTTAAGCTTATTGCCTGATACTCACAGAATTGATTATCCCCTTAAGTGCTTGGAATCCTCCAGTGACAGGGAAGACTTGCTCTTTGGTGTCAGCGATTTTTTCAAGCTTTAAAGAGAAAACACGTGCAAACACGTGAATCATTTGGCAAACTAAATTTTTCACACTGCTTTTCACCCTTAAAATGTAAATGGATGTCTAAAAACAACTCCCATCAACTCTGCAGAGAAGGGAAAATTTTTAGTTCCCTCACAGCTAACTATGACTTTTCTAAACGGGAGGAATTATTACAACCTACTGTGACTAACAAAATGGTATAGTGGCTAGCAATCGTGTCAAACCACCACAGTAAAGAAACCTTTTAGGGCCTGTATCTTGGCAGCAATCTCATAAGTCTTTTCAGAACTACCTTCCCTGTTTGCTCTGCCTTCCATTAAAGACCAGTGCCTTCTATACTAAAGAGCCCTTTCTATACTTCTCCATTTAAGTCACTTTCATGGTACAAGAGTAGCTACAGCCTTCTTAGGACATAGCAACTCTGGAAGAGCTTTCAGTCAGTGAAGGACATGGATCCTTCTTTTTTTTTTTCTTACCCCGAGGCCGTTACACGTGCTGCTTGAAGCTTGTCTATAGCTACTCTGTTCGTGAGACCTGTAGCCTAATCTGGTTGCCCTATCTTAACGAAAGGAATTTTGCCTGCATCCTTTCCTGCCGGCAGCTGCTGTTCAGCAAGGGTATTTCCAACAGGTCTCGGTAATGAAAGCGACACCTGCACATTCTATTTATGTCTATGTACACATCTGAGTGTTTGCTTCCTGAGCCAGAGGAGATATTATACTATCTAATGTAAGTAAAATTAATTTCTGTATTACTTAACTGTATAAAACCCTGTGACACGGTACTGACTAGTAATGTAAAATAGTAATGTTCTTACCTGTTCTTGTACAAAATCAAGGACGCCAACACAGTATACTCTAGCTCCCAGCTCTCTGGATTTCTTTGCCTGCCGCAGAATAGAACAGAGGAATAAGCATTTTTAAATTCAACAAACAACACCCAAATTCTTCAGAATACAAGAGGCATTTTCAACTAGCGCTCACCTCTTTCTCTGCATACAAGGGAATCTGACCATCTAGCTTGCCATCTGTCAATGCAATGATGATACTAGAAAACCTTGAGGCTCCTTGCTCTGCAATTTGCACATTGGCCTGAAAACAAAAAAAAAATTTATCCAGCTTAAAATTATACCTCAACTTTTAACCAAGATGCATCGTCGAAATGAATATAGCATCTGAAACGACAGTCAGCCTCATCTTCAAACCCATCTTTCATGACAATCCTCTGCCCCCCTTTAACTCACTATTAACAAGGAAATCAGTCATCGGTATTTTCCAGTCACCAGCGAGCCCATCTCCGAAGCTCTGGGGTCACTAACTGATCAACCCTTGGAAACACTTGATTCTTTCAGGACAGATACCTTCTGAGCTGTGAAGCTCTCTTCTGTTTAGATTCACCATAAGGTTTCCTTTGCTACCCCCCAGATTTCAAATGCCACTCAGTAGGTTCCAAGATACAAAAAGAATGGCTTAAAACAAAGTATTTTTTTTTAATGGCAACAAACTTCTGTTTCCCTAGCTTTTCAGTTCACAGGTCACAATTACAAACTTGACTCCACAGGCTTAAAGGAAGAAATTGAGTTTCTATCCATAGCAGTGAAAGCACTCACCCTCAGGGCCCGAGTCTTTCAGCAAAATCACAAAGTACACTTTAACTGCACATCTCAAGAAAATACAAGCAGTTGGGAACTCGATAATTAAGATAGTCCAAAATTAAGACCGTTTGTCTTGAAAATGCTGATCTGTGCAGTAAACTCTCCGTAAGCACATGCTCTAGAAGGCACTGTTAGACTCACAGCCCTACAAAGCTGTGTGTGACTATTTACCATGTAATTGGTATGCTGCCTTAGCCGTTAAATTCACGACAAAGAACCGCTCTCTACTGCGAAGGATCAAGTCAAAGAAATTCCATATGGCAATTTTCTATGATGGCTAATCTTCTGCTTGGAATTTGCATAGTATCTGGGAAATCGTGGGACCGCTTAGGAAACCAAATAGGGTTGAGCATAACAGACTGAGGCATGCAATCAATCCATTTATGTTACAGGTTGTTGCTGTTATCCAGTGGCTCAGAACAGACTATATTTTCATTGCAAGAAGATGAGTAAAACATACCTGTTTTAATCCTTCATGTATGTATGTGTCACCTGCTGGTTTTACCTCTTCCAAATCCTTAAGACCTTTCTTGATTTTCTCTCTGAAAACAAAAAGGTAAAAAAGACTGTTAGCATGATATGAAGCGGGGAAGGCAGTCACTTCATTGATGGAAAAATTAGTACTTGCCATAAAGGAGATCTGAAATTAAAATCTGTAAAATATAGCATTTAGCTGAGATACCATGTGGAGGCAGATTTTGTATTCACAACGGAAGCGGCACTGTGGTAACAGATATTTTAGACCTAAATAACACAATATGCCTCAGTGAGTCAAAGAGCTAGAATCAAGTAAAATGTTTCAGACGGAGCAGATATTGCAAAGAAGTGGCAAAGCTTCAGCATTAAATAGCCCAGTGGAAATTCTGTTGCATTAAGTCTACTTTGGAAGTGAAGTTGGTTTAATTTAGCAATCACACTGCAATTAAAAAAGACATCCCCTAAAACAGCAGTTCTATTTCTAGATGAATCTTCCAGGTCAATATGCAGGTATTTAACAGGGCAGAACAGAATTGCAATATAAAAATCTTTTCCCTTAAAAAATAAGCATCAATAGGCAAATGCAGCATTTGCAAGACAGGTCTTGTATCCAAGGAAAGGGACTAGGATTAAGGATAGTTTTTTTTTAATTTTTGGTTGTCGCTACCTTTGTGTGCGATCTTTGACAAGACATCACACTTATACAAGTCACAGTTCTCTTATACGTAGCAGGAGGGTAAGGTTGTGGCATGGTTTCTCATGGGCCTTTAGATACATCCATCTTTGACTGCAAGATGCTCACTTAACTCTGATGGTAAGACGGGAGAAGCTGACAGGTAGCAAGAAAGTAATTATTTTCAGTGAAATCCATGTGAGCGGGGGAAAAAAAAGGCAGAGACACTTTACTGAAATAATCAAATCAGAAAGTTCTTAATTCTTATGCAAGCAAAGTTCCAGTGAAGCGCACAGAAACTTGTCTTAGGAAAGGAGAAGTAAAAACTAATCAGGGACAAAATTTGGGCCAGAATATATAGAACATTATAAAAAATATAGGTGACAAAGAGGAAACCAGCAGGGGTGAGGAGATGCGGGGAAAATACATTGCAGGATGCGTGAAAGCTTTCCTTAGGGCAAACAAAATGAGAAAGAATGCATATGCCGCTCTGCCTGAATGCCACCCACTAGTCATTTGTTCCACTGATGGGCTTCCTCTATGTTTAGAAGCTCTGTTCCAAAGCACAATCCATAGCTGTAATGAGCTCCCAATCGCAGGATCAACTGATACAATTGGGGGGAGGAAAAGACAAAAAAGAGCGTAATGTGGCATTGAATATATGGAAGAGAACAAGTTACGTGAGATAATACAATCTGTTTGATCCAAATATTTTACATTCAGCATCTAGAGAAACAACTTGAAACCGATTATGTATGAGCGCAGATTATAAACCACATACTTAGTGCTTGCCAGAAATGAGTGGCAGCACATCACAGGCGTTAGTGTTCTGCTGCCAAGAAACAAGCAGCAACTGAAGTCCCAGTTTTCTGAAACAGATTTCATTTTGCAAAAATAGCTTTTGTACAATCAGTTCAGTTTTATTTATCTAAAATGTCTTGTGACCCGGTCACACAGAAATCTCTGGTGTTTCCAGGCCTCTGCCTACAAGGGGTTCCAGGAAAATCTTTGGCAGCGTGAGCTTTTTTAGCTGTATTTAATCAAGCACCATCTCTTTCCCTCGGGGCACATCTGTATGAAACAGTCCCTGCCAGATGTGAACAAGCTCCACCCATGCTCCCAGTTGGTCAGGTACGAGCGAGCCCTGGTCTGGACGTCACAGGGCCAAAGTGGGTGCAGGACTTAGGGCCCCAGCAAACGAGCCCCACCAGACAGCGGGAGAGGTTAGTTCAGTCACGCTAAAGCTCGCACCCAGCCTGTTCGGAGGGCGGGCACAGGAGCTCGTGTCTGCCTGAATCATTTTGATAATGGGGACACTCTTTAGTCAACCAGCCGTAGCACTCTGAAGCCCTCATTCCCGGTCTTCGGTGCTCTCAAAACTCTCTCTAATTTCTGTAATAATTTTTTGTAGCCACAAAAATCCACAGAGAAGGTCTGGTTTTAAAAGTCATCTGTACTGAAATAACAGAGCCGTGACCTCAGTCTGGCTGTCTGGACGCTGCTGCAGTACAGTTCCATAACAGTGATAAAGGCTGAAGGGCCATTGCCTTCACAGTTCAAGTCAGACAAGGGAGGGAAGTGAAAAAAGCAAAACAAAATCAGCAACTTGCAGCCTGTGCTTGGGCTGAATCAGTACAAAATTCCTATCTCTTCCCCATTCAGCATACGCGCTGCATCACACCTCTGTTTTTCAGGAAAGGCACATCTAATTTTTCATAGCTACCCTGTCTGTTTGCTCTTTTAAGCTTTGTAACTACTTCAGGTAATTCTTCCAGAAGCAGCCAGGCAAACACAACCCTAGCTACAAGCTCTGCTCTCTCCCTTTTTGCTCTTGTGGGTGCTTTGTAGCTAGGGCGTGAACGAGGGGCTGCAGGCGCCATCCCAGCCCGGCTGAGGTCAGGAGAGGTTCCGCGGGCAGCTTCAGCAGCACCCGCTGCTCTTACCTCTTGGGGAACTCGGCTGTGCTCTCTCTCGGAGGGCAGGACCTCGCAGCAGCATTAGACACCTCAGCTGCGGAGGGCTTGTTTGCTGTGAGGCAGGCTGTGCCAACTGCGTGAGGCATATAGGCCGATCTACAAACAGTGCTCCCTGCACGGGCCAAAGTCTGCCCTGAGCTTGCCTTGTACTTTCAGTGCCTCCCCAAGGCAGGGCACTGCAGAACTAAATTTAGAATTGACAACATTTAGTGAAGACAGATTACAAAGCAGCCCAGCTTTGCAAACCACTGAAGAAATCACTTTAGCATAAATTAAAACGTAGCAACCTCTCCTTACCGGAGCACGCGCCACAATTTGGATTTACTTTCAGGTCTAACTGTAACTTTGTGCCTTTCCAAGTTTGAATTACGCTAAGGCAACTATCACCATTTTACAGGAGAGCTTTCTCTGGACGAGCTCTGTCGCCCCAAGCTGCAAGCTTTTATTCAGGCAACTCAACAGGTACTGTTTTCGTCACTGTTTAGTATCATGTCTTGCTTTAAGTAAGTTTAATTGACACAGTGCTAAAAACAGCGTCGTGACAGCCAAGTGGCCAGTTGTTAAGGCATCGCCTTGTTTCCTCGCCCAGACAGGGCCACGGCCAGCACTCGCGGGCAGCGGAAGGCCGGTAATACTTCCTTCTACTGCATCAGGATATAGATCACACCACCGTTAGAGAGGACCACCGATAAAGCTACAGACCACTCACAAAGCATAGGCCACCTTGGTTTCTCAGAGACGCCATACCGTCTTCGAAAGCACACGTAACAGAAAGGGACAGTCATTTGCCTTACGGGAAATAAACGCAATCTGCAACATGTACAAAGAAAGGCTTATACTTGCTAGAAAGCAAAGCATGCTTAAGGACTGAATCTTAAAACCCACTCAATTCCTTGCCTTTTTTAGGGAGAAAAATTTCATGCTTGTAGATCAGTGCTGCAGAGGTTAGAACCGGCTGAAATTGTCACGAAAGCCTCAGGTTGTGCTTATTCAGTTGAGCAAAGGGTTGTGTAAAACACTGACTCTCCACTAGTATCTATGCAGTTTTCAGTAGTGGTGTTCTTAGCAATTCTGCATGGGGCACGGTATCTTATCTTTCTTTCCCGTGTTGCATTCTACGTGCTGAAGTGCTGGAATGTTGAATTGTTTTCCGGTGTGTTGAGAGTATGAGCACTGGCAAAGAAACTGTGATTCCCAATAAGCACGTCATTAGGAATGAGCCTATGTGCCTGCAAGGCAAAATACTTGATCTCTAACAAATAAAGGCAAAAAAACAGGTACTTTGATTTTGCTGCTAAGAAGGAGGTATAATAACAAGCAAACACACAAAGTTGCTAGTGAAACAAAGGGGAGGGAGAAATGTTCTTTAACAAAAATAGGGATGGCAACAAACAGAACTGTCGTACTGGTGAAAGTAAACCCTGCGCATCAGTCTCCTTGGATGCTTAATTTGGAGGAGGTTCCTGCCTTCTACACCTCTCAAACACTACAGAGGGCTAGGTACAATTATAATCATTATTCTGCTTCAAACTTTAGGCCTCCTGCACGGGCTCCAGATGGAAAACGTCTAAGTGGCTGACTTCGCTGTACTTTATACACGCAACAGAACATGCTCTCTGCAGATGGCTTTATTTTGGCAAGCTTCTTGAACCAAAGAGTAGGGGTTAGTTCACATGACCGAGGCTCAAAACGCAGAGATGTCTGGCTAGACTCCATGTCTCTGTGCAATAAAGGACTAGTCAGTGAACTCCACCATGGAGACTATGGGCAAGCATAGTAAGGTACCGTTGCTCATGTACCAGGTAGTTAAGTGTCCTATTTTTCCACGTTAATTATTATAACCTTTCTTTAGCTTCAACAGGAGTTTCATCGAAGCACAGTCAGCAGGGCTCGTCCTGGCCATGGACGCTGGTCAAATGCTGCGGAAGCAGGTTTACAGAAACCTGAAATTCTGCTGGCCAGCATACAGTTGGCCAGAAAAGAATGCAGAAGATATTGCACCATCTGGATGACATTCCAAAGTGTACCCACATTTCCAAACAACTCGCTTCTCAAAACTAGCAGCAAAACTGAGCCCCAAATGTGAATGAACAAATCTTTGTTTACCACTTAGCATATAGTTTCCAGCTAAACTTCACAATAGAAACCTGTATCTCGAAAATGGGATATAGGCATTGTGAGAGGTCTTTTCCAACTGGGTGTTATTTTTGTTCTATGTATTTATTACAGCATTGTGTGTACTGTGTTTAACAGTGACTTCTGTTTCCAGAGTTATTCACGTAGCATTGTTCACAGTCACAAAATATTTGGTAATCTACGGGCTTTGGTGCTATGGTGTGGGTTTCTTTATATCCACAGCTTTATGATGCAGTAAAAAACAGCAAGAACTTTGTGCAAACAATTAGAAGCCTAAGGCTTTCAAAACAAAAATTATTTCCCCACTTTGAACTAGCTGCTGGAACTGAATTGTGGTTTTCTGACGTTTGCGAATTAGCAAGTAAGCAAGGGGAAAAACATCCCTGCGAGTCCCAAACGCACATAAAAAAAAAACACGAGACCATAATACCTCATAATCACACACACACACACACCCATCCCCAAAACTGCACTGCACTTGGCGACCTCATCTTCTGCTAGGAACAATGGGAGTTAGTCATTCTCCTCTGTTGACTTCTTTAATATTTAAAGGGACAGCTGTTCCAACTGTATCTATCCATTCTTACCTACGTACATACGGTCATAGTTACCAACGTCTCCTCCTTCATTCTCCTCGTAATTCCTCCTAAGCAATATGGGTAGTAATTTCCTTTCCCCTACCACGCTCACAAAAGCATCAGCAAACCTCGCATTCAAGAAAAGCACCACAAAGGAACTCACTAGAACTCAAAAAGGGTCTTCCCATGCTTTGAACGAGGCTTCCCAAAAAAATAAGGTTCTTTCCATGGCTTACAGTGCGCCACAGACATGCAATGAAAAAGGCGCTTGTGTTTCCGTGGCAGGGTTCCAGAGTTCTGCCCGAGCATTCCAAGTGGTCTGTATGCTATCAGTGCTGACTCTCTGTGCTTGATAAGGAACAGGCCACTGACAGGGATTTAAGGGCCTATTGAAAGGCACTGAAAGGTTGTCATTGACTACAGCGGTCCTCGGAACCAGCTTAAGTGTCCTCTCCTGACCTCTCTCAAGCCATCTGGAAAAATGGCTTATAACCTTGTCTCTCCCTGCAGAGAGCAGATGCAGCATCCAAGTCCGGGTGCGGGGAAGTGAAAAGTTGGCCGTTCTCAAGTCAGACCACTTTTTTAAATGCTAAAACAGGAGGGGCTTAGAATTGGGTCTTTAAACATCCTATTTCTAGGATGCCAGCATATATTTCTGTAGCGTGACACATTTGTCTGATGCCAATGACGATAACAGGTCTCTTCAGTAAGTCTTGCACTTCCTATTACGTATTATTGAAAATTAAAAAAAAAAACCACCACAGTGAACTGACTACGGCAGACCACGCTTTGTGTGGCTCTACTAGAGGGAGAGTAAAGGAAGGACTACCTCGCTTCCACCCCGCCACAGTTGGTTAAAATGATTCCTAAGTGGTTTATCTACACATTCACAATCCCAAGAGTCGTGCAGTGTGGTTAGCTTCTGGACAGAAGGGAGAGAGAGAGGAGGTCATGATATTTTTAACAAGGCTGAAAGGATACTGAAGGACTCTGTCCTCTGCTGAAAGCACTGATTCCACGATATCGTTTTCCAATTCCTGTTATTTTAGTAGTTAATTTTGCAACTATCTCTTCTCTACCTGGTTTTCTCCTTCTGTTTTCCCCACACCTATCCTTGACTTATTCTAGCTGCTAATTCTTATTTGTTTTAGAAATCAGAGCCAGCAGCCTTGAATTCCACTGCCTCTGAAAACATCAACGGAAAGGCCCATCCCTATGCCATCACGGTGCTAGAAGGATCTCACACCTTTCCAGCGGCACCAACTCCACTGTCCACAATCGATTTTGAAGTTGTGATTTGAAAATACAAAATGAAATACCTACCTCCTATGAGATTATGGGAAACATTAATTTACCATTGCATGCTTTACCTAGACACAAAAAAAAATACTGAATTGCTTTACAAAAGAAAAAGGAAGAATCATTTCTCCTGCTGTGCCACGGAAGACGCGGAGCCATGCAGAAATGAAAACATTACTTGTAGCTGTGCTGCAAAACAGTGGCAGAGAATTTATTTCCCACGGTTGTTCTTCCTTTTTTACTAGGCTATCCATTGCCGTGTTCAGAAAATCAAATCGAGATCTGCACAGAGGCTTCATGACTGGCCACCACTTAAAGGTATCAGTTATTGTTCGGTATCTGTTACTGTTCCTCTGATTTAATAAGAGCCCTTAAGGGGGGAGGAGGGAGAGGGAGAGGGAGAATTAAAAAAGCAGTGCACTAACCTGTCTCCAGTTAATGGCATAATGACGTGCGCCTGGGTAGAAAACACGATAAATGATAATCTCATCTTGGGGCTTTTAAAAAAAGGAAAGAGGAAAAAAAAAATACACTTTAGACAAATTAAATGTACAAATGCATAGCATTCTACTTATTCTTGCTTCATTAGTATCATCTTTATCCTCCAACTTTCAAAGAACATGCTTTTGAACTACAAACGCAGAATGAGAGAGGAATTAAAGGATTTCTGCCCACCTACTCCTTACCCAGATGCTTTGAGAATGAAGTAGCAGATTATTCTTTCTTGCCTGACTAGACTCCAGATCAAGACACGCTCAGCTTAACAGCTCAGATCCCATGCGACCCAGCTGAAAGTGAACTTCATAGGTTGCGATCTACCAACGTACAAAAGGTAACGCACGCATCCTTCTATATTTTCACGGTCACTGGTGTAAAAATTAGCCAGGGACATAGACTCAGTATATGCTATTGCTCTGGGGAGTTAAACACGGACACATTCACAAGTCATCTTCCCCTTTTTAAAGGTTGGTCCTGACACAATGTGAACTTCAAACTGTGCTTTTTTGGTCATAAAATCAGCAGTCAAAGAAAGAGTGCCCTCCGACTGATTCATCTCTACAAAAGGAACACGATAAACTCTTTCGGAATGAGTATGTTTCTGTTTTGGTGACACAGAGTTGTGACATTCAATATCAACTTCCACAAAAATACCCGGGGAAACATCATGATAAAAAGCAATACTGGATGAATTGATTTTATCAAGGAATTCAGTCTTTCTTTGAAGAAGCCCACCTGTCTCTTCCAACAAGATTACGAGGAATTATATCCAACTATCAGCTGAAAATGCATAAGAACTGATGCTCTGGAAGCCCAAGACAGTAACTTTCCTACGGTAAGTTGTAACATTTCTCCTACCTGCTTTTAATTTTCATTCATGACAATTTCAATATATTCAGTAATTTTACAATTCACTCTATATGTGTATCAATATTAATTACTCAGGTTAATGTTAGTACAGACGTAACACTCGTAAAGATGAATGACCGTACATTTTCAGGTCTTTCACCTATGTCAACGACGCAACTTAAAATTATTGACATCGTGGTGATGTAAGTACTGGGCAAGTCTTTGCGCAGAACCGCACAGATCTTGAACTTAAAATCCAGTCTTGCAGTCTATCCGTTAAGGCTCTCAGTACAAAAATCTGAGATGCTCTAAATTAATTTATAATCTAAGGCGTGGGACTATGAATCTTGTTAGTTGCTGCAAGCAGTTGCCAAACAAAAACCAAGTACTTGCAATCCCCATCTCTGATAATTAGATCACCGCCGAGTTCAAGTAGCGTGAGACTTCCCTATTTGAGATGCAGCTCTCTGCGTGTAATAACCTCAAAGTTACGATTTCGCTAACTTGTCTTTAGGATAGCCGGAAACTGTCCTCTTGGCAAGACATGCCATTTCTCTTCCACTCTCCCAGCACTCAAGACACTGTGATGATGGAGGAGGATTGTATGAACGCACCCGTGAGACCCGATAGCCCTGCCAGGCGCAGGCTTTTCAGAACGCAGATAATCAGCACGCAGTGCTACTCCTGCAAACATGCGCGTTACGGACAAGTCAAAGCAGACAGCAGATGCACCGCCATGAATCAATCCTTCAGGTGAGGACTGAAGGAAACTGCTACCAATTGGTTCTTTGCCTTCTTCCCACAACTACTCTTTTCAATTTTAAGAAAGGGCAAGGTCGAATGACTCCGTGTCCTATTCTGAAAGTGTACTGAGGCCTGAAGGCAGGACAAAGCCTCGTCAGCATTCAGGGACACGCCAGCCCCATCAGGGATGTACCGGTCAGGCTCCCACAAGAGCCCAAGAGCCGCGCTGTGCTGTGACGGGTTTGTGCCACATAAGGCTGAGCGCTGAGCAGCCCCACACCGAGTGAGATGCTTGTAGGTTGGACTGTCTGGCTCTGCGCCATCATTGATCCTCCTTTGCTGTGAAAGGGCGGCGGAGGAACTCGCCAACTCAATAGCTTTATTTCAGATAATGCAGCCAGACCGCTACACAACTGTTGCAAAAGACCATGAACTGAGAGATTTACGCTGAACAAGCACCACCCCTTTGGTGGGGGCAAATGCATTTTTTTACCACCCGCCAAAAAGAAGTGCTGCTTTGGTGTCTTCAGGCTCTTTTTACTATTCTAGAGCTTACAAAATAACTTTCAAAAGCTTGTGTCACCCACGTAGTTTACAGAAGATTTGCTTTTTACAAGGTGAATGCAAACAATATTTATTTATGCAAGCCTAATTGTATCGCTTTATTAGCAAGCCAAGATTATAATTGCCCACTGCGCTTCATTTTCCTTAGCAAAAACTACCACGACAGTGTATGTCTGTGTCTTGGGGAAGGGGGGGGCGGGGGGAGAGCTTCCTTTGTTTTGGTCTGTTTTTCTCTAAAAGCAAAACCCTCAGCTGTTTGTGGGGAGAACAGTTAGCCAGTATTTACAACAGCCGTCTCTGTGGCAGCAATACTTGCCAGACAATACTGCTAGCCAGTTACTAAGCTGGTTACATGTATGTACAACAAATGTACTGCTAACATGGCACAAACATCCTGTACCTTTGATCGTGACAGATACTCCCTTCCTTTTGACCATGTATTTACAGATACAGAGACGTGCGTTCAGATTGCCTTCTTTCTATACATCTCTAACAGCAAGTTACAAGAAGTATTCTATCAGAAATGAGGCAAGTGGCTTCCGAAGAAAAAGTTTTAAAAAATGATGGAATTACATCTGAGAGTAAGTTCAGAGATTAAGTATTTACAGATGTGTATTGCCACCTTTTTACTGAGCTGCAAACCAGAGAAAATGAAGTAAAAGTTTCCAATCTTTTCCAGCAATTTGGGCACCAGAAGCCAAACTCTTAACATGTTTGTGAAACACATCCACCGAGCGTACAAAAGCAGGGGCTTTTTTTCAACGTATCCCAGTATCATAGATCTCACAAGGAGCAAAACGCACCTCACGAATCTTTCTGTCAGCTGATTCACAAAATCAAATATTTCATGCCAGTTCTTCGCTACGCTCCCAGATCTGGAAAGGAAACAAAAGCGCGTTAGTAGGCCCGATTTAAGGAAACCAGGCGACAAAAAAGGGTGGCAGCTTCGGTGCGCAATCAGCCACCGCGGCACCGCTTGCTTTTCGGGTCCTCTCAAGTTCCCGGCCCCGGCTCGCCGTGGTACTCGCCCCTCATTTTCGTCCCGGTTTGCGGCGCCGAGGCGCGGCACGGCGCGTTCGCTC
>VZSZ01005013.1:50466-153037 GCA_013398815.1 Ibidorhyncha struthersii | reverse complement strand
AGGAGCGCCTCCCTCATCAAAGATGGCCGCGCGCCCCACCCCCTTTCCCCCCTCCCTCCCCAGCCTAGCGCGGTCGCCCGCTCCCGACATCCTCAGCGCCCCGCTGTGTGGCCGGCCGTTAGCGCGGCGCTTCCGGCGGGCGCGGGGGGTTGTGGGGGATCGTCGCGCGCCTGTTCTCCGCGGCGGTGCTGAGGGAGGGGGAGCCGTGATGGTGAGCAGGGCGGGCGGCGGGTTGGGCCTGGTAGTTCCCCCTCGCTCCCCGTGCCTGCTTAGAGGGGACCCGGCGCGGCCCGGAGGAGCAGGGCGGGCTGCTTTCCCTTCCCCCTGGGGTCGGGGGCGGTCGCTGGCACCGCGGGCGGGAACGCGCGGCGGGTAATGGGGAAAGGCCGCAGCCTCGCAAAGTGCCGCAAGGCCGGCTGCTCTCGGGGACGGGGAGAGGCATCCGGCCCTGGCGTGGAACGGGCTGGCCCGGGAGCTTCAGCCCCTTTTCAGGAAGTGCAGTGCTTCTGGAAGTGCAGCTCTTTCTGGCGAGCGCTGGCGTCGCGGATCCGTCGAGTGTGCCTACCTCACGTGGCTGGTTTGCGTTAATTGAAGGTGCCCGTGCGGCTTCCCCTGCTTCTCCCCCGTACTTGGAGGAGGGAAAGGCGGTGGCTTGCGCTGGTGGGCTGTTCGAATGGCACGGTAAAACACAAAGGCCTACCAGTCACGGTAGTTTGCTGCATTCATCTAATAAATGTGACACTGCTGAAGAAAGTTGTTGCCCTGCGGTGGAAAAACAACTGCTTCTGGGTTTGCAGCAAAGTTCTACATCTGTCTGGCACTTGCTCAAAAGCAGTTGGCTTTTGTTAGAATGAGCAGCCACAACTGCTGTCCCTGTTGTTCAAAGCACTTAAACCACTTTTTCTGCCTAGCAGGAGTAACTGAAAGACATCTAGGTGTGTGCAGTATGCGACTTGTATTTGAATCACCGCTCATCTTATTCTTACAATACCTGTTTATCTCCCTTTTTAATGTCTTTTTTCCTTTGTTGTTGAATAGACTCTACAGTTGGTAGGAGCCTCTTTGGGCAGATACTGCCTAGCTCCTAAGTTCTGGTTTGGCTGTCAGTGCTGCCTTAACCATGTTTAGAGTTCTGTTTTCAGTAATTGCAATGCTTTCTAAAGTGCTGTCTAGAAGTTCAAAATTGGTGTAATATAAACAATGTGGTATCTCATTCGGTGTCCTGCTTAACGGTGGCCGATACAACTGTGCTTTTAAAGAAGATGCAAGAAAACCCAACATATGCATCAGAATAATAAGAATCCTTCCAGATAACCTGGTTCTAACGCATGAAGGTTTATGGATCTTCCCTTGGTTTGGTTTTCTTTTTCCTAATAATAAGATTTATGCCTATAGGAAAACATTATAGTTATTAATCACACTGATTTTTGTCCGGTCACCTAAGCACGTATTCCATAGGGCAGGTGATAGTTGGAGAAAACTTTTCTTGGGTTTCTAAACTTGCCACGTTTTTGCGCTTGTGTGGTAGCAATTTTATCAAAACGTGCAAGTTATTCTTTTTCACTTAAGGTAAAATAATGGGAAGTTTCCAAGGAAACATTTGCGATTTAATGCATGAATTCTATAATACAGATGGCCCCAAAGGCATTAATTTTAATAAATTCCAGGCCTGTATCAGATATGGGTATTTTAGAGTGTTTGAAGTGATAAATGGTTTGAAGTTAGAAGCCCAAATAATTTCTACCTTAAAGTTTGAAAATAGTTGGCTTACATACCTGACTCACTGATACTTTTTTCTATAATCTGATTACTGGGATAATTTCAGAATATATACACATTCATTTAACGCTCAAAGAATGGGAGGCTTAGCCTAGGTATTTATAGGTCAGAAATCCTAAAATGATTCCCCAGCAAGATTCTGGGAGATCGAACACAGAATTCACTCAATTACAATACAGTTCTGTAACTCCTGGTCAGTTCAGCTTTATCTATGCTCTCTTAGGCTTTGTCATATAGACCAAATTATTTAGTACTGAGTTTAGTTGAAAGAGACAAATCTGTGTATGTAATCAGACACCACAAATGTAGTTTACAAGATAATTCTGATGCTAAAGTAACAGCTTTTTTTAGAACACGCTGACTGAACTGGCTGATGCACCTCATCCATTGTTGTTAATAAGGGATCCTTAGTCAAATCCTCCCAGGAAATCAGTTGCATGTCCTGGAACCAAGCCTTGTCATCAGTAACCAGCAAATAAAAATGATAGTGCTGGAAAAAGTACTTTTATTATAAAGTTTGGCAGAGTCATTTGGACTCCCTGGTAAGACATGCCTGCTCAAGCACAATACACTTAGGAACAGCCAGATACCAGCCCCTCCTTGGGGAATTTGTTTCAAGTGTAGCGTCCTCTGGCATACATGGAAGTAGACTTAAATGGTTGTCTCCTTTGTATGATTTTCGTTACAGTGTGTAGCTCTGAATTCCCCTCTCTTTCCACTCCTGATTGTGAAGTCTTGCTGCTTCTGTTTCTTTGTCTAACTTTTTTTCTGGGCTTCTCTGAATCTCCTTCTACCACATTATTTGAGGCAGAATTTAAAGAACTGAAAAATATATTCCAGGCATAGGAACACTATCAGTCGTGGTATAAGAATTTGTACTGTTTTCTTACATGTTCCTTCTAAATCCTAATACTTGCCATTTTTCTTTTCTGTCCCTGCATTCAAACACTGAACTGGTATCTTCGCTGATACGTCCAAAGTGTAGGTCAGGATTTTTCTATCAGCAGCTGATCAATTTAAGCCCAATAATATGCTCTGGTATTTGTTTCCAGTGTGTCTTACTCTGCAGTTGCCTCCATGAGTATTACATGTTTGTACTCACCTCATATATTAGCACTGAAAATGTTGACTCCAATTAGCAGTACTGGAAATGGTGTTTGGTAGCCTGCTTGCAAACTTTCTGTGTTGTGTAACCTGTTAATTAGATCACAGATTGTGTACACTTCAAAAATCTTGCTTGTTGTTTGCTCAAATTACTTGCTGTAGCCAAGTGAAAAATATTATTGAAATAATGCAAGCCACAGACTGTACAATCATCTAAGTCTTTCCTGCAGAAGAACAAGCTTACAGGCTCTGACATTTGGAACAGTTATCTGTATCATAATTACTGTTTCAGTAGACTCAATGAAGTATGAAAAATCAGTGCATCTGTTTTGCAGGAAATAATCTTGAATACTAAGTGCAGATTTGTTGTATAACTTATGTTCCCTTGAAGCTGAATGAATAACTCAAAAGTAGCTATTTGTGTTAAAATCTTTAAGGTGAGACCAACAGTGAAGTTACATTGGACTCCCTCCTTGCTCTTTAATTCGGGTATTTGAAATGATACTAACAGCTTGCATTTGGAATAAAATAAGTAAATGCACTAATGGCATAGCTTTTATACATGAATTTATTGCTTTGCTTTTCTGTTTAAATAGAAACTATTGTTCCTGTAGTATTTTTTTCAACACAATAGTTCCTTTACTAGTGATTTTACACATTGTAAACTTACATAAGGATTGATAGGACTGATTGGAAACAAAAATTGTTAACACAGCTTATATGAACAGTAAGTACTATTTGGAAAACGTCTGTGTCCTTGATTGCTGGTTCAGTGTTTTAATATTATGCTTCTTTTTAGTGCTTCATTCAGATAAATAACTTAATTCAAACAAAAAAAAAAATCAAATTTTGCAAGTAACCTGTTTTCTTGGTGTTGTTTTTGTTTTTTCAGTCTCACACAATTCTACTTGTCCAGCCTACCAAGAGGCCAGAAGGCAGAACATATGCTGATTATGAATCAGTGAATGAGTGCATGGAAGGTGGGTGCAGACATGGTAGACAAAAAATGTTCTTAAAGCCCCATTTTTTATATATTCCCAAAGTCAGTAAGAAAATAAGTTGCTGTTCATGTTTTCCCAAGGTAATTCACAAAAAATGCAAAAATGTCTCATGCTTTTAGTTTACAGTGTTTTGGCAAACTAAAGATGGCTATTCTTTGTTTCTAAAACTTCCTTTTTATATTAAATGTCTCTTTTTGATTTAACTAGATTGAACCACATTCAGCTCACGAGAGCAGACAATGTTCGTGGTGGGGCCATGCAGCAGACTTGCCTGAATGCATTTAACTGCAGGATCAGAGCCCAAGTCTCACTAATTTTTGTGCTAACCATGTAGAGGAAATAAAAGTGTGTGTGCAATCGATACATAATTTGCAGCCTCATAGCATGTCTGCCAGAGAAAAAGTCCTGCATGACTTTAAGGGATACACAATGAGGTTGGAAAGAAGATTGAAATACTACAGCTGTATGATCTAAATGTGGAAGTTCACTTAACATTAAAAATTCTAATTCCAGGAAGTTTTGCTAGGCAAACAAAAGTGCAATAAAGACCATGTAATGCCTCTGTGCTCATTTTAATATTATATTCTTCTCAAATGTACCTGAATTATTTATGGACTAGCTTAACTAAAACTGATTTAAATTCATATAGAGGCTTGTGCTGTCAGTCTTATCTCAGTAGCCCTGTTTGACTCTTTCATCAAGAATAATCTCTGAGATTTGAGTAGCTTTGACATTAGTTCTTCTTTCTCAGGTGCTTGTACAGTAAAAGTACATGTTGCAATTACTTAAAATGTCTTAAATTTATTAGAAGGAATTTCAGGTTTCCACTGGAGCTTACTGCATGGACAGTTAAATCTTCCACAGACTAAAACTTTTTCCTCTAGATGCTTCCGTCCATGCATCTTACCTGATTTTATAGTATTAGTATTATGTTTCAGTGCAAATAGCTAGAACAAAAGCATTTCAACTTTGCAAAATCTGGGTAAGAATTTTGTCTCTCTTTTCATGGTAATCATCTCTAAGCTTTCCTGATATCTGTGGTTCAAAAGCTGAAGTCTCAGCAAATACAGTTGTTGCTTTTTTAATATTGTATTGTTAATCATCTCTTCTCTGTAGGAGTCTGTAAAATGTATGAAGAGCATCTGAAGAGAATGAATCCAAACAGTCCATCCATTACATATGATATCAGCCAATTGTTTGACTTCATTGATGACTTGGCAGACCTCAGCTGTCTTGTGTAAGTTCAGTTGTACAAGTCCATTTCAGTGACTTAGAGAAGTCAAAAGTCTTCCGTGTAAACTCTTAAATGTTTTATGTGAAACCTGGTAAGATTCTGGGTTTTCTTGCAATAACTGTTAGTAAGGCAGCAGTTTTGCAGCTGGCATGCCATGTTGCCCACTCCAATTAACCGTATCAGAATAAAGTATTTTGAAAGAAAGCTTAGAAACTGACAGTTCCACTTGGATTTTAGTCAAATCGAAGCTCCCAGCATTTCAAATACTGAAGTCCAACAATTTAATACAGCTACGTATTTTATTAATGCTAGAATCTGTTTAAATTGGGGCTGCATCTACCTTTGTGCAGTGGGTCCTATTCTTAAGGAGGCAGAACGATTACAGAATTTTATTCAGCTGAGGGCTGTACTAGTGGTATGGTAGAAGTCTACAGAAGTGCATTGCAGCCAACTGTTTATTTTGATCAAGATACAGCAAGATGGAAATTTCTGTAAATCCTAATGAAGTGACTGAGGAACAGATCAGTCTTCCAGAGAGCCCTAGCTAATTGTTTGAGTGTTCTTGTGAATACATTATCTCCAGTTCTCATCTGTGTGTTAAAGTTGAGGGCAAGCAAAGGTAGTCTTGTGTACTTTCCATTCTGACTGCACTGTGAAATCAAATGTTAAATTTCACTATTCAGAACATAACTAAACATTGTAACTAAATTAGTTAGTCCAGATCATGAGTACTTTCCATACCATAAATTTCAAGGTAATGTTTTGATACAACAGTGGTATCAACTTTGCAGAAATTCTGGAGGGATACGGATACAAATCTCATATTCAAATAACAAAAGATATAGTATTTGGCTTTCTCAGCTCAAAATTCCAGAAACTCTGTTTAAGCTGGTGAGTATCTGGTGTGGACATTCCTGCAGCTGTACTGCTGTGTCTGAAATCCCAGTGCAAGTACTTGTGCAGCTGCACAGTGAACCTTTGCCAGTTATTTCCAGTTTACAATAAAAATGTACTTTTAAAAAACTGAGCATCAGATTGCTTTCCTTTGCCTTCTGATGTACATACAGAATCTATGTTACTGATAGTGACTTAATGCAAATGCCATTACCAAAGTTTTCAGCAGGGTAAGTAAACCAAGATTAGAGTTTCTGCAGTTACCTTTTTCTTAGACATTCTGCCTCAGTTGATCTTCAAGTGTCATAGTGCTGGGCTGATGCAGTTTGAAAGACATACTTTGTTTTAGTTTATCTGACAGACTGAAGCTAGCTACTTGCTTTAGGAAGTAGCAACTCTTTTCTAGTACAGTCTTGTGTCTATTAATTCAGCTTGTAAACTCAGTGTCATGCCAAATTCTACTTCAGCTTATAGTTTCCACCAGATGGCACACGTAGCGTACCAGATATGTCTTGTGATCAGGGAGATTCCTATAGTACTTGCTATCTGATCCCACAGTGTAACATTATGAATGGATTGGGGCGGGGGTGGAAATCACTAACTTTTCCTGAAACTAACGTTTCTTACACTGCGCTGGAACTACTACTAACTACTACTGTATCAATAGATACTGAAACTCTTTCTGTGGCCTTGAACCAGTCATGCTGGGTTTTAAATAATGAGGCTTTCTTAGAAACAGTATGCTTAGGGTTTTTTTTCCTTAGGTAAGAACTGTAAATTATTCTGGATTGAGTTAACTCTGGATTTTTACTTAACTTCTTACCAATGACCATTTCATCCTTCTTATCTGATTAAAAATACACGTACCAAGATTTAAAGACTGACCAGGACTTCAGTAATTCTTGAAGCGTTCACTGAAATTCATCTTCATCAAAAAACCATTCAACTCTAATGACTAAGCAGGAAAGCTACACAGATGACTTCATGCAATTTACTTACATTTTTCGGTCTAACTCTGCTTCAGTTCAACAGCGTCTTGCGTAACTGAGTTCTCTGGCCCCGGCAAGAAATCTTGCTAGTGGACTACTTTTATCATCTGTCCCTGAGCAAAGAAAATGCATCTGTGGGTTGTTGTTTTCAGTTTGATTTTTACAAAGTGTCCTTGTTTGTTAGGTGTAGGCTTGCCATCAGTGCTAACTGGCAAGAATCCTTTGTCATCCACCTATGAGTCTACCTTTGCTCCTGGAAGATGCTGCTTTTATTCAGTTTCTTAAAATTCCAAACAGAAGTGGAACACTTCAACTCACATGAACACTTGCTGAAGTAGTGTTGAAGAAGTGTTTGGCTCATTAAGACAAATTAAGATGTTTCCTGGTGGAGCTATTCTTCTTCATTCTGAGCTCCAGAATATTAAGGTGCTCCATTTGTTGTCTCCCATAAGTAATTATATTCATGAATTAAAATGTGAACACTGTGATCTAGTCACTCAGTAGTCCTTGGAGCATCTAGTTTTATTTCAGATTCTTTCTGATCTGCTGGGTAACTGTTTTTTAGGGAACAGGATAAATCTCTTTAATAAGTGGCAATTCCCACCTACTTCTGATATTACTTGTGTTCTGTACACAGCTTTCTGCCTCATACACTTGAGGCCGTTTAATCGTTTGTGAAGTTCTTCTGGTAGATTTACTACAGGGCAGACAGATACTACATTAATTATTTTTTTTCCTCTCTAGTTACCGTGCTGATACTCAGACATACCAACCGTACAATAAAGACTGGATAAAGGAGAAGATCTACGTCCTCCTCCGCAGGCAGGCCCAGCAAGCAAGCAAATAATGTGGGCACTGTTATTACATGGGTTTGGGGGAGGGCTTGGACAACAGGTGTGTACAGAGTGTAGTAGTGACCGTTTTGTATTATAGTCATCCTGTTGCCATCTTTGTTAAACTCTTTAGCCAGGACTGAATGTATTGTTAGAGATGCAAGGATTTTGTTGGATTTGACTTTTTTTTTTTTTTCAGTGTAAATGGAGAAGAAAGTGCAACATCTTCATCAGAGTTTTAATTTGGATTTTTTTTCCCTCTGGTTAGCTAATGGTCCTACCTTGTTTGAATCCCTGGGGCTGTTCACGTTGTACTTCGCCACATTCACTGTATGTGCCCTTCTGTGGGGTTTCCAACATTTAGTTATGTCCTTGAGACAGTCTTAATGGGGAATAAAAAAATTACCCTTTAGTTAAACTTGAGTGCTGAACTTTGTGGATTTTGCCAAACAACAAATTAAATCTTTCTTGCCTGTTTACCAAAGAACAGGGCTTGAAGGGTTACGTGGACTGAACCAACAGTTGTTTGCTGTATTACAGAACAGCTCAAATTCTGGCCTGCCAAGTTAACTTCTCTGTCCTAGTCTTGATTACTGTCTTTCCTGGGGATCTTTGGGAAACACATCAGTCTTGCACTCTTATCTTTCTACCAGGCATTTATATTAAGGTAAGTGTCTGCTGTGGGATAGGTGATGGGTGAGAACAGGCTGAATGTATAGCATCACAGACCCCACAAATCAGTCAACTTCCAACATTCCCCTGATAAGGGAATAGGCAAAGAAAATTGTTTTGATGGGAATCTGCCCCAAACTGCATTTTTTCTTTACAAAGGATAAGTACTTAATTGCTTGCACGCCCTGTAAAATTATATCTGCCCCTGGATGTCTTCAACGTTGATGTCTTTGTAATTTTGCTGTGCTGAAAGCATCTGGATTGGAGGACATTAGACCAAAAAATACAGCAGGTAGAAAAGCAAAGCTGTCTTGGTACTTTGTACCTTTGCATTAATCTAGAGTTTGTCTACGACGGGTACAGATTTGAGTCTTGGACTGTACAGGTGTACTTAACCAGAAGCAGTTCCAGGATTAACAAAGGAACACAATTCTTTCCAGTGCACTTAACTTCCTAATACACATCAATAGTTTCTGATGGACCTCACAGCAAATGGATTGGCTTAAAAGGTCAAATTGACTGTCTATAGTAAAGCTTTAATGAAAATACCTTCACTTAAGTGATAAGTAATAGCTGCTGAAGACTTGGGATCAGATTACTGAAGAGAAAGCTATTGGGAGCGGTGTTAAACTCCCCCCCCNCCAACATGAATACAAATTGGATATTAGACCTACTGGCCCTACACTTTTAGTGGCAAGGAATCGATTGCGTCCATTAACGTCAAAACATGCTTCCTTTATAAGAAATAGTGATTTTCAAAACACAGTAGGTCAAAACTATATTAATCCATTTAAGGTTACTTAAATCTAAATACTTCTGTATGGAAGTTTTATATTCAAATGCAGCTTGACAGTAAGTAAAACTTATAAAATTCACTGTTGCCCCATATAATAACATTCAGGTTTAATATAAGCAATGTTATTTAAACAGTTTGTACAGCTTATCCTCCTGTATAGCAAGTAGTAAAACAACATGTTCTTTCCTAACATGTCTGAAGTTTGCTTCTGGTAAACATTTACAATTTTTTTGGTAGCGATTCCAGTATTCTCATCGTGGATCGTTCAAGGTGCTAAGTAGGATGCGATTTTACAGTCTTTAAATGGGGGCAAATAAACATCCCCTCTCACATTAAAAATACTGATTTAATATTTTCCTCATTTTGTGAGCTTGTTTTCAATTTTAAAAAAATCAGTCATTTAGGCTCTTTCCTGATTGTGAAGAGTACAAGGAGCACACTGAATCTATACTAATCAGGAACTTGGAACATAACACAGCTCTTTCTTCAAAGATAACCCGACATTTGGTCTAATAAAAAAAAAACTCTTCTACTTTCTTGGTTTTGGTTCTAGTCTAACAACTGTGCAAACTAAGGCCAGTAAACAAGTACAAAACATTAATTTCTCACATTAGAAGAAGATGCTTTAAAGCAGGCAGTAATAAATATTTCTCCTTTATGAAAGGGATTTTGTAAAGGTGTGGTTTTTTGAAAAGTAGAAGGTAAACAAGCTTTAACTTCAAGGTTGATTCACATGACATTATTTTTTTAAACACACTTAAACTAGCAGACAAACTACTGGTGCTGTAGTAATGTAGTATGCTCTAGCAGGCCAGGTGAAAAATTACTCTCCAGTTGCTTCTTGACTCCTTTCCCGTAAGGGATGACAGTGGTGTGTTTAGGACTTTCTCTGGTTGCACCTGTCCTTAGAGGCATAAGACAGCACTTCCACTGAGAGAGAGCAAACATTTGCCTGAATTCAGCTACTTTAAAAGTCAGGTTTGTCAGCAGCGTTCTGCAAGTAAAGCCATAAACAAATCACATGATTACAGAAAGTATGTCAGAAAAGAATCTGTCATCCCATGCGTGCTTTGCCTGTGGCTGATTGTCCGGTGCTTCCTGTATAAAGGGTAGGTACAAGGAGCCGTGTTGGTCATACCTGCTGCAGTGTGGGAGTAAACGATAAAGTCAATTATATTGGCTGTTTCTGCAGGAGAGTGGTACAGTGTTGTAAAACAAGGATAAAGAATGGAATTCAGAGACCTAGTATTTCCAAGTGTGGAAATACTTTTTTTTTTTTTAAAGCAAGTCCATTAAGCAAGTCTAGCCTCAGTTCAGTGAGATGTATGAGCCCTCATCCATCACCAAGAGTATAGAGCAACTGAGGTGCTTGCCCGACTTCAGCTTGGCTTATGGAGCCACGAAACGTGCTGCGTCTTTTCTAATCATGGAATAAACAAGTCCTCATGCGGTCTCTGGACTGCCCGCCAGTCATTTTGGGTTGAGGCATGACCAGAATGATACAACTCACTTGCTGGCATGGCTCTTCACTAAGTAGATAGTGAGGTGAAGTTGTGAGTTGGCTGAGCCGATCTGACAGTCCACTGCTGTTGAAAGGCTTAACACTACTCCACGCTATGTACAAAAGAGACACAGGTGGTGTGGGGAAGGGGATAGCAGGACTGCCAATCAGCACCGACAGGCAGAGCGGCCAGTCACTTAAAAGTGAAACCTCATCTGAGGCTTTGAGAACAAGGTCAAGCATGGTAGATGCTGTTGCAGAACACAGTAGATAAATTGTCATGTGTGTGTATATATATATATATATATAAAGGACCAGTTTATCTACCATTGCATGCTCCTGCCAGTCAGCAATGCACTGGGCCAGGGGGACAGTGCCTAACACTACTCTAGTCGCTTACTTTAATTAATCCTTTGGTACAGGCCAAAGTCTTGCAGCCTGTTCAAGGACCTAGGTCTGATGTAACTCCACTAAGATTAGAATTTGAGTTGTATTTGACTCTACAATAACAAAAGGAACGCTCTCGTACAGGAATCTCGCTCTGCAGCCTCCTTCGGTGTGCTGAAGGTGATTGTGAAAAGCAAAATTGAGTTTGTATTCGTGCTCTGAGGGTGAAATAAGTGAGGTGGTTAAAATACTTCTCTACAGTTTCTTCCATTGTCACATTCTTTTAAAATAGACTGAAATCATGAGATCCATCACAACACATCATAAGCACAGCAGGAAAGTAGCATCCCCATCATAACATCAGTCTGTTCTTGTGTTTAACACCACTGTCACATACAGCAGGCAAAAAAAAAAAAGTTAGTAGCCAAGACCACCTTGTTCTCTTTGGTAGTACCTAATGTATGTGCTTTAGAACTGTTTACAGCAAGCGGAGACTTTACCTTTTGATGAAGGGATAGAGTGTACCCTCAGCAAGTTTGCTGATGACACAAAACTGGGAGGGGTGGCTGACATGCCAGAAGGCTGTGCCGCCATACAGTGTGACCTGGACAGGCTGGAGAGTTGGGCGGAGAGGAACCTAATGAAATCCAACAAGAGCAAGTGAAGAGTACTGCATCTGGGGAGGCATAACCCCAGGCATCAGTACAGGTTGGGGGCTGACCTGCTGGAGAGCAGCTCTGCGGAGAGGGACCTGGGAGTCCTGGTGGACAACAGGATGACCATGAGCCAGCAATGTGCCCTGGTGGCCAAGAGGGCCAATGGCATCCTGGGGTGCATCAAGAAGGGGGTGGCCAGCAGGTCGAGGGAGGTCATCCTCCCCCCTCTACTCTGCCCTGGTGAGGCCGCATCTGGAATACTGCGTCCAGTTCTGGGCTCCCCGGTTCAAGGACAGGGAACTGCTGGAGAGGGTCCAGCAAAAGGGCTAGTAAGATGATTAGGGGACTGGAGCATCTTTCTTATGAGGAAAGGCTGAGGCACTTGGGTCTTTTTAGCCTGGAGAAAAGAAGACTGAGGGGGCATGTTACCAATACTTACAAATAGTTAAAGGGAGAGTTCCAGGGGGATGGGAACAGACTTTTTTCAGTGGTGCCCAGTGACAGGACAAGAGGTAGCGGGCAAAAACTTGACCATAGGAAGTTCCATCTAAAATGAGGAGGGACTTCTTTACTTTGAGCGTGGCAGAGCCCTGGAACAGGCTGCCCAGAGAGGTGGTGGAGTCTCCCACTCTGGAGACATTAAAACCTGCCTGGACACCGTCTTGTGCAACCTGCTGTAGGTGACCCTGCTCTGGCGGGGGGGTTGGACTAGATCTCCAGAGGTCCCTTCCAACCCTGACTATTCTGTGATTCTACCACACGTAGGATTTTTTTAGGTTGGGAGAACCACCAGATTTTTCACTTGCATTAGAGAGAGGTGAGCCAGTTGCTGGTTGTGATCTCATTGCCATGTATGCCAAGCAGTGAGCTAGTTTGTCATACACTGAAAGCAAGGATGCTCCTTAAGATGACTTGCTCTAGGAGGGAGGAGGGGAATGCTCCAGCTACTTCCCTTTAGAGCACATAAACAGTTATGTACATTTGCAATTCCCACTGAGCTACAGCCTGATTGTACTGGAACTCAGCTGTGTTGGAAACTCAAAACAATCCATCAAGAAAGCTAATAAACAGTGAAAAATCAAGGGTAGCTGGATTACAAGTATAAAGTAATTTCAAGCTCCTGTTTTTCAGCTGCTATGAAGCTGTTAAGTGTCTGCACAACCCTGGAGAGCATTAAAACAAAAAAAATAAAAGTTTTCTGTTTTGCCATTATCATAGACTTGTTGGGCAGAGAGTATTTGGGGGAGCAGGGAGCATAATTTAGCAGTTCTCCAGCAGGAGACAGGTTGTGGCTGCAGCGTGTACCAGAGTCTGAGATTGTCAGCTATACATAAACTGCAAGAGTAAATCTGTTGAAATACAAAACTATTTTAAAGCTCTGCCACATTAGTCAATTCTCTCAGGTTTTCTATATGGAGTGTCTTGTCTGCTGTAACGTTGCTCAGTGTTCGCTGACTGTAATGTTCCATTCACTGAAATAGCAGAGCAGTGACTTTGCCACTGAAATACACTGGAGATGTTCGGGTTTGCACAGTACATGGCAGCTCTCTATTCCGACCTGTTAATAAATGCCCTATCCTCACTGTGTCTGAAAAGGATTGAGGTTAAAGTAAGACCCATTGGGATTTGTTACAGGGAAACGTCGTATTCTAGCAATTAGTTTTCTCATTACTGTAATCTGAGCCGTGCCGGTATGAAGTTTATCTGGATGAGGTTTGGGCACACCTCCAACTTATAGGTTCAGTTCCTACTATTTGTGCTGAGTTTGCATACGACACGCAACTAAAACTTGCATGCCGCGTATCCCAGCTCAGTGCCATCCCTGGTGGAGCATTAGCAAGGGTTTTGTTGTTAATTTTGTACAACCCCCAGTCAAGCTGCTGCTGCACCCCCTGCAGTGTCTCTGTAGTCCTTCCAGCTAAAACTGTGACTATGTTGTGTCATCTTAGCATCAACCGTCAGGGACATACACGCAGCTTATGGCACGCAGTGTAGCTGCTGCATGCCTTGCATTTGTGCCAGGTAAGTCAAAAAGACCTGGAGAAGAGAAAAATTTGGCTGTGTACTTGGAGGTTGTGTTTCTGGACTCTGCCACTGGCTAAATAGGACATTTGTATGGCCCAGATCACTAATGCACTGGTGCTTCCAGCTGGCGTATTTAATTCCTGTTCAGACAGCTTTTTCATCGCTCCATTGACTGTGCAGGAAACAGGCTCCTTAAGTTTAAACTTCTTAGTTACCCAGAGGATGGGGTTTCACACACTCCCAACACAAACCTGTTGCCCTGAGAGGTTGGGGAATACCCATCCTTGGAGATGTTCAAGACCTGACTGGACACAGCAGTGAGCAGCCGGATCTGGTTAGACTTGCTCTGAGCAGGATTCGGCTAGATGACTTTTGGAGCTTTCTTCCGACCTAAATTATCCATCGTTATATTAGACTCACTACTGGAACATCCTATATAATGAAACATGGGAAACCTAAGCTTTGAATCCCTACTCTGACCGGTTTCTTGGAGGCTTTTGAACTCAGCGTTCCCCAGGCCACCTAGGACAGTGCTGCAAACAGCAGGAGAGCGAGTAGTCCTGAGTGGGTTTGTGTGACACAGCGGTAGTGTTCACTGGGCTAGAGAAAAGGCAACTAATCCCCGGTGACAAAGGGTGCAGAATGGTCAGGTTTGGTCTTGTTCTGATGTTCCCTTTGAATGAAAGAAGGTTCACATGGGACACTGAGAATAACACCTTGTGGCAGAGCTTTAGTCCCGAGAGGTCATCAGAACTGCCACCCAGATGCCCCCCCTTCCCCTCCATATACTCACACACCTCACAAGCCTTTCCAGCCCTCAACAATTTTTTTTAAAAAAGTTTGTATTATAGATAAGAGGCCTCAGAAATCTGTGATGTACTGATAGGGAAAGCTCAAGGACATTGCAAAATGCCAGGGGAAGGTCAGAAACAGGCCCCACATAACACTGGAGAGAAAAGCAATCACACCTGCGCCCCTGCCACCACCCCAACACCCCTGCTAATCTCACTGGGAGGGAAAGGCATCCTAGTGCAGTATCCAATAACATACTTGCAGGGGAAAGAGGAAAGTCAACGCTGCTAGGACTAGAAATAAACCTCACTCCACATTTCATTTTTAGCTATGCCTTCTCTCAGGTTCTGAGCAGGAAGGAAAGCAGAGGGGGGAGAAATCTCTTATGTCTCAGTACATTAACTTGATCTCTGAGGGAATTCTTGGCTTGTACATCTGTTCCACTGTAACACTGGAATGTAGCAGAAGCACTCAGAGATTACCAGAGTGTAGCAAGCAGAGTCAGCATTCAAGTCTTCTCTTCAAAGAAGTGCATTTCTCAAATCCAAAGTTGTTCGTTCTCCATCCCCATCATCTCCAGAAGTTTAGCCAGTGCCAAACCACTGCAGCTTTCCTTGCCTAGCTTGTAATGCTGTTCCAGAACACACTTCTCGGCCCAGAATCTAGAAGGATACTCATGAGCTAAGTGAATTTAATTTAAACTTCTATCCACTTTGTGCTAGTAGCACCTTTTTATCTTTTTTCTCCAAGTACTTCTCCACTCGTCTCCCCAGAAGAGCAATCATTCCCCATCTCAGTTTTGCTAAATTAGTAACTTGTGATTTGTAGTTTCTTCTTGCACAAGAAGTTGCTTTGTCTCCTGCTCATCCTAGCAGTTTTCTGCATCATCTCCTGTTTAAGTTTGTCTTCAGTTGAACATAGTAACCACTCCAGGCACCTGCTGCTCTAAACAAAGTTTACCAGTCTTTCATACTGTTGTAACAATAGCTCCTTAGACCAAGAACAAATCACTTAACATTTCCTAAAATTACACATGTTGGTTTTGTGTTTACAACACACTTAATTGTTCAGTGATCACTCAGTGCACCCTGTACCCCTTTCCTCCATCATCTCCAAGTAAAAGCACTCATTATTTATACAAAATGAAAAAACTTCAACTAGAAAGCTTGAGAAAGAAATATGTGAGAATAACCAAGAAGGATAGCCTCTTAATGAGGACACTCACCTGGGATATTCCAGGGGACTCAAAGCCTGTCTGAAATGAGCAGAACAGGGCCTACATTACCCACAAAACTGTGTTGCTCTGTTTCTTGGCAGAAAGGCACCCAAAGCAGGTCAGCCATAGCCCCAGGAAGTATTTGCCTTCAGAAAATCCCCAAGGAAAAATAGGTGCCTCCCTCCATCTTATAATTAACGGACTAATCATCTTGTTAGCATATTGCATAACCAGGGCAGCTCAGCACGCTGCCTTCTGTCTGTCTTACCCCTCAGCCCCAATCCTCCCTAACTATGGGAAGCCCATGCATCTCATTTAGAGCCCCAGATTCTGCCAGGGGCAGGGGGAGAGAACAGCAGCCACTAGAATTTTTATCAGCCTCCTCTTGCGCCCCCCAAGACATCTCAAACAAAACATTTTAAGCTCCATAGACCTGAGTTCTTCATTTAAACTGTTTCTGTAGAAAATTCATGACTACCTCCAGGTATGCTGTCATTAGAAGTTAGACATTACTTAAATCTAGTTGCAGGGGTAACAGAGGTCCAGCCTCAAAGGTGTTTGACACATAATTCAGATTGAAAAAAACATACCTGTGTGACTTGTCCAGGCTCCCTTCTAGCTCCTGGAGTAACGTAACAGCAAAATGCAGGTCCCAGCCCAACACCAGCTGAGCCAGCTTCCCGCTAAGCGCCTTGGTCCAATTCCCCTTCCCTCCCTCACACACGCATTAACCTAAACTGGTCTTTCCCTACTTGCCATCAAATGCTGCTACTCACCCTAACTAGCAATTAGTGCTAATTAGGTAATGCTGAAGATCCGCTAAGAATTGAAACACACCCCTCTTCCTACTTACTTAGACAAGCCCCATAAGGACAAATCCAGCACTGGTTGTTGAGTGCAAGGATGCCACCCTTGGCTCAGGGTGTCAATGCATCAGAAATTACTGAGGACCCTGAGAGTGTTTTGGGAGAGTAGCACTATGCATTTGCCCTGTTCTTAACATTTTTTCCCCTAGACACTTGGTTGGGGTCACTGACAGGTTAATGGACTAGGACTTTTATCTTGTCAGATACACGTAAGCACTCTATGTTGGGATTATTTTTGGCTTTTTTTTCCTACTTGACTAAGGTTTTCCACAAATGTTTTGCAGGGAAGTTCAAAGTGCCTATGCAGACCTGAGGTAGATAACGAGATGCAATAGGCAGCATCTTCCTCCATTATGTATTTTCCTCATTGTTTCCACTAGTTTGGTGTTTTGGACATGGTGTCATGAGAATGGGAGATGATGTAACTCTAGCTGGTATAGTTACCGTTTAGGAGCTGTTTACTTGTGGGCTTCATGAAGACCCAGAAAATACTTGCCCCAGAATGCAAGTGGTACTACAAATTAGTTGAAATATCTACTTCATGGCACTGAGTGTTTTTTAAAGAGACTCTTAACACAGCAAATAACTTTTTTTGTAAACTGAAATGCAACGAATAATACTGATTTAGCCACATCCATGTTTCTTTGAAGTCTAATACTTCAGCACTCTTGCAATTACTTCTCCAGATGAGTTCTAGGGGCCTTGGCAATTGCTTGCTGCTGCTATTTTGATCCCATGCCCTAGGAGTATAAACTCAGTTATAGAAACTCCATCTGAGTCCATTTAATGAACTACATGAATCAGAGCCCTGCAATAAAGCCCAATTAGAAATGAGAGCGCAGAGAATATTGATCCACTTAAAACCTTTTGCAGCTTTCAGGATCTGCTTGGTCACTCATTGCTACAGCAGACACTGAGCCTTTCCTGCCAGTTCACTTTCATCAGCTTGCTGGGATTGTGGTCAGATTAAGAGGTGATTGAAGAGATCAGCTGGTGGGGGCCCTGGGGTATGAGGAAAAGCCCCCAAATAACCCTTGTCACACATGCTCACAGTTCTCTGGGTCAGGTTTTATGGCTTTCTAATTCAGAGGAAGGTTCTACAGCGGCACTCGCTTCTTCTCTGAGCAACACCAAAAAACCCCTTTGAGATTTTGTAATCTGTTCTACTGACAAACATGGTGTCTGGAGGCTCTGAGTTCACAGAGGTCAGAGGTGACAGCATTACCATGCACAGCACACCCATGAAAGGGTCCCATGAACTCTTACTAACTCAAGACCTTCGGCCTTGTTTGCAGTATATTACAGGATAAAGAATCGCTGTGGTAATGAAGCAACGTTATTCAAATGAGACATTTGAATAAGAACTTTGAGAAGTGTGCATTAAGAGGGATGTATGGCATCCAAGACAAAATATACGCTCAAAGTCAGATGATTCTAGACTCTTTTCCAGGCTGTACCGCAGATGATGTATGGTGTCCAGAAGCCAAAGGCTGTAGGTGGGATTTGAACCGTTAGATCTCACACTGGAATCCAAAAAGCCTCTATTCAGCTGTTGTCCAAAGCTAGGTTCATCTCAAATGTGTACATTTCAGTCTTTGCAATTCAGGATGTGCTCCAACACCTGCCCAGAAGCGCTTTAGTCTCAGCTGTGTTCAGACCATCTCTGTGAGTAAGTGCTAAGGGGACTCATAAATGAGGTGTTCCTCCATTTCCCTTGATTTGGTAAGCATTCCCACACCACAGCCATTGCGAATAAACACAAGAATAAAAGAACTGTCACTGCTTTCTCTATTTCACCAAGCTGTATAGGCTTGTCTGGGGCTGGCAGGAGGGATTAGGGAGCAAAACACTTAGTCTTATGGTGAGGCTCTTCTGGAATCCTTGGGATGGAATATCTGAGGATGACCTGCACCAGAGGGAAAGTAATTTGTTCTCTAGCAGCAGCTGGGTCGTTTGTGTGGCAGGACAGTCCTGCATCCCAGGCACTGCTCCAAAGGCTGTTTAGGAACTTGAATTCAAACGGTTACAGAATAAAAATGCAAAGTAGTTTCTGAAGCGATCTTGGGCTGCAGGCCTCACTCCAGAGACAGAAAGCTCTTGAGCCCCTAGGCTAGAATCATACATCCTTTGTCCAAATTAAGCTTTATTATCACGCAAGGTGCAAAGTAGAGCATCTTTAGCAGGTAGGGCTAAGAACATCACCACCTTGAGCAACCCCAGTTACCCAGAGGGTCTGTTCCCTCATTAATATATTGGCACAAAGGTGGGAGTGATTCCTGACAGCCACGTGAGGTGCAGCGGGCAGACCCCTCCCGTGGATTTCCCCTAGCAGAAGGCTCCGGTTTGCTGCGGAAAAGCTGCTATAACAGCCCTGTGGCTGCCCCGCGGGGTTCATAGTTCAGCCTGTGCTAAAGTTGCTCCTGGGCAAAGGGGCTACATCCACGCTGGCAGCTGCTGGTCCTGCCAAGGACTCTTGGATGCTGCACGCAGCCACCGGTGACCCACCTGCGTCCTCTTCTGACCTGGGAAAGAGGAGCTGCAAAGACAGGTTAAAGCCAGCTTTTCTACCACCCCTGCCCCTCACAAACTCGGCGCTAAGCTCATCTCTGGTTTGGGGAACCTGGCTTAGGCCGACACCAGGTTGGTGTCGTGCACTGACACTGTTTATTTTTAATAAGATCAAAATGAAGCTGGAAGGGAGAGGGGAAGGGAAGAGTTTCGCAGAAATCCAGCCTCCTTCTCTCTCTCTCAGGATTTGTGCTCAAGAGGCTTCCCCAAGCTCTTCAGCATAGGCTCAGCACTCGCAGGCACCTGACAAACTCCTGCCAAGAAAGTTTAGAGTAAACAGAGGTGATATGTGACACCTTAAATATTGCTAATGAGCATCAGGTGTTTGCAGGGGAAAATGGCTCCTCGTCTTAGATATGGTAATTATTTTAAAGATCTATTTAGCATTTAGATTGCTTAGGGGGGAAAAGAGCTTGGAGCAGCTGATTGCCTTGAAAAATGCTCTGGTATTAAGTGGATCTCTTTGAACGTTGCTTTCATCTGCTCAGACAGAAAGCAGAGGTGACACTTCAGCTTGGGATAATTAGAGGACTTTGACATCATTTGGTTGTCCTTGTCAACAGCATTCTAACGTGTAGCCCCTAGTTAAAAAAAAAACGCACACAACAAATCTCCCACAGTAGCGTTTAAGGGAGTTAAAATACAAAAGATTAAACGTGCTGCACTGAAGACTTGAGAGGAGCGCTGAAAGAACCAGCCTGAACCATCCCACTCTGTAATTTAACCCCAAGCGTAAGTCCCTTTGGTATGCTTTCAAACTCAGCTACATCTGTCGCATTTTTAATGCCCGTTTTCATCAACAGATATTTATGGCTGCAGCACCATCAGGCTGCGCGACGTAGATGAAACAAAACTCTTGGAGGTGAAGGCTCCCATGAAAATCCCAGATGTGGCAGGAGGTGAGAGCAATGGCTGAGCGAGGGACCGAACTGTCCCGAGGGAGCTGAGCATCTCAGCCCACAGCCAGGCTGCGCTGTGCTAGCCTGTGCCGGTAAGCCTGGCCTAGGGGATAGTTTAAAACTATTCAGGGTTGGCCAAAAGGACAAAGCAGCCTGCAAGCCTACTACACCAGGCTGAGCAAATCCAGCAATTTGGAATCGAGTCTGTGCTACAGTTCACTACTTTTCCTCAAATATCTGAGAAATGACCTAGAAAAAACGATTTCTGCCTCAAAGAGGTCCCTCCATGCCTGAGTTGCTGAAACGCGGTTTACATGCTGCCTGCCCTGCAGCGTGTTCAGCCGCAGAGGCAGTCCAGATCAGATTATAAAGGCCACATAGTCAAGCCTTCAACTACACAGCAGCTGTCATTAAGCCGATTTTAACGGGGAGAAGTATCAGTGTATTGAGCAGTATTGCAGATGAACAGCCTGAGGTAGGTAGGGTGCTTCAAAGGGCAAGAGAGGTGGTGCTGGACACCGAGGGAGGATCTGTACACAGCATCCCCTCTGCAGTGCCAGTACAGAAGGCAGACCTGCCGCAAGCATTACCTGTATTTCTCTCCTCCCTTGTAGCCATTTCAGGATTTAAACGTTATATTACTGGTTTGCTGTTTCTGAAATAAAACCAAGCAGGAGAACCACTGAGCTTCCCCCTGGCCCTCAGTCCCACTTGTCTTGGGCCAGCTCTCTACTGCTGCTTGTGTCACAAAGCCAGAGATGGCTGACCGGCAGCATTCTCCCAGCCACTCACATTTCTTAAAGCCAACAGCACTAAAATGCACAGTTAGAAATTAAATCCAAGCAGGAACCATGCTTTAGACTGAGTCTGTTTCCCAAATCTGACAAGCGTACACACTAGTGATTAACAGCCCCCACAACCCAGCAAAAGGAGAAGGAAAAATGCAGCAGTGGGGAGAAAGCCCACCATCGATTTCTGCTAAGAAAAATGTTTCTCGGGAGGTGATTCTGCCTGTCTATTCTATACTGGTGAGACCCCACCTGGAGTGCTGCATCCAGCTCTGGAGTCCCCAACATAGGAAAGACATGGACCTGTTGGAGTGGGTCCAGAGGAGGGACACGAAGATGATCAGAGGGCTGGAGCACCTCTCCTATGAGGACAGGCTGAGAGAGTTGGGGTTGTTCAGCCTGGAGAAGAGAAGGCTCCGGGGAGACCCTATAGCAGCCTTTCAGTACCTAAAGGGGGCCTACAGGAAAGCTGGGGAGGGACTATTTACAAGGGCATGTAGTGATAGGACAAGGGGGGAATGGCTGCAAACTGGAAGAAGGTAGATTTAGATTAGATATTAAGAAGAAATTTTTCACTTTGAGGGTTTAAGGCACTGGAACAGGTTGCCCAGAGAAGTTGCGGATGCTCCATCCCTGGAAGTGTTCAAGGCCAGGCTGGATGGGGCTTTGAGCAACCTGGTCTAGTGGGAGGTGTCCCCTGCCTATGGCAGGGGGTTGGAACTAGATGATCTTCAAGGTCCCTTCCAACCTAAACCATTCTATGATTTTATGATCTCCTCACCCATAAAGTCTGTTTTAAGACTAGGAAGGAGAAAAGCAGATGTAAGTAAAGATGATGGAAAAATACACAGAGGCTAAATAGAGCAAGAATTTCACCCTTGTCTTCCTGCCTGGCTGGGCAGGCAAGGTAGGACGTGTAGGTGCACGCACCAGCTGCATGGTAGTCACTGCTGTAGGCAGCACAGCAAGGTGACCAGCACGGGCAAACTGGCCCAGCATTGGCACGGCAGCAGCCCACCCTGTGCTCCAGGCAGCCCCGGCTGCCCTGCGACAAGTCGCTGAGCCCCATGCTTGAGGGAGGGCTTGCTTTGGTCATGCAAAGAAAAAACTCAACAAAGAACTAAACAACTTGCGGGAGAAGATTGATTAGGAAACACCAATATCAAAAATGGTTCCTCTTTGCCATGGAGAAAATGCTTTTCTGAGGTGGCTGGATTAAAGCTCGATTCATGTGGCAGCAGATGGAACCGTTCCCAGTCTGGAGAAAGGAAGGGAGTACTGGGAGCTGATGCGACTGGTCTGCAGTCACTGAGGATCATAGTTGACAGCAGAACAAATCCTTCTTGCTCTGCCCCTTGGTAACATGAGGCAAAGCTCAGAATTAACTGTCCCCATTACATGTTCTCCACTGAATTTGCAGCTGTAGCACTGGTGGCTCTTGTGTTTATTTTAAAAGGGAAAGAACCACTGGGATGAGGGGTGGAAAAGATCTTCTCGTTCAGGCCTGGCCAGCCTTGGACCGTCTGATCCTCACTGAGCTCCTGAAAAACAAGACTCAGGAGACATGTTTCAGAGACAGCCAAGGAGAGAAGCAGATGGGGGTGCAACTGGGTCCATCATCTGGGCTGGGACATCAGCCCCAGCTCACACCGGTGCCCCACTTTCTGCTGCAGCCTGAGATACAGACACCCTCATACCAGTGCAGCCCTGCTGCCAGCTGCGTAACGTCCCTCCGGTGGGAGCCAGGCTTGAAAGTCACAGCCTGAGCACTGTTCATCCAAGTCCCACTGGCTGCCCGGCACAGGCCAAGCTGTCCCCTGAAACAGAAGGGGGACAGCTTGCAGAAGGGCTGGGGGCAGCAGGGATTAGAAACAAGAGACAGATCTACATTGTCCTCAGAGCCCGACCCACGGTCTTGTTAACGTAGAAACACCCCCAGCCATCACAGAAGACTCCTGCTCCTTTCACACCCCTTTCTTCTTTACCCTGTTGCTCTACTACTGATCGGGCTCAAAGGCACTCATCAGTCACCTTCCCATTTCTTCTGTTCTGGAAACCATGGCCACGCTTGAGTGTCCTCATACCTATTTCAGGATTTCCCCTTCTACTGCTTTTCTGCTTGCCAGAACACTGGGAACAACACTGCTTCTTTTTAGCAAGGGCAAAATCCAAACCATTGCCTTCACAATACACCAGCATTGACATGACTTCTGGTTTGCCCTCATTATATGTTGGGAGGACTGGGGAACAAGGTGGTTTGGTGGGCAAAGAAACTCACACAAACTCTGGTAAAACATAAAAAGATGTCACCTCTTCAAATGAACAGTTTTCTCTACAGCTGCCCCACTTCTCTGGAACCTTTGTGGTCACTTCCAAAATACAGCTACAATGCAGGGCCAGTTCTGGTCACCCAGTTGCTGAAGGGAAGCCAATAGCAGACAGCACCATGTCTACGGGTTAAAACTAAATAACAATCAGCAGCCCCCATGGCAGCCCCGTGGGGATGTGGCATGACATTCCAGGGTGTGAGGTGAAGAAGGATCTCGAAAGCTGGGGTGAAGCCTGATCACGACTACCCCAGGAGCCAGCAGTCACCACACTTACAGGGAGCTCGGGCAGCTACAGAGAAGGCGATACTGAGATCCACACATCGATTGACACCAAGATGGGGAGAAGGCAAAGCAGGTCTTGGCTCTGACCACAAAACTCAGGGAGAGGAGCCCTTGGGAAAATAAAGTTGAGACAGATCAGGAGGTGCAGAGGGACCCACAGGTGGCTTTTCGGGTCAGTGACCCCATTTCATACAGTTCATGCTCACAAATTTGAGCATCCCCCTGGGCACTGGGCAGCTCATCACCCAGCACATCGCGCTGCCACTGTTGTTATGGCCAAGCTCAGCCCTGCTGCAGGCAGTGGTAAGCAGTGTTGCTGTACTTGTTTCCATGGAAATCAAAACCAGAGAAGCTGGTTTCCACCAAAATCGCATTAAAACACAATTTTGTCCCAAGTGGATTATTTTGCTATCTTTTCTCTCATTCTTCTTTTTGCACCATGCAGTAGAGATGAAGTGGGATTTATTTTAATGACTCAGATCTGTAAAGCACAAGTTTCATCGATATGTCAAGCAGAAGCCGCTATTTCCCTTCAGATGGGATGTCCCTGACTCAAAGACAGGCAGGTCTGAACACTTACCCAGCATCGATTCCAGCACAGAAATGCTACCTTGTCCTGGCCTGGTTTTAATCACCTGTCAGTCACAGGTGAGATTTACGCAGCATTTCTCAAACAGATGCAGATTACTCAATAAAGCAAAAAGGTTGTTCCCTCAGTTCCCTCCCATATCCAGCCTCCCATTGCCCAGTGGCACCTTTGCAACACGCTGCAGCACAGAAACACTTTTCACGCAGCTCTGGACTGTATCACAGGTGTTTGCCAAACACCTTACAGAAACAAAGCCCTAGAAGTGTGGACGACAGCCCCACCACCTTGCGCCCAAGCTGGGAGAGTGGCAGAGGGGCAATGCCTCCTGTCCACACATGGGCACAGAGTTCCCGGCTGGAGAAGCAGAGCCAGAAGCCTGGCATGCTGCAAACACCCCATTTATTTTCATAGGGCAGTGCAGTGCTGATTTTCTGCTACCATAGCACCAAAACAAACACTCCAAACACAAGGTTTGTTTCAGGTAGATCTAAACACCTCATTTCAACATTCGCAGTTCTCCGGGGCTTGTTTGCTTCTCTTTAAAATGCTCACAAGTCACTGCAAAGGAATGAATCCCAGGCCCCCTAAGAGGGAGGGATACAGGAGCTCTTCAGCTGCATTGGCCAAGCAGTACCAGATGAAAGAGAAAGGCTGCAAGAAGTGTATTAGGATGCTTTTCCCAGGGAAGAGCAGCAGTCGAGTTTCCAGGTGCTTCTGCAATTAGTATGTACTTCTGGAGTGCTGAAAAGTTCCGATTAGAGGGACAGAGATATCCACCTCAGCACCCCCCGCAGCCCAACAGCAGAGGGGTTTGAGAATGAAGAGACACTCACATACCATCTTTATATCTAGCAGGTCCCTTTTAACAGACTGCAGAAAAAGGAGATCGCCTAGCACCTAACTTCCTTAGTGAATGTAGCCTGGAGAACATCTCTGTTTCTAACAAAATAGTCTGCTTTGCAAGTGCTAAAATGAACTATTTGAGTATTAAAAAAACCCCAAATCACAACAGATCCAAAAAACACTTGATTTGACTTTTGAGACAAAGCATTACCAAATTTGACCCAACTGTGTGATCACTGTGGATGTGGTACCGCTACGTTTTTAACCTCCTGCAAAGAAACTACTCCCCTATAATTTTCCCCACACTTGGTTCTAGTCCCCTTTTATGCAACCGTTTCTACTCCAAACTCTTCTCTACCTCATTTATGTGCCAGATCACTGCAGGTCTGACCCCATCCTACTCAGAGGGGAACCCATCCCTCACTCATTTCTCTCCCCCGCTCCCCCCTCCACCTTTGGCTCTTCAGAAGATCAATATTTCCTTTTCCTAGACAGGACTAATTAAAGTCTTCCCAGCCATCATTACAGCCTGAGATGTCCTGGTTTCTAGGGCACTGCAGCGGTTGTCACTCAGGGCGTGCACGGCAGGACCCCAGGGACACAGCCCAGCTGATGTCCTGCTACAGAAGCAGCACGAAGAGAGAAAGCCCCAACACTTTTCCTTTCTATCAAGTTCCCACAGCTCTCAAACACCAGCTACTCTTCCAGGCAGCACTGGTCCCCCCCACACCAGCTAACTTCCAGCACCCCTTCACCCTCCTTCCCTAGAGGGAGGCTCTGGCACAGCTGCTTTCTGCAGGCAGACCTAGCTGATCCGAGTTTCAAAAAGCCTCCGCGGGTGAACTAGCAGGCAGTTAAGCCCTGATTTTAAACTCAAAGCCTCCAAATTGACATTGCTGGCTGGGCTTTTATATATATATATATATAAAATGAGATTAGGAAGGTTTACCAGCCTACTTGGGGATTCACAGTATTTGAGGCTCAGCAATGCACATGCTAGGAAGCATCTGTGGGTGGTGATGCTTCCCTGCCCTCGAGCTAGAGGCAGAAGAAAGACCTTTGCGAGGCTCAGTGAGGAACAGGCAGGCTGATAGCCTGAGGAAAAGATCAAGAAGGGAGTTACAGGAAGAATTAATCCCCCCCACACCTAGCTATTTCTTTCAGCATGTAAAAAGCCAGTCCATTAACCGCTCTTAACTTTTGCCAGAAAGGATACTTTCCTGCCTAGCCAGCTGAGGAGGGCTTCAACTGATATGCCATCGTATCCTGGAAATGTCTCTGCCGGCTCCTGCAGTATCCCTGTAGAGGCAACCCAGGAACCCATGCAAAGAACCATGTATATATGCCTGGGGGGACAAACCCTGTGAGAGGAACCAGGCAAGAAAGGATGGAAGCTCTTTTCCGATGGGAATTAAGGGGGAATAAGACCAGGCTGAAACACTCGTTTCAAAGTGGATTTTATTCCAGGCATTAAACAGATTCTGGCACATGCTTTCTTCAAGAAAAGGGAAAACAAATTTGGGCTCCACATAAATTACATCTGGCAAAGTGCAACCTACAAGTGAGTGGGGAAAATAAACCTTTTGAAATTGATTTCTGTACAACATTAGCTTCAGCTCCTCTTAAATAAACCCCCCTTGGTTCACAGCACACGAAATTACATTGGATGATCTGATACATTAACAGCTTTCTTAAAAGGTATTACCAATGCAAATGCTCTATCTTGACAGTCTAGGGGGCTGTTTAAAGTAAAGAGGAAAACAAGGGTGAGCAGCTGCTTGTTCTGACTGTTGGAAGAAACAATTCACTGGGCCAAATTTGAGGGCTCAGTCAGTTTGCTTTCAAAAACCCCACTGGAGTCCTGTTCCAAAACACGGCACTGTGTGGACCTTGGGGAAAAAGCACAGGTAACATAGTTCCTCCTTCCTTTCAGTGCAAGGGAAATGGAAAGTATACCAATAATGAGTTTGGACAAAACTTTGTTTATTCTGAGGCTTTGCCCACACTTGAAAGCAGCCTTTTGTAATGCACCTCCTTTTCAGCAGTTGCTAAAATCCATTGGAAACCAATGGCTTCCAGTAGGTGATGTGGGGGGAGGTCAGCGGTGGGCCAACAGGAAGGTCCTGTGAGCAGTGCTCTAGCCGACAGCAGAATGTGACAGTAGGGAGGTGACCTCAGGAGAACGTGTCCAAACCCAGGTAGAGTTAGGGCTCTGGTAGCCCCTAACTCCAGGGGGAATTTAAGTTACTGATGTCTAGCATATGGCCACCTTTTCCCTTTTCTCCCGCAGGCTGGGGCACCTAAAGAAGGACAGTGTCCAATCTTCAGCTGCCCCGGCTCACAGTCCCAAACGGATACCAGTTCACACTCTGCCAGGTGGTGAGCAGTAGGAAGAGAGGCACAAACCAACACAGCTAGTCCAGGTACCTCTGCTCCGGGAGCGGTCAGTAACCTCCAACATTGGAGCCAAGCGCAAAGTCAAGGGCAGTAGCCAGCGTGCTGACAAGAGCCCATTGAACCAGGGCTGGCCCAAAGCTCAGAGACTGTATGTAAGCAGGGCTCCCGTGGTCTGCAGCAGCCAGGAGAATTGTTTGTAGAGGAGCTGGGTCCTAGGCCCAGTACGGTTATGAAGAAGGAACTGCAAGAAAGCTGCACGCGCACAGTGGGAGCAGGAAGGAAGGAAGCGGTACCTGGTGGAGGAGTGAACATGCTGTTAGCTGCAACCCTTAAGCTGCTGGAGAGTGAAATGGGGGAAGCTCAGATGGTCCACTTAGGATGCACTTTGATGAAAACTCGTAATCCTTTAGCACTTCATTGTATACAGAGCTTACTACCTGCTCAATAGCCTTTAGTCTGTCTTTGCATCAACTTTTTTCAAGCCAGGTATGTGAGAACTTGACCATTCCTGTCTCCCACTCCCTAATGATGATGTTCTGGAAGTAGCATCTCCTGCATATTCTTGTTTAAAAATGCGATTGCTACTAGGATGGCATCTCTCCTTGCTGATAGGTCTGCCTGCCCTGCCCTCTTTCTGTTCCTAGGCTATTTTCTTCTCTGCTCTTTCCTGGCCTCAGTGGCTCAGGCCCGAAGCATCTCTATATAGGGAAAGAGAAAACTCTGCAGAGTCAGTGCCCTCATTCCCACACAGAAATGTGGCTGCACCATGCTGTAAGCTTGGGAGCAAAGGGAACTGCCTCCTGAGTTTTCACAGTGCAGGCAGGTCATTCATCTAGTTAATCAGTGTTGAGATGGTGAGCTGATGTCAAAGTGAAGGTGGAAACAGGAAAAGAGCTCCTGCCACCTGGCTGATTTAATTTTTTAAATAAAAGAACTGAGAACAGAAAACAAATCATCCAGTTCTCACACAAGCACTTTTGAGCACATGCAACGTATGAAGAACAGTATCTGTTCTTTTGTCAACTGTTTGGGCTAATACCAACGTAGGAAAAGAATTAAAAAGGGATACAAGTATGACCAAAAGCAGACAGCTGTTCAGAATCCAGATGAACATCCTGTTCTTTTACAGAAAGGATCCAGGCAAACAATTGCCTACTGAAGGTGGCCCCACCATCTGGTTCCCCTGCCAGGCTCTTGGAGAGGAGGGTTGGTTTACAAAACCTAGCTCCAAGAGGAAAATTTAACAGATCTAGCAGGAGAAGGTAACGTTGTGGGGATTTTGTTTGTTTGTTTGTTTTTTTGTTTGAATAAGTAAGCTTGCCCTGGCAGGTCTGAAAACCCACACTCAGCTACAGCTGTCTGGTTAACTGGGAGCAGGACTGGGATGCTAGTTAGAGACACCCATTGTCTTCAGTACTTCCAGAACGCAAAGGAGAGGTCTCTCCTGGCGGGCCTGTACTACGGCAGCATGCGTGCAGGGGGCAGTTTCTGCTTCACCAGCTAACCTCTCCAAGATGCTCACTGGGAGGACAGCTGGGCGCCCCAAGTGGAGCGGCCCTAGGTCTTTTAGCCTCCTCTTTCTGAAAGAGAGGGGGAAAAGCAACTAGACAGAGGGATTGGGTGGCTTGTCGTGCTGGGCTGTGTTCACAAGGGCCATGCAGAGCCGGAGAGCCAGTAAGAGGGCTGTGCTCCTGCCCGGCCAGCAGCAGGAAGTCTGCAATGACCGAGGGGCTGTCCCCTTCTGCCTCTCACAGCGAGGAACCGGGTGGGCTCCTGCCAGTGGCCTGAGCCAAGTGCAGTGGAACTGTCAGTGTGCGCTGCCTACACAGCTCTTCCCATCACCTTCGGTGTGGGGTGCAGCCAGGCAGTGTCTGATAGCACCAGAAAGAGCAGCCAGAGAACGGTCCCAGCCTCCCTGGCATCCCAAAGTCCAGCACCTGCCTCTGACCAGCTCTGCAGGAGTGTGGTGCCCTGAACCCAGGTCCAGCTGGGCTGCCTGCCAGCTTGGATCACTCATTGGAGGCAGGGCTGGCCTTCCACCCGTAAAAAACTGGAAGCAAGAATTCAACAGGGAATAGTCCTCAAAACAATCCCTGCTTATGCTGCTTAAACAGATTGCCCCTTTTCCAGCTCTCTTGTCAGCGTTGTGCCCCATTTCCCAACCTCAGCCCATTTGGCTGTATGGCAGCTGCTGCAGGCAGCGGAAGGAATGGGGCCACCACAAAGAGATTACAAACCTGCCCCCAGAGTCTGCTAGTTCCTTCCCAGCCCCTCCACTCATGATGATTCTTCTTCTGGGTAGTTCTCACTGAGACACATGCATGCATAAATGATGCATGATGTTAGAGCGAAAAGCCAGGGAAGCCAAAGAGCTACCAATGTTTGTATAAGCATCGTTTAAGCTGCTGGACTGAAGGTCATGGACTCCAGATGCAGAGAAAGGAATGGATGGGGAGAGCTGCAAGGCAGTTCTAGTCACTCCATGTATTGGGCTGGGTCCTCCCCCCTCTCTGGTTGCAGCTGTGCACAGACATCAGCTACAAAGGAGAACTTACAACAGATGGGAAGATTTCAACAATTCTCCTTATCCCCCTCTCACCCCCAGCTTCTTTTCCGAAAAGCTCAAAAACACCAAGTGCTCAGCTGAAATGGTGGCTTGCAGATGGGCACAATGAAAACATTTAGGGTCAGACATAGAAAACCATTCCTCCCTTCCCGATCCCCTTCTGTTCCCAAAGTCTCATGCACAAAGAAACAAGGAGATCTCTGTGCTACCATCATGTTGCTTGTAGCAGCTCCCACTGTTGGCCAGGTACATCTGCTTGGCAAGGGTTCGTCACCACTCTCCCAGTCTGGTTTTCCAGGCAGAGACCGCTGACAAAGTGTTGAATGAAACTGCCTTTCATCTTCCACTTCTGTGAGGAGACAGAGGAGAAATGCGCTGTTACTTCCATTTCATCACGGAACTGTGTCTCCAAGCTGGAGGAGAAAGGTTGAGCGTAAACCACAAGAAATCTCCAACAACTAGGGACACTGAAAATCTGGGTCCGGGCAGCATCTCCAAAGCACTGTTTTCCTGTATTAACAATACCTGGAGTTTGAGTTTAGCTGAATTATAAGGCTAGATATTCATAAGCATCTAGAAGGCAAACAACACAAAAATCAGCAACTAGTGGCATTTTCAAAAGCATATTATATTCACAATTTCCCTGCCATTCTTTGGCCTGCATCTTGAGGCATCTAGATACCTGTCAAAATCTGAAACCCTTCTATGGCTTCTTTCCAATCCATAGACAGCAAAGCATTGAAAGCCCTCCCAACATGGAAAGCAATCCATCCACAGAAAGGAAAAATCACATGAGACTGATGAAGAAACAGCTTGACATCACTGGTGGACCTCAAGGAAGTTGCAGAAATGATAGGCAAAGGAAACAGAAAAACTCCTGCAATATCCAGAGAACGTCAAAACCTACCAACGTTTTAATTCTTGGGTAACATGGAAAACATTGCCACATGCTGTGTGGTTTAAGACATCCAGTTATGTTCACAAGTTGCTGGTAGGTCTCCTCCAAATCTGCGTGCTGGTTATGTTTCCTGGAGGGCAGGGCAGTTCCAAAGCCGAGAGCAATCTGTTACTCCCGTATCACATATTCCTTCAAGACTAAATACCTGAGGCAGGATCACTTTGCCAGCACTGCTAGCCCTGACTGACAGAATACCTCTAAAGGAGAGCTGTTTGTGCAGCAGGAAGAAGCTGGTTTTAATAGGGAAGGGGGCAGAGGAATGCAGTGATGACAGAGAGGAAGATACAATGCAGTCTGTGCACTGCAATACCCTCACCAGCTGCTGCAACCCAATGCCTACACAGGTCCCAGAACCATCTGGCTCTCATCTGGCAGAAGTCTCCCTGCAAACAGCTGAGGAAGAGTTAATACGATAAAGCCGCAGCTGTAATGACAGAGTGGAAAGCAGGAGGTCTTCTTCCCTGGAAAGCAGCACACCGTGCCTAGCTGCACAGCAGCCTCCCCACCACCGCTTCCCAGGGTCACAGACACCTCAGTGAAGAGCGTCTTGACCTTCTCCAAAGCACACCTACTGTGCAAAGGGAAGCTCTTCCTTGCCCTCCACCGTCCCCCTGCCTCTCTGTACTTGTGAATTCCCAGCCTCCTCCTTTGCTTTCCTCTGTGCATGTGCAATAGAATGCCCACCAGCCATCTCCCCCACACATCCCATAGCTCACCAGAAGACCCTGCTGTAAAGGAGTATGCTGTTATGAGATTTGCAATGGAGGACAAGGGCAATTACAAAAAGACACTGGTTTTCTTCTCTCCCCCTAGCCGTTCAGGAGAAAACTAGCACCACTTGGAGGCTTGCTCATGTCATTCCTCCAGATCAGAGACCTGCTGCTGTGTCATCTCTCCATGCTGAGCAGGTACCCACTGTGATGTCTGTAGGGAGAATCTACAGCAACAGACACAGAGGACACTAGCAAACACTCACGAGAGCACATTTTCTGCTGCTAACAAACTACACCAGATCAATCAGTTTCTCAGTGAATCACACCACTGGAAAGCCCGGATCCTTATGTTCAACAGAAAGTGGGACAAGGATGGGGAGGGGGGAGGAGAAACACTGCAAAGGTGACAGAGTTGAATATAAGGCTCAGCTGGGCTGCAGGGAGATGCCATGCATGGAGCTATTATTATAAAGTGTACTGACAGTAAAAGCCAAAGTAGGGCTCTTCATCTCACATGGGGGCGATACTTTAAAAATGATGGATTCTACCCTTTCTGGGCAGAAACTGTGCTTTGCTGCCCTCCGTGAGATACCAGAGCAACTTCCCTGACTTTACTTGAACATCTCACAAGACCCCCCTGCCTGACTGCCAGACCACAGGATTACCAAGGACAACCCAACACCTAATCCTGTAGGGACACATCGTATCTCAGACCCTTGAGGAGGGTGGGCAGTAGGAATGGGTGGAAAGATGAGATAGGATGCTCATCTCCCATTGTCACCCATCTCTCAGCTGGGCAACTTAGCCTAAACTAGTCACCTGGTGAAATACTTATGGGGGGGTCCAAGGTACAAGCACCTTCGGAGAGGGCCCAGCTTTCTCCACAGGCCACAAGGGGAGCCTTGGACAACTAACTTTTAAATGACAGTGACGATGCCCATCTTTAGGAAAAACAAACAAACAGAGCAGAAAGCTCCTGCACGTGCAGCCAAATATTACAGAAAGTCCTCTCCTCTCCTACACCCAGACATTATGACTTGCCTGTACTTGGAAGGAAAGCTTTTGGAAGATACAAGCATTGCACAATCTGAAAAATTTTGGCTTGAAAATCTTCCTTGGTCTCCCTTTCTTGTGCAGATGGAGACAATACATTTTACTGGTCACAGCAGGCTTGGAATGGAGATGGAAAAATAAGAATCCATATTTTCTTTGAAATATTGTGTCTTGGTCCTCTTCCCCAATGTCGACCAAAAACTTCCCCACTCTTTCGTAAAGCTCTCTCTCCATCTTTATTATCTATCATTGTAAAGTACTTTGAGGTGACTGGATAGAAGTACTCCATGTGCAATTACTAATAGAAAAGTCAGAAATAGCCAGTCCTCTTCTACCCAATACATAAAAGAGCTGAAAGTGTTTACACTAGCGCAATTTTTCAGGGTAATCCAAAGTCAGGTTTTCATTCCTTCTCTTATTCAATAGTCTATACAAAGTTGCATTTGTCTGCACTTCGGGTAATATGATACACTGAGAAGCAAGGTGGGAAAAATTTCCCGATCACGTCCAAAGGCACACAGGGCTTCAAATACTGTTTGTCTCACAAGAAAACTAAGTGTCCTCATTTTCAGGCTGGGGTCACATTCCTTCAGCACATTTTAATGAAATATGGCTGTTTAATAGGATTTCTCAGCATGCTTCTTGTTCTGTTGGGAAATACTGTGCCAGTGTTTCTCATTTTCATTCTTTTGTTTTAGTGTCTGACTCTCACTTTGCCTTCTATTTGTCCTCACTATAACACAAATTAAAATGCCACTCCCACCGTCAGTCAGAGCCAAAACCAAAGCAAAAAGCAATAATTTATTGTGCGTTCAACTAAAAAATGCTATTCTCCAAATAACATTATGGATAACATCCATCTGGTTTGAAATCTAGTTCTGATTATACAGAATAGCTCTTGGCTGGTCTTCTGCTAGCAGTGCCAGCTGTTGCTGTTGAATGATCAACAGGATCATGGTGCCAAACAGATTTTGTTCCTGGTTCCCTTCAACCCAAGGGAGAATAGTCTGACAGAACTGAAAACCATCTAAATTTTGACCATTGTCTCATATCCTAGTTGCAAAATTCTAGGCTTATTTTGAAGTAATATTTTAGATACAGCTTATAATTCTGTAAAGCCTCTGCTAGAGTATTACATATATGTTAGATGGACTGTTGTTAGCACTCAAAAATAACAATGAAATTACCTGCCCTCTGGTCACGCTTAATGCACAACAGCTGTGTAGCATGAGCACAGTTTCAGTGTGTTTGAAAACGGAAAGCAACTTTAGGATCTGCATGACGCTGTCGTAAGGTTTGAACAAATCTGCCCTGGTGACACTAACAAATGAAGTTATCACGTGCCCCATTTTTTTGTCAGAACTCTTGCTTTTGCATCACTCAGACATAGACATGAAGTCTAGATCCAGAAAAGTCCAAATGTCTTCCACCGTAGACCTCTGATGACACTAACACCAGAGATGTTCAAAGCTGGGCTTTCATCACACCACCATCTCCTCTTAAGATACCATATGTGTGATGCACATTGCCCAGGCTCACCCCCTTCCACTCAGAACACCTACTAGGGGCTCTTGCTTGCCACCTCCATCTCTCTGAAGTGGCTCAACTTCCCTTCCTCCACCCCCACTCAGCCCCTCTGACTTTCTGAGAAGCCCACTTGAACTGAGGAGCGGCTACACCCACGTGCAGTTTGAAAACACTGCTCTCCCCCCAGCACTCACACTTTGGGCCACACTCTCACCCATGGAGACACAGGCAAGTTGTAGGGCAACTGAGGGAGTTTGTTCCCTCCAGCTCTGCTCTTTCATTTTTGCACTTTAAAGTTACTACAGCGGTGGCTGTCTCCTTGAAACTTAACTTCCCAAATATCAGGAGCTAGGCTTGCGTGACATCCTAGGCAGGGGGTTTTGCAAGCTGCCAGCCCAGGAAGAGCCAGAATCCCTCTCTGTCTTGGCTCTCTGTTGCCAGAAACATGCCTTGTCAGCCCAGACATACACCCTCAGATGACCCCCATAAAAGTTGTTAGCTTCACTTTCCACTTTCTAGCTAGGAGCTGACAGAGAACGAGTCAGTTCCCAAAATAAGCAGAAAACGTTGCATTAGATGCAGGTGGCCCCTCTAGAAAAGAGATGGAGGAGAGAGAACGGGATAGTTTGCAGAGATATCTGACTTCGAGCTGATTCAAATTCAATGTCAGTATTAACAACAATTACTGTTGTGTTTATGGAAGGAAGGGACCATAACAAAATTCCCCAAGAACACAACAAGCTTGAGCATTGCAAGTAGAACTGGCTTTATAAGTAGAAATCTGAAATGGGAGTTTGGGACTTCCAAAAAACCCCAACATTTCAGAGCATTTCAACCCAAATCAGAGTAAAAATTCAAATGCTCTTCTCCTGCATCACCCCCACCTCATCCCTTCAGCTGCAAGGTGGTTTGGAATGGTGGCTGTGATTCAAATCAGTCTCTACTTACTTGAAATGCTTAAACAAAATCCTTGCTTACAGTCAGTTGGCTAAATCACCTGCTAGGTCAAGTCCTTGATTTAAGTGCAGTTTGTTCACATAAGGTAATGGAAAACAACAGCTCACATCCTTAAGTGTGTGTGCACGTCTTTATAATGAGCCTGTATATAATCAACACATCAAGGCTCAATAAATCCTATTCCAGCAGCAGAATGAGCCTGCTTATGTTAGGGTGGATTAATCTCTCTTCTGATTAATAGGGCTTGCTCTCCACCCCCCTTCAGGGGACCCTTGTCCTTCCATGACAGGGGAGGCGGGGAAAGACAGCTGATTTTGGCAGCTGCTAGAGTCCTCTCTGCTGCCAGGGAGGAAAATGCTGCAAGGCACCTAAGGGGAAGCTAAGTGACCTAATTACACAGCAAGGGGGTGAGTGATTACCAAAAGAAAAAAGAGCAGGCAAGCACAGCCCACCTGGGATATTCTTGCAAGGCTAATCCGAAATCAGAGTTTTCCCAGCGTATTTACAGTGACAACTCTTCAAGACATTTCTGCATTAACCAGCCCTCCAGAGGAAAGTCTACATGGGCTTTCCATAAATGGGCAAGACTGGATTTCAGTGCTTTCTTTCAGGAAGAACTAAATTCAGAGATTCGCATAGCATTGAAAAGTACTGACAAAAGAGGATGCTGCTGAGGCCTAGTAGCAAACTGAGCTGTCTCCTACTTTGGGGCTATCAAAACAATAGATGTGTCAGAACACACAGAGCCAGCACAGCCACAGATGACAGAAAATGTGTTCTGTCTTGGTGTAGAGGGAAGCACAGGAACTAGGGATGAGACAAGCCCAGTCCACTGTCTGCCAGTGCTTCATTGTCACCTGTTGTGTTTTGCCGAGTTCTTATAAAAAGGCACATCACACCTCTGTGAGGGCACCCTGGCCATTGCAGAGGCCATCTCTTCCCTTGTGCTGCAAGGCAAAATGACTTATGTGTCCTGACAGATGAGGGATATACATCTTGGAAACGGCATACGAGTCACAGAGCTGCATTTTGTTGGGAACACTGTTGCTGTGTATTTTTCCTCAGGGAGCAGTTTGGGTGGAACATACGGTGCTTTATGTCAGTCAGTATTTCTCAAATGAGTTTTAAAGGTCTGTTCACATGTCGAAAGACAGCACAAAGAACACAGTTCTCGCACTTCTAAACAAGTTAACAAATGATAGCACACACCACCCTTCTCTTGGGTATCTCAAAGCATTCACTGCTTATCTACCCCTCTCTGATGCTCCATCTATGCACCAATCCGGCTGAACAGAAATGTATCCAAGGAGCGAGGTCGGGGTGCTATTGAGCTGGAGCTAACCATGCTGCTGAGGGGCCAGGCAGAGCAGACACACACACTCTAGTGTGGTCTGTACTCCTCACTTTGGTTGTGGGCAATCTCATACATCCGAGCTTATGAAACACACCAGAGAGGGAGATGCAGAAGGGACTTTCATACGCTTTGATAGTACTGTTTGCCCCTGCAGGCTGCACTGATGTAGGAACACTGGCGTGTGGCAATGCAGGGATTAAAAACACGTGCACAGTTACCTACCTGTCTGCCGTCTTTTTGATTACAGGCTTCCAGTGTGATTTGAGAGCCAGTAGAGAAGGAGGTAATGGAAAGACACTTGTCCTGCTGCCTAATTAGAGGGTCACTGAATACCCACTCCTTTGGCATAAGAAAAAGAAAGGTTCCATTAGGATCATAATGGTGATCAGATGAGGGAGAAGGAGTTTTTTCAATGAGGTATTTCAAAAACTTGTATCCTTTGTTCAACTCTTACCACAGGTTCCCTGGGAAGACTATGGCACCAGTCATCACCTGATCAGAAGTTTATGCTCAGGCTTGGTGCGTCATGACTGTTTCAAAGCCTGCAGCTGTCTCCCCTGACCATCTGAGCTGTCTGATTAACCCTGGATCCCATGCAACTCCCTGCTCTGCAGCTTTACAGATTTAGGCCTACAAAGCAGGGAGGACCCCGACCCCTGATTTACATAACATGAAACTGCTTCTGCATATTTTACATAGCAGATATGTTCTGTAACAGGAATCTGAGACCTATAGATTGTCAAATGAAGCAAAACACATGCAAGCATATCTATGGGCCAACATATATCACCAGCATACATAAAGCACGAGCCACTTCATTTTTCCCTTCTCTCACTAGATGGATACCCAACCCAGTCAACTATTATTATTATACTTTCCCCAAGGAAGAAATACAAAATGCAGTAAGTTTCAGATATTTCAAACGGTAATGACATGGAACAATGAGTCAGATTAAATGGCATGTTGAATGCTGGCTGCAAACTGGTTTCCAACAGTTAACAGATGTGAATATGTATTTTCTGCCATAAAATATCTTACTGAGACCCTTAACTTTCTCAAGCTGTTTCCCTGCTGCTTTTGGCCACCAGAAGAAGAGCCTGAGTGCAGATCCTCAGCTGGTATAAACCAGCACAGCTCCACTGCAGTTAGGAGAGCTTCACCACATTACTGCAGCTGGGTCTTGGCTATTTAAACTCTATTTGGGCTTTATACTGAAACACATCTGTAAAACAGCACAATTCAAGCCATCTGCAGCTACAGTTGAACTGGCAGAATGAGGAACATTTCTGATCCTGGGAAAATCTCTCACCCCCGTGCCAGGGTACGAGTCAAGCACACCCCAGGACCAGTTCTCATGGGTTGGATGATGTAGCAGAGCACACCCAAGCAACGGCATGAGTGGGAACAGCTGCATGACTCAAACCCTGGTCACGTCCCTACTGCACAGACTAGTCACACCCCTGAGCATTCAAGCACTACCTGTTGCGTTTAAGTGATGAAAACCTTCCCGCTCTATGTCTGCCTTCTGGGTCTGTTGAGCCAACAGAGCTCTAAGAGATGGGCACAGCTTTTTCTGCTTACTATTAAAATCATTAACAGTGCCAACTTCCTTCATTTACCTCTGTAAAAACCCACCAAGGCCAGAGATGCTTTTTCATTCACCAGTAATAAAAAGGGCAGAAGCAGAAGCAAAGCATCAAACTGAAGCCTGCCTTACCTGAGTGACAGGTGGATTGTTCACTGTTCCTTTACAGATTCCCATGCCAGCCAATGCATTCCCTGTGGTATCCTGTGCCCGAGACTCCAGGCAGTTTCCTCCTTGTTTAATTATTCCTGGAACCAGCTCTTTTTCAGGAACCCTTGAAGTAAAATGACAGTTGCATGGCACTTCATACACAGAAATGTCCAAACCACACATGCATGTAGAAGGGCGTAACTGGCCCCTTACTGAAACATAGTCCCCTTTATTTGACAGAAAATGAACAATATCATGCTAGCTATCCACTGGAAATGCCAGGAGGAGGCAAAAGTCAATGGACAACTTGGTCAAAGGGCTGGTACCCTTTTGTTTCAGAAGGCGTAAGGTGCTTCAGGTGCACCCCAAGCAGTCCAGTGTGATGTCTCTTCTGAAAAAGGCCATTGCCAGTAAAAAGCCATATCCACACTGATTTATTCTGCTTCTGCCTCCCCCTTTTCCAGAGTCTTCCAGACAGGAAAGATCTGTCAAGGCCAAACTACAGCTGGATGTGTTAGCCTCAATCCACGTTAGCTACAGACTTTACTTGACTGAGATTAAAGGTGTGCTGTCAGGGTGTGTTAGCTAGCAAGTGCTAACAACACAGCTCTACCCAGGCTGCCTCCCAGCAGAGCAATGCCACAGCATTACTGCATCCTGAGCTGGGGCAGGGGAAGTCACAGGCACAGCTGGTTCTGGCATTCACCTGGGCTTTCTCTGAACCACCTGCACCTCTGCACTGAGGCTGTCCAGCTCTACTTGGCTCAGCTACCTCCAGGCAGAGCATCCAACAGGCAGAGATGAAGCCTTAATGGGGAGGGATGTAGTGCTATGACACTTGTCTACAACCCGCACCTCCGAAAACACCACTGTTGCAAATCTCTGAGGGACAGCTGTATGGAGCAGAGGAGAGGGCTGCCAGAGGTGAGAGCAACAAACTTTTTGCAGAGTTGTGATGATACAAGCCAGGAAATCACAGGATGTTTCTCACCAAAAAGAACAGAGGAAAACCTTTCCCAAGTATAAATCTGTCTTTTGCCTGCTGCTGTCAAAGCTCAGCTTCTTGTTGTGACCCACCTCCCAGATCCTTCAGAGATTTCTACAAGCAGAGAACTGACTCACTTGAGCTCAGGGTAGACGTTCTCCAGATACCACTGAAAGGATTTACAGTTCAGTTTGCGTCGTTGCTCCACTCGGTCTGTAACACTGGAAACACAGGCAGTTTTTTGAGGATAAGGTAGTGAACAGGAGGGAGGGGAACAATGAAGATTGATCAGGAGGTTTGAGGGACATATATGACTCCTCCCCCTTGCTCATTCTCCCACCTAGTTGTTGCTGGGTTCAGAGCACTAGCAGTCACCTGAGGTAAAAAGGAGGAGAGAGGCAAGTGGCAGGAAATAGAAAAGGAAGACATAAACACCTTCAGAGAGCTATTCTTGCACTTCCTTTGGCTCAGAATGATGGCAGGGCCCAGGTCCTACAGTGTTAAATAATAAATTACAGAAAAACTATTTACTGCAGGACCACAAAAGCGCTTCTGCCTCTGGGTGCTCCTGTAGAGGCATACCATGAAACCTGCACAATCAGCACCTCCTGAAAAGGTCTAGAAAGTGTTGGTGCTCAGGTATATGCAAACAGTTAATCTGTGTGTGCTAGAGGTGAGGGAACAGGGCAGCAGCTCTAGGCTCAGGTTGGGTTTCAGACCTAGAGAACGTACTTATTTGTTCTTAGGCAGTTTGGGGAAAGAGGACGAGTCTAAGGGCAAATTAACTCAGCATCCCCATAACTGCTGCAGCAGTCCTCCCACTGCTGATTTGCTTGGCTTTAGCTGGCTGAAGAAAAGGACTTCCCTGAAGCAGTCCTACTGAGCAGTGACACTAGGGACTCTGCTCTTCAAGCTATACCACTACATTTGTCTGTTGGGAAGGACTTTCAATTGTATCCATGCTCCTTGCCATCCTCAGCCCACAGAAGCCACTGTACTGCCCATACCTGCGGCTAATGTACTTAGATCGTATATTCACATCAAAATTGTGGGGAAGGAAGGCCCATTTTAGACCCAGTTGACAGTGATGGTGTCAGAGGCATTTGCATTCCAAAATTTAGATTTAATGCAGGTTCACTTTGCCTGAAATCAAATCCTGCAGCTTTGCTCCAGCTCTTATTCAGCCAATGCTGCCAGTAAAGCCACTAGGCAGTCTGTGTGAACAAGAACTGCAGGCTTTGGCCCTAAAACACATTAGCAATATATCCATATCCAATATGCAGTAGTCCAGTTTCCTTCACAAGCAGTAGGGTTACTTGCTATTTGGCCATAGCGCAGCTGCTGCAGTCAGCTCAAAGACAGATAAATTAGGTAGGCACAGATATTTGTACAAAAATATGTAATGCATCATGATAATAAAGCAGGACGTACAACAAAAAAGTGAGATAAATTAGGTAGGCACAGATATTTGTACAAAAATATGTAATGCATCATGATAATAAAGCACGATGTACAACAAAAAAGCGTGCGTGGGTCAGACCAAACCTGCTTGTCATCACATAAGAAGGAGATGCATCATTACCCATAGCATGTAGTTAGACATAGACTTAAGCTGACACAATAATCACTTGTTCACAGGCAGATATAACCTGCAGATATAACCCACAGATATACATCACTCCTGGGATTTTTTACATTTATTTGGGAGTTATAGGGGTTTGTTAGCACAGAAAGCAAGCTCTCCCCTCATCCCAGGTTTTGGTGTCCATCACTGATTTCTGGGTCACAAAGAACGCTTAAGCCCTTAACACTGAATCCCATGTGGCGTGGAGACAAGACAGCTTTAGCAAAGGTGCTGTAAGGAGCACAATTCTGCACAGAAGCAGGCTCAGCAGGTGCCGGAGACAAGTCACAACCAGACTGTGTTTCTAAAGGAGATGTCTCACCATCATCTCTCCTGCCCTACAAAGCAGGCAAACCACCCATTCACTCACCAGGAAAGAGGGGAGTGCACCAAGTGCAACCTGCCCCGTGTCTCAGCTAGCTGTGCTTGCCCCAGGATTCTGCATCCGCACAGGATCAAGCTCTAGTAACTGCATAGCTCGCATTTCCAGAGCAGCTGCATGCTGTGTTAGAAAATATTCTTATCTATCCGTTTAAAAAGTCTGGCCTTTTAATTCCATTACAGATCCCTTCGGCCTTCTACTAACAAATGATTTATGCAGGGTTACTTGGGGAAAAATAAAGTGAATTAGAAGCAAACCTTGTTAGCCAGACACTCAAGCTGCAACCTCCCTGGCAAGCCAACTATTCAGAGCATCTCTGTTTCCCACACTTAGCTCAAGAGAAGATCCAAAAACTATTTCTTGCTAGCAAGGGGCTTACCAGAGCCCTCCTACTGAGGTCTGAGGGCAGCTTACCTTCCAAACGATTTCCCAATGGCAGATGGCCGGGCCTCATAGTAGTACTGCTTGTATTCATCCATCCACACCTCTGCTGTGCGTTTGGTGTTCCTGCATGGGGATGAGGAGATGCTTTGCTGAGTGCTGCTGGAGAACCTGCCCTCCCAGCGAGCAGGCACTGGGTGGGCAGACCCAAGGCCTGTCTGCCAGGAGGGAGTGGAGGACAGTCCCAAACATGAAAGACAACGGGCAGTACGGATGGATATAGATTAAATGTGTTAAGCCTACAAAGCCTTGCAAGGATGCTTCAGTTCAGAAGTTAAAATTTTAATAGCCATAGTTTACCATGATTTTTTCAAACATGCTCCCTCTGCAGAGACACCTGGACTGACTGTCACCATCACCCTGCTTTACTGTATCCCTTTCCCCAGATTAGAATTAACACCACAGAATAATTCAGCTTGGAAAGCACCTCTAGGTATCACCTGGTCCAACCTCCCGCCCAAAGCAGACTAGCTTCAGGTTAGGTCATGTTGTTCAGGGTCTTGTCTGGTCCAGTTTTGAAATCTCCAAGGATGGAGATTTCACCTCTCTGAGGCCCTGCTCCAGTGCTTAACTGCTGTCATTGTGAAGCACTTTGTCTCATCTCTTTTCTGTTCCTGAAGTGGAAGCTGTCCTTAGGGCTTGTCTTAGAGCACATACAGCTCAGTAGGATCTCTGGACTCAAAAGCAGCTCAGAGACAACAGGGACGACTAAGGACTGATGATACACTTGCACATGTCATAGGGCAGTGCCCCCGAATGGCCAGGGTCTCTCTGGGGTACTGCTCCTCCCCTCCATTGCAGACTGAGGAAGAACAAGATGCACTAGTACAAACAACAGAGAAGGGAACAGGTTTTGTTCACAGAAAACAGCAACTCATCCTTCCCTTGAGAACAGATGCTCAGCCACAAGCTGTTCTCCTCTGTCATCAGGCAGAAAGACAACAAAGAATTCAGGCTTATTTAGTCATGCCCAACATCAAGGTGACCTGGCTGCTACCAGGAACTACCCAACACCTACTTGATGTAAGTCAGTGCATTGCCTTCAGGGAAGTCATAGGGATGGCGCTTCCTGAACACGTGTCCCACTCGACTGCAGGGAACGATCTCCAAGCTGCCACCGCACATCCACACTCGGAAAGAGAGCTCTGGAAGAGACCCCAAGAGTCACACAGCTGCAGGCAAATCAGCAGCATTTCCAAGAAGGGCAACTTCAGCAGTGTGCCTGAAAATCTTGCCCCTCTGCTCTGGATGTATTGCCTGCAACAGCAAACCCAGGAAAAGCGATTCCGTGGTGAGAGTGGAAAAACTGTCCTCCCTTTGTTAAAATGGAGGCAGCCCTTGTGGCTCAGAGACTTCCTAGCCTTCTCCAGTTCCACTCCTCTCTTTGGTCCCCTGAGCGTTTCAGTGAGGCACCTTTCCCTTTGACCAGGTCCCTGTGGTTGCTCTCAGGCATTCAGGATGGTATCTGGCAACAGACTGAGATCACCCCCACACCCACCTTGTTTTGGACTTCTGTAACTCTCCAGCCCTGCACATGGATGGAAGAAAAAAAGAAGAGTTCACTGCGTAAAGCAAATCACGCGAGTAAGAAAGCAAGTTTAGGAGACAAGGAGAAAGAAGAGAACAAGATGAGGGTATAGGAAGTGAGTCAATGTCTACCGCAGAGTCCTCTCCCTTGTATCTCTATGTTATCCACCCTACAATGTTTTGTACTTGTCCTGTTTGGCTCTGTTAACTACAAAAAAAACCCAAAACAGAACATGTGGATGACTGGGTTACAGTTTGTCATCAGTTGCTTTTGCTAGGGGAGCTACTGAGAGCAGAAACCAGTCTAATGGTGTGACTATAAAAATATGGAGAGAACTCTGCTACTTGAAGAAATCCAGCTGGTCCTGAAGCTAAATTCAACATTTTGTTAAAGGATTAGAAGAACACGGTGCTTTGATGTACAGGCGCTAATTTGCATCACAGAAGAGATGTGACCTCGCTCAAGCTTATGGGTCTGTCCTCGCAAGTTTAATCATTACCACACCGGAGGGGTTTTCCACTTGCGTTTCATGTGGCGGTGAGAAGAGAAGGAGGAGGAAGGAAAATGAAAATTAGCTGAGTAGTTTGGTAGTCCTTACCAAAAGGGCTTCAGATTGTGTAGACTGATTACTTCAAAAAATTTTACTCAGTTGGGATCTCCCTCCAGTAATGCCTGAACTATGGGGCTCTGATGTTTAGAAATTAAAAAGACATTATGTATCCAGATCTAATGGCTGTTTCAAAGCATGTACACACACTAACATCTTCCCAACCTTTGTCTTTCTTTCTGACTTTCCTCTCTAGCTCCTGGGAAAGGTTGTTTAAACAGTGTGCTGGGGGGAGCAGGAGGGAGATGGTATATTTAATCTAGCTTCTAAGTAAAAAAAACATTATATTAGACTGTATTTTGTGGCATTTCTTACTAGCTCTTGTCTCTCCCTGACTCTTTCTAAGAGCTTATTATTTTCAGTCTCTTTTCAACAGGGAGTTCCAGCTTTGAAGAGACGAAGGGCTTTAAAAACAAAAAAAACAAAGGCCAAGACTTAAGTTTCTGCCTGGTGGTGTGTCCAGCTGGCATTTGCTGTCCTGGAATGAGGTTCTGACTCACTCTGGCCTATAACAAAAACAAAACTCTCAATCTAGCATGTGTAACTTAAAGCTATGTCCATTTCCCAAGAGAGGATTTCTCATGCCATATTGATATCTTAGGCACACAGACAGACTGCATGTCCAGGTTTGTAAATGAAAGGATTCTTTAAAGAAGGGTGAAAGAATGCAGATTTTGGGCACAGAAGAGAACATGGAGATCAAACATAGCTTATTAAGGACTTTCATCCATCCTCTGATGGAAAGCATAGTTTCTGCTGTATATTTTCCAGGACATGACCTAGTCCATATGTGTTTTAAATGACTTCATCACTATGGCTTTTCCCCATCGCAGTGGAAAAAAAGGGGTTTACCAGATCACATCCAGCTGGAAGGATACGTAGGCAGCTCGTAATTGCTGCCTAATCATTTCTGTGTACCTGCTGTGTGTGAAGAGCTTGTCCGGTTCTGTGCCCTACCCATACATTCTCTTATCCTGTTTCCTCACAGGCAAAAAGTTTCAAAGAAGTAGTTTATTAAAAACGGCTTTTGTTGGCAGGGAATGTCCCTTCTCACCCACCCAAATTAGTCAGAACCACTCTCCCACCTCACCTGCAAATGGTGACCTTATCCAAACAGTTCCTTTCCACTCGAAATTGTAATTTGTAATAAAAAGTGTTCCAGAACATTATCAACATTTTTCCTTGATCACAAAATCTGATTTTCAATTAAGTATGGAAAGCTTTAAGAGGGGAAATTAACCATTCTGAATACTTCAAGGAAAACTAATACTTTTTGTTGTCAGATACAGGTTGGTTTCTACCCCTCTGCCACACAACAGCAACAGGCTTAATGTAGAACCCACTGACTCATTTGTTGTCTCGTATTATGCTCAAGAGCTGAACAAAAATTAGCTTTAAAAAAGAAAAGTAGTCTGTTTTGTTTTTAAAATACCTTCCCATTGCAATCATCACGGTGGTGTGGTAACGTGGCTCAGGGACAGGCCCCATTAAACAGAGCATTGTGCACTTACCTTTGCCCTCTTAAGTGAAGAGTGGAGGTGCAGGATAAGAGGCAAGTGATGGGAGACGACAAATTTACACAGAAACCACACAAGGCAAAACTGGCAAGCCTTGTACACCTGGCCCGGTCCAACACAGCCTGGCCCGGCCGCCGCCAGGCTTTACAAGGGCAATTTGGAGGAGAATGAAGCAATTCTGTGGAGGTTTTGATCAGCTCTACATGCAAGAAGGGCTGTGGGTGTGCAGATAATTTACTGCCACTTATGGCAGAGCGCTCTGCTTAGCATCAGGCTACTGACATATGCACCAAATAACAAAACTGGTCTCCCAGGTGGGCAGGAGCAGACAACCAAAAGCATAAAGAGATATTCTTTCTCCGTCTTTGGGGTTTACAGCTTATACACAGTTGCAGCAGGATGGCTAAGTGGCTGGTTCTGCAGCTGGAGCGGGGCTAGCGAAGAGCAAGGAGCTGAGTTTGGCTCTGCAGAGGAGTCTGAGGGACACAGGAGAGGGGATCTTCACGCCTGGGTAAAGGCTGCCTGTTACTTCTGCCTACAATGCTTAGCTGATGCTACTAGCACTGCTGAGATCCCAATGCAAGCCCCATTTAGTATCTCTTTAATACCATGAATATCATAAAACTGAAGCAAGACCTCAGAAAATGGAGAGAACAAGCACTCATTATTATATACTTTGTTTTAAAAAAGTGGTACCTTGATATGCTGTTATCAGCCAAAAATATTATTTCCTGGTTTCAGAGAGCATTTCAGAAAGAGGCAGCTCTCCCAGCTGTGTTCGGAGAAACAAGTTTCCTCTTCCTGACTATTTCTTTCTTTCTAATTGGTCCTCCAGGTGCTAGAAAACACCATATAAATTCTTCTTTAAAGGGATTTATTTACAAATCTGTGACATTTATGGAAACTGTGGAAACAGAATAATTTTTTTGGCAGTGTTAGCTACAGAAAAGTCTATTTAAGACTGCAAAACTGAGTAAGGCTTTTATCTCTTCAGCTCCACCTGCATAATTTCTAAATGAATGCCCTGAATACATGAGGTCTCTGTGAACCTCTTTTCAATACTCCTCTTCCTTTTGTCACTAACACGTGGTGACATTGCAGCATCCCTTCACACGGGGCAAAGAGAGATGCCTGGAATATCTGTGCCACCATTAAGTGCATAGAGATGGGTTTCAGCACTGTGCCCTGTAAGATAACAGCGCTTGAGTGGACAGACTACCCTGGGCCTCTGAATTCTTCAGATGTTTGTGATGCCCTAGCGTGCTTCTAAATGTCTGCATTCTTAATTTATTTGCAACCAAATTCCACTTACAAAGAGCCTTATTTTATTAGGAAAAACATCCTTCTGATCTGTCAAGCTGGGAGAGCATCTCAGGCTTATCTCGGAAAGAGGAACAGGAATAAGAAGAGAGTGTAGGAGTGACTGTCCACTTCAGAGCTGGGGCAACACAGACCATCATGTGAAGGACTGGAGGAGTATTCTCCAAAAACAAGCAACAATTTAAATATCAGGAGGTTCCTCTTTCTTTCTTGTACTGTGGAAGCACCTGTGCATATGCCTGTAAGAGAGTGATAGCCCTGATTGCAAAAAGCCTCTATTTACTTTACACAAAGCTGACAGCGATACAATTCTGACCAACATGGGGATTACCTGACCATGTCCCTAGCCTGACATCAACATGCAGCTCAGATTTCTCAAAAGGAGAGTTCTGGTAGGTGATGAAGACTGGGAAGTGGTTCTGCGTTAGTGTCATTGCCCTGAAATGCCTTAAACTTACCAAAATTTTCTCCTCCCCAGATGTCCATTTGAGTATCATATTTTCCCAGGTGGTTAAACCAGGACTTGTCAATCACAAAGATGCCTCCTGCTATAACAGGGGTTCTGGAAAAGAAAACACAAGCCCACAGAAAATAATCACATGTATATGTAGCACCACCATCTACATTTTAGAGGAATGTCTCTCACAGTGTGAGAGACTTTGCTGAATGCAATGCTCTGCTGTTAAGAAGACGGTTACTTCTGGAGTACAAAACAGAGGCTCACAAATTACACAGCGAAATTGAATGATACTTTTATGTTACAAACAGGGAGCTGTTTGCCTATGCAGACAAGCACTGTGACTTTTTATATCAGGATTTGTCACATTCTACATTCCTCAGAGCCACGTACACAGCAGCAAGGCTGGCAATAACTGTTCCAGCCAACAGTCTGGTTTGTCCACGAACACGCATATTTAGGAGGGGATGATAATTCTGTACCCAAATTACTAGGCAAGATTTAGTTCCCAGGTCTGCTTTACACTTCCTGGGTGACTGTTTGGCTGCTTCATTCCTTAATTCTTCACCTGGAAAATGAAGGTAATTAAAAAACCCCAAAGGGTTTTCTGAGGCATTCAGAGTGTTGAGTGAGATCACAAAAACTAACATATAGAAGAGGTGGCGTGTAGAGGTGGCATGCCTACAAGCCTATTAATTGCTATTCTTACAATATTCAGGGAGTAATACTCTCAGAATCAGGGTATAGACCTCAATGCATTCAGAAATTAACATGAAGAGTTTGTCATCATCAACTGAACACTGTGGCATTTTGTCCTCAACAAGGCAGTCCCTGTACACTCCTTGTCATACAGATGAAGGCTTAGCAAAGGCATTTGGAGGACTGTACACAGTCCATCAGAGACAGCTACCTTATAGACTGAGTTGGGTCTGTTCTGGACATCTTCTGCTCTATAGGAATCTGTTCCCACTTAAAGTGAAGGCTCCAGTCAAACCCTGAGAAGGAAAAAAAAACCACACCAAATAGGTTTTGTTAATATTTTTCTACTAGCTTCTGTCATAGTCTCCACCATTACATCACATGCTATCCCTGCTTTCCTTCCTTGACCTCCCTCATGGTCTACCCAAAACGGCAAGAGTCTATCCTAATGTAGCTAAGAAGTCACCAGCTTCTGTCTTGGCATCCTCATCCCTTAGCGTTACAGATGTCTGCTCAATTCCACTCCATATCTTCAGGACAGTGTTGTCAGTGTGAGATGCAATTGCATTTTGCCCAGTCAGTCTTACACTTCCCTGTCTGCCAAAGTTATGAGGCTTTAATCAAAGGACTTTGTGGGATGTGAAGTATTCCGGGAACAAAGGCCTGCAGATAGAATCATAGAATCACAGTACCACAGAACAGCGTGGGTTGGAAGGGACCGTAACCATCACCTCTTTCAATACTACCATTTATTTATAGTTGGCCTGTGGTGGATAGTTGAGCACAGCAGAGACACTAACATTGTACAATTGTTAAGGGTAGCCACAGAATGAGTAGCCTTTGGCAGGCAAGCAGTGCGGCAGTGAACCCCAGCCATAGAAGAGGGAGAAGAGCGCCAGGCACTGTGGGTGACCACAGGAACAGCTGCAAGGCTGCTCAGCTGCCAGGAGAGAGGTGAAAATGCTTTTCAGAAGATTCCATGAGATAGCCTGACAGATAGGAACTGCAACTGGAAGTGCCTGTCAGACTCCCACGTACATGTGTACGTGTAGGGAGGGTGTGGTGATATGTTTAATCAGTTAATGAACCCCTGAAATTGCATAATGTTGTGACAGTGATGCAAGCTCAAGAGGTAAACACTGGTTGGGTTTTGCTCTCACTCTGCAAAAGATCTGACTTTGCAAGTTGCAGGAAAAGGAGGACAGAGAACTCATCAGAAAAGATCATTACTCTGTTTTCTTAGAAAGCTGAAGAGAACAGCAAGTATTTTTCATGGACCATCCCTCAGGCCTAACTTACATAAGCCGTTATACCCACCTCCCCGCAGATCTGCGGATGCTGCCAGGTAGGCAAAATTATCCAGGCTGATAACATCAATGATTGGACTCACCACTCGGGTATAATCCTGAGGGAGACAGAGAATGGGGTGGGGGGGAAGAGTCAGGCTTTTTTTGAATGTCTGGCACAGCTGCCAGAGATCAGAAAACACAAAGCTGCACATGTAAATCTTTGCCTGGCTTCTCCAGTACAGTTTTTGTAGCTGAGCAAGGGATCCATAGCCACTACATCCAAGCATGGAGAAGGTGGGTATTAGCCAGCTGCATGCCATGGATGTGGGGAATGGAGCCTGGGACCCCAACAGTCAGAAGTGCTGCTAAGAAACAGCTCTTTATTTTCTGCCCAAGTTACAGGGCATGAATCACTGTCCCAAAGGTTTTATGCTTGTTTTTCATATCTACTGACAGCACACCTTCTGCTCAGCTATCCTTGAATTAACTCATTATCATCAGCCTAGATATGATCAACCCACTAATAAAACATCTTCCTAACAAGGACTATGAATCAAGACCACACACTTAAGAATCACAATGCAAACTGAAAAAAATGTAGTATTATAATACCAAGACATTGGGGGTACTTTACTGGCATTAAGGGGTATAGATATTTACAGTTTTCCTTTGCAATTCTTTTATTAAGCAGAAGGTGAGATTATAACAATTTCGCAACATCTTGAGATAGGGCATTAAAGACAGTCTTGTGACAGCTGAAATATATGATGAAACAGAGAGCTGGCAATGCCAGAAACAGCATCTTGTTACCGGACAGCTGCCAGCCTCCATGCCTTTTCTATCAAACCTTCATTTTATGCCTTGCAACAGTTCCTCCTGCCGTAGTGCACTTGGCCACAATGGCACACCCTAGGTAAGAGTTATCATTCATGTTTATTCCCCTCCACGCTGCGATGGCTGCACAGCGAGAGTATGTCTGCCCAGCCTGAGCCCCCCCAGCATCCACCCAGCAGCCTGGTGCTCCAGTCACTGCTCCAACCAGCCAGTGCTATGACGGGGTAGGGCAAGACTGAAATCTGAACTAGGACGCACATCAGAAACGTACGAAGTAGGTCAGAAATAGGCTGACTTGAAATCTGCTCACTAAATAATACTGGAGTCAGCACCCAAGCTTTTGCAACTTAGATCTTTCCCTGAAGAAACTACGGAGGTTCTTTCTGCTTAAGGACCCCTATGCTGTTGCTACTGCAGCTTGACGTAAAGAGCAGTAGTAAAGAAAACATTTACGGGCTTCCAAGATGGAGGATTTATTGAGCAGGAATAAAAAGCAGGAGCTTTTAAGTCATCAATCCTGAAGTTTTACCTTCTTCTGCCCCTTCATATTAAGCCAAGCAGACATGAATACAAGGCAGCATTAGAGCCCCCGCCCCTTCTCCAGGGGCCCATTACTACACAGAATCCTCCTTTCAGAGGAGGGGATCAGTCTCTGCCACTTGCACGCATGGCTGCGACTTCTCCCATCACTTCTCCCCAGTTTGCTCTTACAGAGGAGCCATATGTCTCCCCCTCCAGCCCTACAGCGCAGTCAAGGTGACAGCTGCTAATACTCCTGCCTCATTTTCACTCTTCCAGCCTCATGTCAATCCTTTCCCAAGTGAACCAGTAAAGGGACATTCCTGCACTCACAGGCAGCTCCTCTGTGCTAGGAAGCCACCCACATGCAGGTGATGTACTTTGGCAGTCCGGCAGGAGCACTAATGGAAGGAAAGTTTGGCAGTGACAAGGCAGAGGGGAGGGTCCAGCAGCAAGAAGGGAGATGGCCACCATGGAAAAGTGCCACAGTGTGTGCCGCAGAAGTGGCTATCCTGTGGACAGGACTAGGAAGCACAGCACCTGCAGGACACCTGAAGGTATAAGTTAGTGGTTCAAGCGTTCACCATTGCATCCTATCACTGAGCACCTCCTGCCCTCCACATTAGCAGAACATAAAAGCCCCTCAGGTATCTCTTGCTCAGGCTGTACCTTCCTCTGTGACAGCCTTTCTGAGGAATACCTGGCAATGCTGTCCTCACTGGCACTGCTGATGGCATACGAGGGCAGAGGATCCACTAGCACAAGACAGGCCAGCCCCATCCATTCCAGAGGGGGAGATGGTGCTCACCTCTTTCACTCTCTGAAGCATTGGCTGCAGCCACTCACTGTTGACTTCACAGTGACTGTCCAAGAAGGTGAGGATGTCAGCAGTAGCCACTTCAGCTCCTCGCACCCGAGAGCGAATCAGCCCTACAATGAGGAAAGGATAGCAGAGGAGCAGGAAGGTTAGGAAGGGAAACAGCTGAACCTGCTTCAGAAAAAATACTTTGTGTGGCCATTACAGGAGAACCGGTGGTTCTCCAATATCACACCTCCATCAGGAGCAGAGAGCAGCTTTAGCAGGGCATCCCCTGGAGGACACACTGTCAGCTGAGCCCTCCTAGCAGACAATGAATGACCTCACCTGTGACTTCTGTCCATGCCACTGAGCTTTCATCTGGTTCCTGCCTTGATGATGTCCCCCTTCACTTCTAGCCCTCCCCACAGGTACCTTGCTGTTGCCTGCTCTGCGTCGCTCCCACCAGAGCATCCCATTGCCTCTCCCACCACTTCCATGGCACCAAGCTCTATTCCCTGCTGGTTGTCTTTCTTACTGCTTGTCTGCTGTATTCCCACTTGTCCTTTATTCTGCTCTGCAGTCAGAAATGTCAAGCTGGCTCTCAAATGTCTCCAGACTTTCTTACAGACCATCCCACTACCTGGGATGCCCTTTGTGAACTGAGCAGTGACTCCCATCTCCCCTTCCAGATCCTCGCTCCAGGCCTGCTGTGCACTGACAGGTTTAGAAATAAGCCAGCACATGTGAGTCAAACTGAAGAGCAGCTGGGAAAGTCAGCATTACCATTTATGCACATAGGAGATATATGAGAAATAACTTTCCTTAGTTGTATCTATTTATGATAGATATATGATTGTTTTGCCCTTTCCCACATCTCCTAGATGGCTTGTTATCTTGCACTCTGAGTTTAAAAGGATAAGACTTACACCTGCATCTATATTCATAAAGATCTTAAACTGCAGTCCTTGTTCTAGCCTGGGCCTCTGGACACCACTTCTCATTATTTAAAGTACAAAATGAGAGCCCTGAAGCCTGAGAGTTGATAAGCCAGGTTCTCCCTCCACAGAGCCTCCAAACTAGGACACCAAGCTCTCATACTGAAAAAACAAACTGTAACCACGAGAAACAACATGCAAGCAGCTGGCAAGCAAACAGGGACGTGGGAAAATCTGCAAAATCTTTGTACCTACCAAGCTTTCCACACTCACCTTCTCGACGGTTGTTTCGTAGACACTTCACCTTTGGGATCTTGGTAAGGAGCTGGCAGTCCTCAGCTGAGGGAAAGCAAAAAAACCATTTGGCACACATGCATGAATTATTCAGCCTCAACAGAGAGCTCCAATTAACTGTTCTCCTGCTTCTCCATGGGAGGGGAAATTCTGCTTTCACTTAACATCACATTAATCAGCCTGATGGCCTTAATCCTGTTGTCTAAAGAGTACACAGAAGAGCACTGCTTGCTTGCTGTCCTCCTCGGACAGCTGAGCTTGTGTTTCCTGATACTCTGAGCAGCCAGGCCTTCTCCCTCCCGTGCTCAGCGTTTCACAAGAACAACGGGCCATGCGCTGGCAACGTGGCACCGAGCACTGATGAAACGGAGAGACCGCGGGGAGCCAGGGCTGCAAATCACCCAAGTGCCAAGTAGAAGAGAGTCCTGTCATATAAAGTGATCTCATCCACTCTCTTTGCCTTCAGCAGCTTGTCTGGGCATTTCCCACCATTTGTTCTCGGGGAAGCTTCTACTTGATTTTATTTAATAAAGGCCACAGGGATGTGACCCGCTTCCTTGGAGACACCATTACATTAACACATGGATGCCTAACCGAGGGCTTCGCCGGCAGCTTTCCAGAAGTTCGTGTCATCCCTCATTTACATTGCCCAAGGAAGATGACAGAGAGGAACAGCTACTGGCTCTGGCCCAGCTGTACTAATGACCACTGGGTCTTTAGTTCTCTATTATCCCCTCTCTATTCCTGCCCTAGCAGAGGTCACAGGAATAACAGTTTCTAACTCACTCTTTTCCCTTGCTCCACCAAGTTCACCCCAGTTTCCATGTTTATTGCTTGTTCCTTTTCATGTCTCACATGTCCCCTTTCCCACTGTCATCCTCCCACAGACTGAGCGCTCTGGGGAGAATGCAAAGGCCATTAGCCAAAATGCATCTCTTGGCATGTTCCTCCAGGATCATGTCCATTCTCAAGGATACATGCAATCTGAAATACTGCTCTTGTGTGGGCATTTTGGCAGCTGCTGCATCATCCAAGCGAAGTGGCAGGTGCTCTTAATTACAGAGTACCGAGATTTTGCTGGGTATCTGCTACAAGAGAAGGCAACACTCATCTTGGCAAAGTCACAGCTTCAGGTAAGTACGAGAATCCTTATCAAGTCGTTCACTCTCTGGGAGCAGAGCACATCACTCTGAATGTAACTACTTGCCAGAGCTTACAAACTCTCTGTATCTTTGTAAAAACCAAGGTGGACATTAAAGCAAAGCATCAGACCTAAAATATGCGCTGAAGTGCCTCCATGCAGGTGTCTCAGGGGAGTAGCTGTATCCACAAATATCCAGCTGCCAGTGAGAAAAATTAGAGCTGTCATAGGAGGGGACTTCTAAAAAATCTTTCCATTTACCCAGGAGGCTAAACAGGAGTTTCTGGCCAAGACCAGTGCAGTACAGGTCCCAGAGACCCATCAGTGTCGATCTGGTACACCTTGGTCATTGAGAATTGAATTTCTAGATGCTGAACATGGGATATTTAGGACCACTTGTTGGAGGTGCTCAGAAACACCCAACTCCAACAGCTAGGCACAGCTCAGTCCTTATCCAAATCACACTCTAATACCCTCAGAAAGTTAAATCCCTAATCTCAGCATCCATCTTTAAAAAATTTTTTGGCCAAAGCTACACAAGCATTTAGCTGCAAAAACAAGAGCTCAGTAGGCCAAGGTGGACATTCTCAGCTATCTGTAAAGTGTTCTCAAGGAGTAATTATCAATTATTATAAGTGGCACACAACTAGATTGTCCTTGAATCTAGTGCACATCACAGGAGAAGCAAGAAGTCTCTTGTCCCCACCACCTCACCACTACTACACAACATCCAGTAGGCAAGAGCAATTGTACAGATGGAAAGAGTCCATAGCCTCCAGTCTGCAGGTCTGGTGGGACTCATGCAGAAGATACTCCATCCCTGTGCCAAGCTGCAGAAGAAGGCATAGCGCCGCCCAAAGCAATAACCCTTCCACAGCCTCCCACAGGGATGCCTGGGATCCCAGACACATGGAGGCAGGCAGACAGTCTTGCCTCAGTCTGCCTGCAGGACGCCAGGCAGCAATTTTCTGTAGGCTCCATTACATCCTCTTGCTCTCTCTTGGTTTGTAATTACTCACTCTGCTCATGTACACAATTGCTATATACATATCTGGGCTAAACAGCACACAAAATGGTGCATAATGAAACTAGACAGAGATCTCTGGCAATCTGGCCAAAACTGCCAAGCTGACAGAAAGTGAAGACCCAATGGGAAGAAATAAAGAGAAAGAAGCTCTGGCCTCTGCCATGCACGGACATAAACTAAACACAGAAAAACTCCCTCTCTTCTCGTTTTCTCTTGCATACAGACAAGAGGGAATCTCTGTGAGGGAGGGGGACTGAACAGAGCAAACAAAAAAAGGGAAAATTGAAGGGAAGAAACAAGTGCAAGCAAAGTATGTCCACACTTACGATCTGAGCTGAAGTCATCTACCAAAATGATCTCCTGGATGAGGCTGGGAGGGGTCCGGTTCAGGACACTGCAGGGACCCAGGGAGGAAAAAGACAATCTTTGTGAGCTGCCATAATAAGGACAATGGTAGGACTGATACAAATCTGCTATTACAGCAGGAATACCAAACTCCAGTAATGTGGAAGAGGTAACCTTGCCCTTGTACCGGGGTTCACTGGCAGGAGCCAAACTGCAAACAGGAATATCCCAGAGAGCTATGGCATCTCAGCCGGACCTTACAAGGACACACAGCCAGGCAGCTGGCTGCGGGACTTGCCTGGGGGCAGCTAGCAAAGGATGCTGCAGCATGCTTTCTGCCTCTAAACAGAGAAGAGGCGAAGAGGAGAGCACCGCCTGCCTCAAGGCAGTCAGGAGGCCATTCCCATCTGCCAGGCTCTGGGCAAAGGTAATCACTGCCTGGGAGTGGAAAGAGCTGCCACTTTCCCCAGCAAGGAGCTCTGTCTCAATGACACAGATGAAGCCTGCTGGGGCTTTCTCACCAATTCCCTTCTTTGGGAGGAAGACAGTTTTCTTTTGCAAGATTCTGGATTTGGGGTTTATTTTCCTCTTTTGCTTGTTATTTGTCTTTCTTTCAAACCAGCCCCCACACTTGCTGAGAGCAGCCCCCCTTTCCTCAGGCTGGACGCACCATACCCCACGATACCCTCGGGACTGCAGTGGGTTTGCAGGACACGGGGACTTTCACACACAAGGAAGGGGTATAAAAGCTTCTGCCCTCCTCAGAGGTTGGTGCACCCTGGTACCCTGGAGTCAGAGCAGTCTGATTCTGACCTCTTTGTCCTTCTCATTTGTTTACGATGCTTTAAGACTAGTTTTCCATGACCTTCTTCAAGTTCCTGCCCTGGCTCTACTACAAACACACTGCATATTCCCCCTTCGAGCCTCCTTCTCCAGTGCCTCTATGCACAGGTGGGTCCTCATTGCCTTGAACAAGATTTAGTCGCCCCAGTGATGAGGACAGCTAAGCAAACTTTAGTATTAAAAAACAGAGGTAAACACTGTCCTCTTGGTTGTAGCAACCCATCTCATTTCATTGGCATTCGCTCTTATGATTTTGAGCAATTCTGCATAAAGATTGTTGGCTTTTTTTTCTTTTTTTTGTTTTTGGCTTTTTTGTTTTATACAGGAAACAGACAAGAGTAATCCCATACTCCCAGGAATGGAGCTGTAGAGAAACAAATTGCCATCTTGCTAAGTAGCATCACTGATGGCTTTGCATACAGAGCCAAAGTTTCCTCAGTTTGGGAGAGTTTTCTGCTGTCTCACACAGCAAAATCCTGACTGCTCTGCTGCTCAGTATCACATTCCACTCTATTTCAGATTTATGCTGCTTCATATGTCTCTGAGAGTATTTGTATTTTGAGCTTATATGTCCCTAGATGACTGAGCTTGCTCTTTTCAAAGCTGAATCTCATTTGTTTCTCTTGGCTTATACCTCTCTGGATTCTCTACTATGGTGGGGTGGGAAGTGGGAGATGTTCCTTTTTGCATTTATAAGCACACTTCTCCCCGCATAGCCATCATCTGCATATTTTACAGACAAGGTTGCCTTGCACTGAAATTCTTGTCTGTGCAAACTCAATGCAAACATAACGAACCCAGACAGGCTGCATCCTGCAGTATAATGGCTGTAAAATATTATTCTACACCTTCTCCCACTAGCCTGACTATTAGCAGCGCTCACATTTTATCCACAAGTTTCAGGTCTTCCAATTCAACGTAACTGGGAAAAAAAGCAAACGCTTTGCTCCCTCTTCCTCACCTGTCCACTGATTCCCCAGCAGAGAGAAAACACTCCACAAGGAATTCACAGCTCATTGTTCAATGCCCACTTCTGCTCTCAGCTCTGCAATAATTTGCTGTGGAACCTTGAGAAAGGTACTTAATCTTCTTTGCACTTTGTATTGCTTGTCTTCTTAACAAGGAACACAGTAATCCTAGTATTTCCCTCCAATGAGGTGCAGAGACTGGCATGACAATTGATTACTTTTAGGCACAAAACATATTATTAGGATTCCAAAATCCAAATGACAATTGGCTTTTACAGCAGAAACACAGACTATTCTCCCCTCAACTCATGGATTCCCTACCTCCTTTGTCTTTTTCTCACAGCTTTCTTCTTTCAGTATCAGTGTCCTTAACTCTGTCACATGACACCACATCAGCACTGCCAATGAGTTTCTCTCCTCTGGTGATCTGTCCATCCCTCATCAGTTCACAGATAATCTCATTTATTCCAGATGTTAGCAGAGGAACATCTCTCTTTTTTCCTTTGCTCTATAATAATATCCTCTTTTGCCATTATTTAAATTGTCATTGTAATGAGTTGCTATACCAAATGCTCTAGCATTACAACAGCATCCTTTTAATCAGAATTTATACAGGCTGTCTGCATAGGCACCGAACCACTGACAGCTGTTCAAGTCCCTTGACTTAAAGCCTGACTATTCACCTTTACATTTGCACCAAAGACAAACACAACCCACAATACCGACTGAAATCAGAAATAAAGAGAAAGAAAGGGACCAGACAACAAAGCAGTTGATTTTCCCTTCTGCAAGAACGGTCACTGCAGCAGAAGTGATGGTATCACTTAAGGACTAATCAGGCATAGACATCAATCACGCAAAAATGCCTTTTGAGTGACTGTTATTTCTGAGGGACAACAGGATGCCAAGCAAGTAACTGGTTCAAGAGTGACAGCTATGTCCTGCCGAGGAAGAGATATCAAGCAAGCAAGCAGCTCTTGACTGACACACACCTCCTGCAGGACCGCAGATGCCAGCAACACGCCATTTGAACTGGCATGTTCACAGCTTCTAGTGGGTAGCCCATTTCCCATTTTTTTTCCCCTACTCCCCTTCTTATATCTTGCTGGATATTTTTGACCAACTGTCTCCCTCTACATTGAAAACAAATGAACAAAATTTGTCTGAAGGAGTCCCTGCATGGGAGCAGTAGGATTTGGGGCAGCATGGCTTATCGGTGCACTGGCCTGACCTCTCTGGCAGCTTGCAGGCTGGGCAGCAGGTCCAGCTGCCTGTTGCCTTTACCTAGGGCAGAGGAGGAAAATGGCTGGAGCCCACTGCAGCAGGCAGGCATGCAGCCCATGCTGCCCCTGGGGACCAGGAGGGACAAGCGACAGGGTGCTGGAGGGAAAAAGTTATTCCTCCCCAGAGTCACGCCTCTATTTCCTCCTCTCCCTCATACACAAACATTTCCCCCATCCTCAAGCGGCAACAACAGCACATCATTCCCGTTGCTTCCACCCAGCAGCAGAGATCCCAGGGGCAGGGGGGAGAGATCAGCAACTGCTGAGCTGCCAGGGGTGCTTGAGCAAGTCCATGTGTGCACACATGCAGGTGTGGTGAGCAAGAAAGGTCTGCAGATCAGGATCTGGCCCCTAGTGCTGCCACATTTAGATCACCCTGAAATAAATGGTAATGCAGGACTCTCATCCCTGGGTCACTTCCCAAGACCTTTTGGTACCAGCATTGCCACTCAGCTGAGTTACTTTGCACAGCTGTCAGAATAACACACTAAGATGGTATCTGGTTGAGGGGAGCACATTTAGGCTCCCTCTAGCTTTAATTTAAGATTAGTTCAATACCAGTACCCTTTTCATATATTTCTTCCCAGAAATTCCCAAAGTTTTACCGCTGATTTTTTGAGTGCACAAATTCAGGCACTCATCAGCCAGGCCTGCAAAGTTCTCAGGTATGAAAACTTCAGCTGGTAGTACATATTCTACTCACCTCTAAAGACTGAGTCTCTAAAAAAGTTTTCAGCTGCAGAACATTTTGCTCTTAGAGGTACTCATTTCCGTCAGTTGTCCTCTTCCACCTCCGCTTCTCTTCTAGCATCCCCACAGTGTAATTATGATAACTAAACTTGGGAAAAGGCCCATAATAACAGTCGAATGATATTTAACTTTCACCAGGTGCATCTCAAATGGTTAATTCTAATCACCTAAATAATCATGCTCTACCCGGCTTAAGAAAGCTCTTATGGATATAGAAATAATGACAGGCTGCAAGCCTGACTAGTCAGCAGGTAGGCAGGCAGTGCAATTTTATGACTCCTGTTGCTTAGTGGTCCTCTGCAGACTCACAGCCAGGTCATAAACCAAACAGAAGAGAACAGTCCTGTCCCTTTGATACTTGGCTTGTTCCAAAGTGCTGCAAAGTAATAATTACATAGCATTTGGTGCACTGACTGTGTATGCGAATTGAGTGACAATTATAGTCACAGCAGTAACTCAGCCTGGCACATTCAGATGCGTTTTGCTGAAACACAGGACTCTGGGTTTACAGAAGAGGCCTTGAAGAGCACCATGAAATTTTCAACTCCCTCTGTAACATCAGTGTCAACCTGAAAGTGGGACTCGGCCCCATACCTCTCCTAACAGTGCAGCCATGACCCGAGCCTTCACCTCTGTGTATGGTTGTCAAACTTCCCATGCCTCAAAGACAAGGCTACTAGCCCATGCTTGGTTGTGTGACACTGCAAATACGGTGGAGCTCAAGAAGAATTCAGCCTTCGGGATCCCTTGTCAGAAAGGGATAAATCATGGACACTTCTGACATCTGATGTAAGCAAGGAGTAAATCAATCATGTCCACTGGCTGTAAACCATCCGGCACTGAAGGCTCCAGCTGTAGCCAGAGGTCTGGGAGGAAATGCCATCCACCCCACCATTCACAGCAGAGTGCAGCCAGTCCCTCCCAACAGCACTCCTCCAGTGGCAGCAGGATTTCAGGGACCAATTTGAACAGGTGGGTCATCCATTTTTCAAGGTCTTTGTTGGTTGTGGGAGACCACATCTGAGAGACTGGTAATATCACATCTTGAGTGCTGTGTCCAGTTCTGGGCTTCCCAGGGCAAGAAAAAGAGGGACATGCTAAAGCAGGTCGAGTGAAGGACCACTAAGATAATTAAGGGACTGGAGCACCAGACATATGAGATAAGGTTGAAAGAGCTGCAGTTGTTTAGCCTTGAGAAAAGAATGCTCGGAGAGATTGCAGAGTGCCTGTCCTTGGAGATATTAAAAACTGACCAGGCACAGCCCTGAGTAACCTACTCTAGTTGACCTTGCTTTGAGCAAGACTGTTGCCAATGCATTGGCAACGCTTAGTACATTAGTACTAAGTTTAGTACACATCACTTCCGTAGGACCTGGATATCAATTTCTCTCTATATGTGTTACTACTGCTCTGAATGTCATCTTCTCTTCACTTTAACTGTCATGGCATCTGGCTACTTGATTGGCTGCCTTGCGATTTTCTTACGGATCCTACTACCATGGTTTCTGAGCACCTAACCATTTATTGTCTGACCTATGACGTAATCGGCAGAAATCTCCTGCCGTTGCCCTAGCAGCACTGTGGTTCCAAACAAATCTGCTCATTTTCTGAACAGTGTTTCTGCAGAACTCATTTTATGGTTCAAATGAAATAGAAATGATAGAGATAAAAAGGCAAAACGTGTTAATGTAATATATACGAGTCTCTGGAAACACAGTAGCACCAAACCTGGCAGACAGAAACCCAGCCTTCTAGCCATGAGGCCAGCTTGAAAAAGCCTGTTATTTATTCACAAAGCACATTTCTCTAAGCCCACAGGATCTGACAGGGGAAGAAGGGGTGATGATGAATAATGCATTCATGTTAGCGATACCATCAGCCAAACCTTCTACCCAGACAATTCACTCTTCCTTCAGCCTCCACAGGCTGTTCCTGGACCTGCCTGCAGGCTTCAGAGACCCTTTGAGGAATGACTTGATAAGTCAGAGAGGGCAGAGGGCATTTTTTGTGTAAAAACTAAAAGGAAAAGAGCCTCCCTGGGTTCTGCAGGGGTGATGGGGAAGGGAAGGAGCAGCTGGAACATTGCTTTGTGGTACAGATAATTGCATGCTCCTGTCTACTTGGGGATGCTGACAAGCCCTATGCCACCTATCTACTTGGTTAGATTCGGCCGCTGATGATGATACTCAGATATGAGGAGACACTGGTACAAGATAGCAAGTGTCCTGCAGGTTCAGCAGGGTCTGTGCGCAAAGCCCCAGGGAAAATCTGGTGGCCATCAGGTTCAGCAACTGTTTACCAGCAAGTGACTCTGAGCACTTGCTCAGACCGCAAGGGCTTGGTCTCCACGAGACTTTTGAGTTCATCACCTTCTGCTTGAAAGGCTTGCAAGCTGTGCCCCCTGCCCTCACTGGGCCAGGCCCAGCTCCTGTAACATATGCCCTGGCAGGGCTGCTTATTCCTGGTTATAGAACACAGTCCCTCCCAAGCCCCTTCCCTCAGTTGCATCTAGCAGCACACAGTGTCCCCTTTGGTCCCCCCTCACTCTTCCAAACCAAGCTCATACAGACTGTTCCCACCTGCGGATGCAGGCCCAGCAGCCCCTTTCCTGTTGCTAACGTTCCCCCCCACCAGGGGCTATATAGCAGCTAACTGCGGATATGCTCTGTCTTTGAACATACGCCCACACTGCCAATCCAAGCCCCTGACCTGTCCTAGTGGAGCAGCTCAAGGGCAGATCACAAGCACTTGGGGACTGCGGCCACCCTGCTTGCCTAACTGCTGGAAAATGCCTGCAGCACGCCAGTGCCCTTCCAGGCACCACTGTTTGGGCCCAGCACCCCTTGCTGAACTCACCTCTTCACCGTGCGGAGCAGAGTAGAGCGTGCCTCGTTGTGGAAGGTGATGATGAGGCTGGTGGCTGGCAAGTCTGTGTCATAGCGTACAGAAGTGCACCTGCAACACGGGAGAGCAGAATTGTAAGCTAAACATCACCCACAAACAGCCCCCAACTGCAGCAGTGTACCCAGAATTTCTAAAGGAGAATAGAATAATGTGATAAAACCAGAAACAGCACAGCTGAGCTGCAGCAACGGAGGTCTTGACACCCCTGCACCAAGGCTGGCAGAGCTTAAAAAGAACTGTGCCTGCTGAAAGGCAAAGTTTTGAGGCTGTGATACCTAAACTATGATGCTGCATTCTGAGGAGGGCACATGGGTTTCATGGAGAACAAATGTTCAACAGTGTGGGCTCTAGTTCCTGGATTTGCCTGTGATTCATGTTAAAATCTTGTTGATTCATGTAAAATCTTGTTTATTCATGGACAGGACACGCACACGGTAAGAATGCATGGAGCTGGTACACCCAGGCATCACCTGGGTGTACCTTCAATTTCTAGGCACTTCAATTTCTTTGGACATTGCGCTTTACAGAAAGGAAAACATTAGATAGTGCTGTGATCTGCATCAGGGAGTTGCTGAGGTTCAACACTAATACCTCAGCTGGTAATGGAAAGCAATTCCTCCCATCTTTTCAGCTGACTTTGTAATGCTAGGTACGAACATTCATAGAATCATAATATCATAGAATCGTTATGGTTGGAAGGGACTTTTAAGATCATTGAGTCCAACCATTAACCTAACACTGCCAAAACCACCACTAAACCATGTCCCTAAGCACCATGTCTACCAATCTTTTAAATACCTCCAGGGATGGCGATTCAACGACTTCCCTGGGCAGCCTGTTCCAGTGCTTGACAACTCTTTTGGTGAAGAAATTTTTCCTAATATCCATCCTAGACTTCCCCTGGCACAACTTGAGGCCATATCCTCTTGTCCTATTGCTTGTTACTTGGGAGAAGAGACTGACACCCACCTCGCTACAACCTCCTTTCAGGTAGTTGTAGAGAGCAATAAGTTCTCCCCTCAGCCTCCTCTTCTCCAGGCTAAACAATCCCAGTTCCCTCAGCTGCTCCTCATAAGACTTGTGCTTTAGACCCCTCACCGGCCTTGTTGCTCTTCTCTGAACATGCTCCAGCACCTCAATGTCTTTCTTGTAGTGAAGGACCCAAAATGAACACAGTATTCGAGGTGGGGCCTCACCAGTGCCGAGTACAGGGGGATGATCACTTCCCTAGTCCTGCTGGCCACAGTATTCCTGATACTGGCCAGGATGCTGTTGGCATTCTTGGCCGCCTGGACACACTGCCAGCTCATGTTCAGACGGCTGTTGACCAACACCCCCAAGTCCTTTTCTGCTGGGCAGCTTTCCAGCCACTCTTCCCCAAAGAAGAGCTGCATGGGGTTGTTGTGACCTGAGCGCAGGACCCGGCGCTTGGCCTTGCTGAACCTCATACCATCAGCCTCAGCCCATCAATCCAGCCTGTACAGATCCTTCTGTGGGAATGTACATGTGAATCCTGGATCCACTTCTGGCAGATACTAGTGTCTACCTTCTTAACTTCCAGCCAGTGTCAAACAGCAGTCGGTCTGCACTAATTCCCTGCCCAATGAAGAGCCCACACCTGAAATCGTGGCCTGGTGTTTCTAACAACTCAAGGCTATGCATAGACTGAATCCATCCTGGGAGGGAATACAATTCAGTTCTTACAACCACTGCTTGTTCTTCCACTTTTACTTTCTTCCACGTTTATTTACTCTTCTTTTATGGCTATTACTAAACTGTTACTGTTTTTATCATCACATTCAATCCTACCAGTTTATGACTCTTTCATTGCAATATTTTATTAAGGGGACAGCAGCTTCTTACAGCAATTTTCAAACATATAAAGAAACCTTGATAAAGACTAAAGTGGAAAACCTGAGCCCAGACAGGAGACATACCACATTTATTATTGTTTCAAAATAACTCCATGATGTAATGCATGTAAAATGTATTAAGGCATCATGAAGTGGAAAAGCAGCAGAGATTTGGTGTATGTGTCATTTGGGGAAGCCTTCCCAAGATATCAGCATTATTACAGCATCACAGAGGACAAGGACAAAGTTTATGCTTGAAAGTTGGCCCTCTCTGCTTTGGATCAAAAAACCAGCGTGTGCCAGTTCAGAAGGAGCTTGTAGGATGCAGAGTCAAGTATGTCCAAGCTCTGCTTGGGTGCCTGAAGAAAAAGTGACATGTTAGTGACCTACTGACCCCTCACTCCTTAAACAGGGAGCCAGGTCCATTTGTGACACAAGGATGGGCTTTCCTTAAACCACAGTCTAACTTGCATCATCTGAAATAAGTCCTCATCCTAAGTTGTCATCCCAGCAACCACTTCAATATAGTTACAAGAGAAGGTACACAAACACAGCTCACTCAGCTCCCACAGCTTCCCAAACTGTCACCTCTGCAAAGGGAAGGAGCATGGAAATAGGTCTATCTGTTCTGATTATACTCTGCTTTGGACTCCCCATTGCTGAAGGGAATACTTGCAAAGCTGGAGCTGAAATGGCCATACATTTCCAGGGAATCACATATACGTTGTTTTTCAGACCGAAGTGCAGAGATGAGGCTTTTCACAAAAAGCATGCTCTGCATCCTACCACAGATCAAAATAAACAAAAATTCACCTTTGAAGTGAGCCGGTTTTAGGCCAGAACATGACAGCAGATTAACAGAAAACATCAATTCTGCATGGCAGGGAGACTTGTCAGTGACTGAGGACATGGCACCACTGCCTCTGAGTTACTAGGAAGCCAATCCTGAGTACTGCGATGGGGAAGAGGAGCACAAGACTTTCATCTCACAACCGAGGTCCCAACTGCTTGCATTCACAAAGCACCCTGATGGCTGTCAGTGCTGGCAGGCTCACAAAGCTCCATGTCTCCTGACATCCCTTTCACAGTTTCAATCAAGTCAGATGCATAGTTTCCCATTCCCAGCAGCTGTGAAGTGTTGCTTTGCAACCCTAGGCGGGATCTAGGTACCAGCCCAGGCAGACAAGCATTTCAGACGTGGTTAGTTTCCTTCTATTTTTTCTGCATGGAAGTAGGCTGGTTTACACTACCCTATCACTATCAAACCTACAGTTTTCAAGGTACAACATTATCTTTTTGTACTCCAGAAACTACAGAATAGTTACCTGAGCACTATTAGCAATTTAAAGATGAGTTTAGTTGGCAGAATAAATTCACCCGCACTGAAACAAAGACAGAATGATGAGCACTTTGCAAGCCATGAAATATTGACTATAATCACGTTTGTTTCATCCCCACCCCAGCAGCCTTCATCCAAACCATAATGCTCAGGCTGGACAGAAGGCACCAAAGCAGCTTCAGACAGCCAGGGCACAGCAGGTAAGGAATACCAGAGTAAAGCAAAGCTGCAACAGCCAGGACAGAGGGTGGCTAAGAGAAGCCATGAGTGTGAGGGGAGTTGTGCAAAAACCAACTGTCAGAGGAGCAATTTGAACTGCAATGGAGAGGCTGCGCTGAAACAAAAAGATGATGCCTGGACCTGGGAGAAGAGATGCTAGAAAAGCAACAAGCTGGGGCGGAATTAGTCAAGGGTCTCTGCGCATTTGAGACCTTTCCAGATTAACCATGAAATACAGTGAAGTAACGGACCAACACTGGCAAAGAAAAACCCAAACCATCCTTTGTCAGCGCTGCAGAACAGCACATGGACTCCCCACACCAAGCAGCAGCCACGGCTTGGAGCAAGGGCTGCACGGTACCTGTAGTGCCTGGTGTCCCGAATGGGCCGATCGCTGCTGAGTTTGTCGCTCTCTAGCTGATTAAAAGCATGCTGGCGGTAGGGGTCTTCTCCGGCCTTCAGCAGCTTTGAGGACAAGTAAGCCTTTTCATCAAAACCCTTCCGGCTGTTCTTCTCTCCTTGGGGAGCCCTTGTCATCTAGAGCAGACACAAGCATCAGAGCATCAGGGAGAGCAGCTGACTCATGTCGAGACACAGGTAATAAGTTCAGACACGCGTACACTAAGGCAGGTTGCTTGCCACACATCTGGAAGTGGTTCAGGTATAGAGGGAGGCAGGACAGGCAAGGGCTTGGAGATGAAAGCACGAAACCCTCACAGATATGGTGCCATAATTGCCTTCTCCGAGGAAAACTGCAGGTCCTTGCTATCCTTACCAGCTGAGCTTGGGACGAAAGCTGCTGTTCCTGATAGCTCAGGCAGAGCCAAATTCCCTTTAGCACTTCTTATGCAGAATGTGCAAGGCTGCAGGCATTTGGAAACCCTTCCAGGCAACAGGGATTGAGAGCAGCCTCCAGCCAATGCGGCTGAAACACAGTATTTTGAGGAAAAACAGTTTCAGCCTTTCGGCAATCGCTATCGCATGCAAACACAGAGGCAGCTGATTTAACAGCTTGCCTGCTGTGCCTTGCCCAGCTTCGCCCAGTTTCACAGAAGTTAAAGATTCAACTGATAAAGTTGGAAGCTGCATGTAACTGTCCCCAGTCCCACACAAGAGCAAAAACACTTGGGCCATCCCTCTCCTCTCCTAATTTTCCTCTAGCTTTCCTAGGCCACAGAATCAGTGCAATGCCAGCACCTGAAGACCATACACTAGGGCCACTGGGAGGAAGGACAGGCATAGTTCTAGCCCATGCTGAACTCATAGATACAAGATTTTGTTTGGAAACAACCTAGAAACCGTAAAATATTGGCTTATAAAACAATCAGGATAGTTTACACAATAAAAGTAGTTTAACAAATTGTCTATGGTAGACATTTGATAGACCAAATCATGAAGAAGCCATAAAATGGTCCCAGCCTTGTATGAAGGAGTGCTGGAGCTCCCTAAAACTGCTGGAAAAGGTAGATTCTGGCACATTCACATCTCATCCAAAGCACTGAACAATCCCTAGATCTTGAGATCCTTCTGTGTAAAACAGTCTAATACCTCTAATACCCTCTAATACCAGGCTTGATCACATTCCTCCCTCCCCTATGAGGCTCTTTTTAGGAGTTTTAGAGGGCAAGAGACCAGGGACGGGTCCCCGGTATCACACAGCATTTTCATTGAGTCACCCTAGTGAGGTGGGAAATAACTCAAGAAAGCCAGCACCACAGCAAATTCCTTAACCAGGAGAGTGCTCAGAAGAACAAACATCTCTGCATCTTTCTCCGAGAAGGACTGTCCTGCAGTGCAGACAGCCCTGGGAGAACCAGACAGCTGGCAAATGAAATTCAGTGTAGACAAGTGCAAGATAATGAACATTAGAAGAAACAAATTGAACTACTCATGCACATTGATGGATTTCAAATGAACCATGACCACACGGGTTACGGATCTGAGCATCCCCATGGACAGCTCAGAGAAACGCTGCACTTCGTCCGCCGAGATGGGAAATATAGCAAATCGAGTGCACTGCAAATGGGACACAGAAAACTGAAAACACCGTGAACACTGTTATACGAAATCAGTGATGGCTCAGCAGTCGTGGTCACAGCGCAAGTTTTGTCAAACCAGTCTCTGGAAGGAAACTACTGGAGGATGAAGAGAAATTAAAGGTTAGGACTATTCCATTTGGAGAAAAGATGAATGAAGTGAGGAAAAAAATGAAGGTGGTCCATACAGTTACGGCTAATACAGCCAAGGTCAGCCTGGTGCTCAGATTTCCCTTTCTTACCATACAAGGACAGGCTTGGCAGCTAGGGACCGTTCCACCACCCAGCCAGGAGCAGCACAGCTGGGGGGGCACCGGGGCGGCCCCAGCCTGGGCAACAGGCACCTCTCTGGGGATGGGACAGGCCATGAGCCCACCTTGGAAGGGCCCATGAACAGGCAGGGCAGGACTATGAGGAGCTGGAGACCAGCCCTGCTGCGGCATCGCTGGGGCAGGGGATGACAGCACCTTGGGTCCTGGGTGGTGGGCAGGGTGGAGGGAATCCTCATGGGGCTGACATGGGGTCCTGGGCCATGGGCAGGGTGGAGGGAGCCCCAGGGAGCAGGAAGGCCCGTTAGTGCCCTCAGAGCCATGACACACTTAGACTTGAACTATTAGGGGTAATTCCTCTAGATACTACAGTTCTCATATTACTTACACATCAAATTTAAAAAGTGGTAAAAGAGCACTGGGAATTAATTGTCAGTTAAGAACATCTCTCATTTTTATCTCAACCAGTATCTCCTCAAATAGGGAAAAGGGAGGATTCAGGGCACCGTAGCTCAGAGGGCCTAGCTTCAGCTTCCAGACAGACAGCTAATCAACAGCTAATCAAACAACTGATTTGTGAGCACCGAGAAGATAACAAGGTAATAAATAGGAGCCAACTGAGATTTGTCAAGACCACATCATGTCAGACCAACCTAATTTACTCCTGTGATGGAGTAATCAGTCTTAAGGGTGTAGAGAAGCAGTAGATAGATACATCAAGACTTTGGTAAGGTTTTTGATAGGGGCTGGTAAGACGTCATTAGCAAGCTGGAGAAATAATAGCCCAGATGAAACTAATGCAGAATGGGTGAAACTGGTTGGAAAGCCATCATCAGAGCAGAATTACCAGCTGTTCACTGTCAGAGCAGAGGGGCTATGGTGAGAGCAGGTCTTAGGGGTTTGTTCTGGATCCAGAACTATTCAGTATTTTCAAAAGCACCTTGGATATTGAGACATAGTACATTTATCAAATCCATAGTGTCAGACATATTGGGGAACACGATTAGAATTCAAAATTATCTCAACAAATGGGGAAAAAAAATATGAAAACAATAAATACAATTCAATAAGGCCCCACAGACCTCTACAGTTCATCAGGTCTGCGCTAATACAAAACATGGAAGAAACAGCAAGCTCCTCAGAGAAGCCCTAGATATTACAGCTCATTACAAAGCACACAACAGCAAAGCCCAATAAAGAGAAGAGAGCAAACACCATCCTGAGTGGAGCCCAGATAGCTACAAACAAGCCTGATAAAGCAAATATAAAGCTTATCTTTAAGGACTGACTTGCTTTATCAGATTCTTTTCCTAGAATATAGATGTTTGACCACAGGACATTTTTTCACTGTTAATTGAAAACATACTTGACAGGAGAAGCACAGGTTCTATGTAAAATAGTAGTCAGTCCCCTGCCAAACCCTCTGAGGAGGGCGGACTGCCATCCACTCCCTCTTTCCCTTCACATTACCACCTCTCGCTTCAGGAAGAAGTCAATATAAGCACATATGAGCTCTGGGTATATTAAAGGCACAGTATGTACAGCTGAGTGCAGAGTTAACCACATCAACAGGACAGTTCATACCTGTAAGTTCTCTATGTAGCTACACACCCTGTAACCCCATGCTTGAGGCTGGAACAACAAGTGGGAGTTATGGGAGCAGAAGAGCCCAGTTCCTTCTGACTGATGCTCTGTGATAGACAAAAAAAATTTGCTAGATGAAAGCAGAGATAAAGATGAATAGGGACTGGAAATGTGCATGTCTAGACTAGGGATTAGCAAAGCAGTTTGCACAAATTAAGGTTTGTCCCAAACACCGCTGAGACCTCCAACACAATTTACATACCAAAATTTCAGGAAATACTGTAAACCTTCTAATCTCATTTTGCCATTTCTCATTTTCACATATGCTTTTCCCTTTTAGTGACAGAATGGACTGAGTTGCTCTTCTGCTGTTGAAAGCACGTTCTTATTTGTGTTTTGACACCGTTTAAGAGACCAGAAACTATTTAAGTCGTGAAATCAACTTTGTAAGCAAGGAATTAAGGGAAAGGAATTAATGCCATGCACTTCTGTGAAAACTTGAGAGGTTCATTTCTCGACTAGCACAGTGATGTTCCTCTAGGCCTGATCACTTGTTAAGTACCAAGACTATAATACAGACAGTGCCACTCTGTGCATTATCACTGTCTGCCACCAGACACAGGCATGCCAGCTCCAACATCATGCAAACAGCCACTAAAACCAGAGCAGCTGGGGACCTCAGGGTCCCAAGATATTTTTTTGTAACTGCAGGCTTGGCCAAATTCAAAAAGGATAACCGTACCCCAGGGGTCATGAGGAATCATTATGTAACTAGAGTACGGCACACGAAACTCTTAAAGGTAAGTGCAATTAATCATTTCACAGTTACTGTGAAGTTAGTCCAAGAGCAGTTTTATATGACAGGACATATCCTTTGCAGCTCTTGCATATTTTTCTTACAAGTGTTTAGCGCTAGTACAACAAATGGAGCAGGGGGCTGCCATGCTTCTCTTTTGTTTTAAGCTAATTTTCATGATTGTGGAAGATCTGTCAAATTCCAGGACAGAAAAGCATCAGTGACAAGCCATCCCCAGTAAGTGTCCTTCCCTGGAAGAACTAACTGACCAGTAGGGTCTAACTGATGAATATGGACACAAAGCAAGCCACGGAGTAACAACCCCACCAAACCTTCCTCCCTCTCGAGGCACCCCTTTGATTTATCCCACTGCCGCAGCCTCGCATACTGCCACTGCCGTGACCCCCAGCCCTGCCAGCACCTCCCTCGCTCCCACCAGCCCTGCAGGTCCAACCCCCCTCAGCAGAGGTTTCCTCTCTGAACCGGCTTAATGCCAGCTTCCACCCATTGGGTTGAGATGCAGCCTTGCTGGCTGAGCAAATCCTCTTCCCTCAGAGCAAAGGCCAGAGCCAAGTCACCTCTGTAAACCACAGTGGAGCTGCTGGGGCCTGCATGGTGTGAAATTTTTCTCCATGGCCTCACTCCACTTGCTCTATACACTGTCCCAGTGACCTGAAGACAAGTCCCAGAGAGGAAAGGACAGCACAGCTCCACCACCAGCAACCAGATGCTGGAGCGAGTGCACAGCAGTGCTTGGGGATGCTACAGGGACAGGTGCTGCTCAGCTCTTTAACCCATATGCTGGCACATGGATGGGCTACGAATGGGGGAGGACTGAGAGCTGCAACAACTCCCAAGAAATTACCAGGAGAACCTGCTTGCCCAGGGAGCAAGCTACTCTTGATGGGCTGAACCTGCAAGATACCATTTCTTGAATGCCTGTTGCCAAACGCATTTGTTTTAGAGGGTGTGTTGCATTTTCAGTTGGGTTTAGGAATCCCAGTGTGCACATGGCTCTTGCTATGTCTCATGAAATAGTCCGTATACTTCTCTGAAAAATAGTTCAAAATACTTCAGGAGAAAAGGATGTGCCTGACAGCACAGGGCCTATTTCGTTCATGCTTTGTTTAACTGCGTAAAGCATTTTAAATGTGGTTTAGGAACCATGCTCTTATGGAACTTCTGTTATGAAATGTTAATAAAAATTACCACAGTTAAACAGAACCATCTTTGTTCTTCGAGAAGTGCAAGTGCTGACAGAGGAGCTCAGAGACTGATTTGAATGTTTTGTTTGTGGCCTGCACAAACTGGAGTAACACAATGGAAGCAGTAAACCAACGTGAATTGATCAGCTCCCACCACAGCCAATTGGTCTCAAGAGATTTTCTACTGCCATCAGCACTGGACAATCTTGAGGCCTGCTGCCAGTTCCACATTGGGTTGGAGAGACCAGTGGTGGGCCCCCAGCGGAGGCTATTTATTTTCAACGCCCTCTGCGAAGAGGCCATGGTTGCCAGCTCACAGGGTTTCTCCGGGCCCTGTGACAGAGCTGTAGTCACCCAGGGATGGTGGGAGTGAGAAGCATGGGAAGTCTGCTGGGGCTTGCTTTCCAGAACTGCTGCTTGCTCAAGGTGCTTCTCCACCTCCCTAATCTTTTCCACTGCCTCCTGGAATTTATTGCCTTCTGCACATGCTGAGGCAGTTCTCTGCCAGCTCTGTAAGACTACATCTCTGCTCTCTTCTGTTTTAGCCCTAAGAAACCCTTTCTCTCCATCCCTGCCTCATGGCTAGGAAGTCATGGGATTCCACTAAGCATTTTCTATCTTGTTCTTCTCTTCTTCCCTTGTAGTTTTGCCAGACATTGAGCTGTTGACAAGGAAAGTGTCCTCAAGCATCTGGCCTGAAAAGGTGGAAATCCTGTATAAGGCAAGAAAGGAGAAGCAATTATTTTTCTGTGTTTGGTTTCCACAGCAATGTTCTCCCCACACCCATCAATCTTTGGATGCTACTTTCAGAGCCTCCTCCAAGAGACACAGAATATGGCACAGCGTTTTTCCATGTTATTGCCTACAGCCTGGAGGCTCAAACTCTCCTGTGATGCCTGTCACAAGCAGACATGGGTTATTAGTGTGAAGAGTTTAGAAACAGTATGTTGCAGACTTACAGGTCCTAACAGTGTGTTGATAGACAAGGCTTGGCCACTGTCTTTCAAGCAGCCTTTCCATGGTTTGACAAGCTTATCTTTTGGCCAGTTTTGGGGAAGAAAGTAGGCAACACAAGAGAGGAAAACAGTGCAGGGGAAGTTTACAGCGGGAGCAGCAAAAGACCCCCAAGAGCAATTAAGTTACTACCTCTATCACGAGCAGTTGTTCCCTGATAGCTTCACACACCACTACCCTCATTCAACTTCTCAGCATGTGGAAGGTGGTGTCTGTCCTACCATGGTCCCAACTCTTTGCTTTCATGTCTAAGAACTCACAGTCTGGCTTCTGAGCCAGCCATGCCACCTCTGCCCAATGATCCTACTTAGCCATCTCTTTAGTGACTCTGTGGAGAAGCATCTTTCTTGTGGTATTTCATCCTGATCCTGCATGTCCTTGCCTACAGAAAGGAGTGATCCTTCCAGGAAGCACATCTGGATCACTTTGCCCAGGTCCCAAAGGTATGCAAAGGAGCATGGGTTGACAACTGGAGGACAGCCAAAAGTAACACACAGTGCACAAGTGCCAGCACCACAGCACACATCAGTCTCATTCATTTTGCAGACCGCAGCCCTAAAGAGTGCTGGGTACTCTACTCTCTGCCATGCTGGTTATCTGAGCTCAGCATCGCAGTGCATGCAAACAAGTCACCTCCACATGCAGCAACTGGCTTCAGCATGAACTAACCCATCTCCACCCCCATGTAGATGAGCAGTCCATGCATAAATCATGATAACTTGGATTCCCTTCTGAATGCAGTCCTGATGTTTATTCATTGTAGAACGATAACCTGAGAAGCTGGAATTTATTATACAACCTCACATGTGACAGGCGCATGATACTACCAGTTATCATACTCTACTGCTGGCCAAGACAGATATATGATATATAGATATAAAATATAGCAAGCAACGACTTCTATAAGGTATGTCCATCTTTGGCCCAGCTATGTAATCCTAAAAAGACCTTGAGCGGTTAGCAAGGGCTGGATTGTGCAACGTTTTCTGGCCCAGCTGCCCAGAGGCAGGAAGACATTCCCATAACACGATGGAGGGGACAGGATGCCCTCGGGCATCCTTCTAGTCTTTTGTTTTTAGGAGTGTTGAATAAAGCAAAGCAGTGGAAGCCAAAAGGGCTTCAAAGATAGATGCCTGAGGGCACTCTCTTCCAAACAGCTCTAAGGAAATGAGCCTGCTCAGAACCCCGGAAAACCAGACCCCAGATGAGGTGAAGCAGTTGCCAAGGTCTATTTCTTCCCTCAGTTTGAAGTCCAAGGCGCACAGATGTCCATTATGCAAAACTGAAAAATTATATTATAATTTTTTTCAAATATATTTATGACATCCACATATATTGATTTTGTATAAACACCCACATGTCCAGACACAACATACATCTGGCTTCTCTGTTCATTTGATCTTCATCTCATTCCCTGCCATTTTTTCCCTATTTGGCAAAGGTGACATGAACATGGCCATTTTTGCTGATACTGCTTTTATATTTCTCTCCAGGAGAAAAATAATGTGGAGAAACCCCTGAAAAATAGTGAGGGGACGGTCTTCAAAACTACTGAGTACCAGCATGAGAGAGTAGTGTGAGGACTGTGGGGTTGTTTTTCCCTGAAACAGCACTTGTTTTCCAAGCATACCTCTCTCTACCCATAAATATCCATGACAACATCTAATGTCAGGGAGAAGACAGACATGACAGCACACCCTTTGAATACATAAGGGACTAGGCAGTTCATGCTGGCACCCCCACCAAAATAGCAGCATTGTCAGAAAGAGATCCCAATGGGTAGCTGGGGTATAGTTCCTTTGGGAATGGAGGTTTTGTACAGAGGAACAACGGTCACATGGACATGAAGCTGTCTGCATTCAGACATCTGTTTAGTGTCACATAGCAAACCTCCTTAGCAAAAGCCACCTAGGTTACTTACTGTATATAGGAGTACTGCTCTGCTAAAGATTATACATACACAGTTTGTAAAAGTGTGTTTTGAGGTCACTCAGAGCAAAAAAAAAGGCATTATAGGAAGGAAGTTGCACTTTTTCTTCTAGAAAAATATCCCAGTCTTTATGGACATTTAAATATGTAAAGAATGTCCCTGTTTTCCAAGATTTTGAATTATTAAAACAAAGAAGTAAAAGGCACAATGTTTTGTTACCTGTCTTCTAAGATGCTCAGTGGCCGTTTAGACATTACCTGAACCCTGATTTACGGCACCTGTATCAAGACAGATTGACATAGCGTTCTGTATCAAGACCGATGATACCCTCATGATTACCTGGTAGCACCTATGAAGCCCATAAGACAGTTCAAATGAGGGCGGCCTAGGTCTTCATTAAACACATCAGTCACATAAATTCTGTCTGTCTGCCCACTCCCCCACCTACTCTGTCTGCACAATTTGTGCATGTGCCTCCTGTGCCGATGTACTAATCTATTCCCTTTGAACTCGACTGACCTACATTCGGCCTTTTCCTCCCAGTGAATCACAACTGTCTAGAGTGACAGATGCCGCCACAGATTTTTTCACAGAGGAGAAAGCAACTTTAGACCTCATAAGCTGCTAACGTAGTCAGCAGTGAACTCGTTACCTAAGAGATGAGCAGAGGTCAGCTAGCACTGAGGACCAGGCACTGCTCACCCAAAGCATTAAAATATTTAATTATATTAAGCTTGGGGCTCATTTTCTTTGCCTTCAAGATCACGCTGTAAGGGCTTTTTGCTAAGGCTAGAGAAAGGAAGCTGAAGTACCTTTTTAATCATTCATCGTCAAGAGTTAGAGCTTTGAACGGAGATTAGAAGATTAAGAATAAAATAGCGTGGTTTTGTGACTAGCCAACATTCACGCTCTGCAGAAATACTGTGCATATGCACAGCTGAGCCAGGAAGACAAGGGGACATTTCTCACCCCCAGGAGGGACAAACCCAGCCCCACGGCAGGAAGTGGGAATTTCTCCCCATCTTCCAGCAAGGAAAGATTTTTCCCTAACATGTTTTTGTTAGTGGGTCTTGCTCAAACAGTCATGATTTTGAATATTATCCAATTCCACGCTAACTCTTTCCTCTCTCCCCATGTTAATCACCAGATAGATCCTGTTACAGCCCCTCTCACGGCACATCCCGCAGACTGAGCTGGGTAGCAGGCTGGCCTCAGGGAGCCATACTCCTGCCTTTGTGCCAGCTGGGGTACCACGCTGCTCCTGGAGGCTGGCCCACAGCCCCAGAGCCTGCATGGAACTTGTCTTCCCAGGACATAACACCTGGGCAGGACGCAACCTTGACAAGTCAGGTAATTTACCACGATGCTTCACACAGCTCTTCCTCACATTAGCTTTTGAACATCACACAGAAAGGCTCTTGGCAGGACCTGTTGGTTGGGAGTTAGCCAGGCCCAATGTGAAAATGCAACTTGTCTGTAAACCAACAACCAAACTGGCATTTAACAAAGTGACTTAATATAACTCCTCATGCTGCCGTTGAATCATGACCTAGTTTCTTAGAGAAGTTCAAGAATGACCTTCAGCTCACAATGCAGACTTGTATTTCGGAGGTTTGAAGCCATGAGAACTCTCCCCAGGGACTGTACTGGTATTCTTTCTGTAGCGACAATAGTGATGGTGCACATGCATCCATGATTTATCACAAAAATGAGTCCTTCTGCACAAGACCTTGTTCACTCAGATATGTCCTCTGCCGTGCATTCAGCCCTGCGGCATGCAACATTGTCTTCTGACAGTGGAAAAACTCATTGTCTATTTGTCAGTGAAGATTTGAGACTATCAGGCTGTTGGCATTTTGTTTAGGAGCCAAATGATATTCCATTTTAATTGATTAATTTTTCAGTTACTGCATTGCTCCAATTCCAGGACCCAGCAATCAATTTGAACTGACAAGACCCTCAGAGCCGTGCTCCGCTTTCTGCTTGGGTCTCCATTTGCAAAAGCATTAAATTCACCTCCCCAATAGCATATTTAATCAAGTATGGTGCATACCAATGAAGAGTCATGAAATGGGCTCACATATGCCTGTCAAAATACGAAACCCCCCCATGTTACACTATGCAGGCCTCTGTCATTCTAGACTTCAATCACATTATTAATAGAGGGCACCTCAACAGCCTCTCTGCTCTGCCAGTTTAATCACTGTCAACCAAGAAAGAGCTGGGCATATAAGGAAGAGCAGAGCCACTGAAGCGGGCATCACAAAAACGCACGCATCTGACAGTCTTGAAATACACTCAGGACAGGTATGGCCAAAACCACGGCTCAAGGAAACACAGTTCTCCACATGCACAAAGCGCCACAGTCCCTCACACGGACGCTCGTCTCATTCTGCAGGTGCAAAGTGCGGCAAAATAAAGTCAATGATTGCAATGGCCAGCAAGGATCCTTAAAATCCATTACTCTGCCAATCCCTATCCAATACACAGGACAGCCATCATCTGACTCCGCACATACAGTGCTCTCAGTTCTGCTGCGAGTCTCGTATTGTAAGATCATCTTGTAAAGATGCAGCTCCTGGGTTATGTTGTTGGAAGAACTCATAGGTTTTCTTTTGAAAGGGTAATTTTTTGCCTTCATAGTTGCAGAAGAGAAAAAGGGGGATACCTAGAAATTCAAAACCCTGAAGGTGAAGATGAAGGACAGAAAACTTGATTTTTAAATCAAGTAATGTTTGAATGTTTATCGTCAGCAACAACACCGTTACAGAAACCTTGGGCTACAGCTGGTTTTTGTCCTGGCTAAACCATATCTGGCCTGTCTGAGCAGGCAGATTTGAGGAGCTGCTGGTTTTGAGCTCATTTGTTAAAAGATGTATCTGACATTTTTCTCCACATATTCAACTAGTGAGTTTTTGCCCAAATCTCATTTTCAGAAAGCTCCCAGAGCCCTGCAGTTCGGTCCCACTTTCCTCACACCATGCACAGACTGCACTCCTGAGAGCATCCCCCCCGCCACGGCTGGCTGGCTCACAACCCAGCCACCAGCTCAGCAGTTTCCACTCTGTAAGCAAGTTTTCAAACAAAAAGTTCATGCAAGTGTCACAAGAAAAATGTGGGTGTCTGTTTCTGATAGCTGGGGCTATGCCCCTAACCTTTTGCTTCCCAGAGGAGTGTTGTGTGAGCACAACTGATGCTGTCAAGGAAGACACATTTCCCTTCTCAAGATCTACTGGATGCCTTTTTTTAAAATTTCTCTTCTTCAAAAGTATGACAGCAGAGTATAACCAGTAGGACTGAGTGAACTCCATTCACGTTTTTGGGCAGTGGAACAGCTCAGCTACCTCCCACTGCCCAGGAGCACTGGGCAGGTGCATTTTTCACCACACAGATTTATTTCACCAAAGCACAGCTCCAAAAAGCCACTGGTGCTGTGATGGTCAAAGAATCTTGCCTGGACCTTCAGCAGCTTTCCTAAATATGAATGAAAAATAAAACCCGGATACATTCAGTCTTCTCACAGCTCCATGAAAACCACAGGGTTGCTCACGAGGATGAGCTCTGCTTGCTCCTCTCCGCAGAGAACAGCATGAAGCACAGAGGCGTTGTTTGTGTTCAGAAGAACACAATGTAAAAATCTAAGTATGCTGTAAATTACTAGTGAAATCCAGTGGCAAAATTCCCAGTGACATCAGCAGGACAGGATTTCAGCCACAACAAAAATATAAACAGAGAGAAACAAACACACACAGCACTTATCCAGGCCCCAGTTTTCCACTACCTTTCAGTCATTCACACTCATTATTTTATTTCGATCTATTGGAAAAATTAAACTGTTTAACATACTGAACTTCCCCTTCTTCCAAATCTTTATTTGCCCTGGAAAATGGCAAGATGTTGTTAAATGGCCTTCATTACCCAGAAGACAAATAACATATAAATTTCTAGCTGGAGGTTGTGGTGGTGAGGTGAAGGTTAAATGCAATACAGCTTTTTAGAGACACTGAGTCTGTAACGCAATTCGTTTTCTCCCAAACACAAAAAGATGTTGAGACATTCTTCACATTTCTGGCTCGCTCCTGTTGGTTTTAGCATTTCTGGCTCCAGAAGAGAACATGGAGATGAACAAACATGAACAAAGGGAATGTGCTGACAGGTTTGTTAAAGCAGGTTTAAAAAAAGTCATAAAACCAAAAGCAGAGCTGTGGTTGCAAGCGTGGGGACAGACAGCACCAAAGATATCACAAAATAAACTTAAAAAAAAAAAAACCCAAAACAGAAAAGCAACCGTCAAAAAACTTGAAAGAACTGTTAGAGAGGGAACAAGACGTGGGAAACCTACCCTGAAATGACAAAAGGTGGGTGCGAAAGAGGAGTTAACCTGTAACTCTGCATTGCACAGCCTGGAATAAGCATTTCTTACTGTAGCTGGTCGGATGTAAAAGGTATTCTATATAATGGCTCTGAACGTGGCAGGACTACAGAGTGACGGCACCCAGGCAGTGTATTCACCCGCACATCCCATATAGTTGCAGCCTATCCCTGCCACTGCTGAAGGTGGTCTGACCAGCAACGCACCCAACACCAATGAAGAACAAAGCTCTTCAGCAGAGCAGTACCTCCTACTGAATAAAATGCATTTAGTGGTTCAAATCTTATTTTTGCTTCGCACAAAGGCAGCTCCCACTGATACCTCTGCAGCCAGAGGGTGTGAGGCACAGCAGCTCTCATGCCCATTGAGTAAAGTTCACTGCTCAGGATGCAGCCAATTGCCAGGACAGCATTCTTCAATCTTTCTCCGTAACTGACTAATGTTTAAGCAACATGAGTTGCTCTGGCTTTCTGAAACCAGTGATGAGAGATGTGCTGAACTTTTACAGAAGCCCATCCTTCAGGACTTTATCTACCGTAGCTGAAGGGCACTTCACTGTCTGTCAATACACGTATTACTTCATCCAGCTCTTTCCCTTGCCGCCTCCACCCCAAACCAATATTAAAAGGCATATTTCAGGTTGTAGAGTCAAGCACTCAGCACAGAGGGCGGTCCTGAATTACAAGTGTCAGTGCAAAGCTGACCATGCACGTCCACTACCAGCACTAATTGGCATGACTGTGCATACCTACACGCCAACATGTGCCCTGGCACAGGGGACTGAGCTCCCTGGAGTTCTTCCCTTGCTTCCTAGCCATCACACGCAAAGTAGAACAGAAACAAGTGGCATGCCAAAAGCATCCAGATCAGGTCACCAGTGATATCTCACACTCAGTAGCTTCAACTAATTTAAAGCCAGAAATGGTAGTCAGCAAGAATCAGCATGTGACTTGGTCCCAAGGGGAGACAGAGCAGCAGCAAGCCAGAGAAATCCTCGCGTTATGAGAGGCAGATTCCTTTTCACACGCCAGGAACCTTTCAGGATCATCCCTCAAGGAGGGCTGCAGGGAAACAAGATCTCTTTTAGGAGCCCTGTTCTCCTCTTCAAAGCCAGGCCTTCTCAGGGCAGGTCTTCTCTCCTAACATCAACCTCCACAATTATAGATGGATCCCCCACACCTCTGTATTGCCCTGGTGGAAGTTCCTTCCCTTTTTCTCCTGCCCTATTGCCCAGTCCTGCCATATTTTTCAGGAGATGCTTGTGGAGGGGAAGATGGCTGAGTTACCAAGACACCCCATGTCAAACCAGGACAGGGGTGCTTTGGAAGAACCTGCTCCATCTTAGCCAGAAACTCCAAGCTCTCTGCTTCTAGCCCCTCCTCTCCTTCTTCACTGATTTTAACACTGCTTATAACCGAGTGAAAATGGGAAACAAGAATGAAAAAAAAAAGCAAAACCCAGAACCACTGAACACACAACACCGTGCCAGGGAAGAAGCTGAGCTCCCTTTGCCTTCTCCCAGGCCTGATGTTGAATGTTTTGCTGGAAACGGCAAATGATGCACTATATGCAAAATGAATTTGTCTTCTCCAGCTAGTCAAAGCCCCCCCAAAACCCAATGAGAGGCCAAGGTGTTCTTAAATTCAAACTGCAGGATAATCCAACGCCGATCCCATAATTGGCCATTTCTGCTCAGCCATAACAGTGCTGTGAAATGCATTTGGCCCCTCATGTCTCATTGCCTGGATGGGTAGTGAACAGGCCATGACTGATGCGTACCAACAGCCTGCAACCGCTGCTAGCCTGCCTTGGAGGGAGCAGTAGATCTCATACTTGGAAAGATCACAAGGTATCATAAACCTGCTGCTGTTTTCCCTTTACAGCATCATTTCTGTCTCTGATGGCATATGCAACCACCAGGGCACAGGGTATAAAGCCTAAGCCTGCAGTTGATACAGAGATCTGTCTGCATTTCTAGATGTTTGTTACCATAGCAATACCATAGTAATTTTTAGTTTGTTTTGACGCTTTTGATTTTTTCAAAAGCTAGGTTCTTATCCGGTGCAAACAGAGCCAGTTCCCAGTTATGTGAGAAGGAAATTGATACTCGCAGCGCGCTGCGGATGCAGCAGGACGTGCTACCTGGGAGCAGGGTGCTGAGAGGAGATGCTCAGCTCCTGCCTCAGACCCCACTGTGATTGCGGGGCTCTGCCTACATCATTCACCAAAGCCATTTTTGATGCCCGCACCCAGCATGGTGTTGCTACCTACCCACGCTGACAAGTACCACGCTACCGTGCCTCCTTACCTCCTCGGGGAGCTCTTGTGATTAACTTTTCTCGGAACAATCATCAGATTGTTATGAGCATCCACTTTCAGCTTCTTCCCTAGGCAGCTCAGCCAAAAGGAGCTTACAAGATGAGCACAAATCATGTAAAGACAACTTTTCCTTTAATGCTAGAGTCTACTTCCAGGGTCTGGTAGTGATCTACAGAAGCCTTAATACAACTACAATAAGGGTGTTTTCCAGAACTGCCATATCAACATACATTGGTCAACAGCTTGGTTTTCAGCCTGTCATTCACGAGCTACTCCAAGGAATCTGGAAAAGATGAAACAAGTTGATTGCCAGACATTTAACCCCCAAATATAATTAACTGTGGTCATGTTCAGAATCAAGAATACCCAGGGGAGAATCCTTCCAGAAGCAGAAAGGTATCCTTTTGCAAGAAGCCTTTGGTTTTTTTTAAAGAGCCAAGCACTTGGTACATTCAGGTAATTCGGGAAAGCTGGGCCTTTAGCAACCAGTGCCCCAACCACACGGAGCAGAAGAGCTTAGCAGCACACTTTTCATTAGAAACTAGCAGTTAAGCAAAAAAAACCCCAAACTGTCTCACAGCGTCAAATCTTGGTAAGGTACATCCATCATAAAATGGAACAATTTTTGCAAACCTACCCTCCTGATTTGCTAGGACTGCACACTGCATGCTGGTTCACAGAGGATAACTGCCTGCTCCTGTTCCTGCAAATGAACCATCAGTCCTTAAACGCAGGCAGCAGAGATTTGTACTGTGATCCTAAAGGCCTGTGGCTGATATATATATATACACACACATGTCAGTCATGCGGAACAAGAGAATGAATAATTTTGTTAAAGGAGAGTAGAATGGTATCTTTCAAAAGTCCACTGATCTTTAATCATAGATTAGGGAAGAAATCATGTTTATTTTTGCAGAAAGTAAGTGATCTTCCTCACCAAAAGCGTAATTGCAGCATGATGGACTGCCTCAAAAATGGCTGCCTTGGAGAGAGACAATTGATACAGACACACACCATAGCCAAGGTAATGCAATAGCAATTCCTGTCTCTGCATTAACCAGTGTCACACAGTTCAACTCCTACTGTGCCAGCTCTAAAACGTGATGATAGGTGTCAAGAGAAAAGAGATACGTATCTCAAGGAGGCTCATTAACTTGGGAACACTGAAACATCTTACAAAATCTCATGGGTTGAGGTACTACAACTTCACTTAGCCATCACAAGCAAATGCTCACTTATTGCGGTTTTAATCAATGGAGTTGAAAGTGATTCACCAGTTTCTTACTGTCAGAGCCTCTGCTGCAAGGCTCAGACTGTCACCTCCAACTAACGAGGGCTCTACCTACTGCAAGTCACCGCTGCCTTGGTGACTTCATGGGAGGACACACGCATGAGTCATCCAGTCTTGGGCAAGCCCACCCTCACACAGGAGGGGACTGTATCCTGGCTTTGTCCCCAGCTCCTGGATGCCCCAAGTCCTGCTTAGGGATGCCCCAGACTGGAGAAACCCAAGAGGAAGAAATGCAACTGAGTCCTGGAGCCACCTGCCACCAGCCCTTTCTGCAGGAAGTTTCTGGGCTTTTTAAACTAAAGCTGTCCAAAATGGACCTCTGCTTGGTGGGGACAGAAGTGCACCAGCCAAACTGATCAGGTCTGGTCTCTCATTAGGTAGATATGTCAGTTCCCTTGGCAGATACAGGGAGGCGTCCCTCTGACCTCCAATGGTGTTGCTCAGGAAGTCAAATGGCTTGTCACTGTTTCGTTTGTACCACTCAGGGCAGTAGGAGAAACACTAGATCTGAATTACTACTTTAAATAAAACAGGAAAATAAGTACAGAGATGACGAAAATCCTCTGTACCGAAAAAAAAAAGGTCTCCAGAAGTTATCACAATTAAAATATCATTACAGCATGCACTCATATCTGGGCTGCCATGTGAACCTCAAGGATGCCAATATACACCCACACAAATAACACATACACATCTCCCAGACAACTCAGTTCACAAACTGTGCACATAGCCACACCTCACGTTTCCTAAAAAATTATTGTCCCTTTCTTTCTTCATCTGACAGTGGGGAAAGTCTACAGGGATGTTTAAATCGATGCTGTTCTCTGCAGTCTGGAGTGCAGAGAAAAAAGCACAAGGAGAAAAAGTTGGTCCTACCTTGCCACATTGCAATATGCTTCCCCTCCAAAATAACTTTCTTTATCTTACCTTGTCTGGCCTCCTGCAAGCTCTCCCTATTGCGTGTCACTTAGATGCACTGAATCAGAGGCTGTGAGACTATCTCCAGGTTAGTATTCACTCTCTGGGTTACGGAGCAAGCATTTAGGCCAGTGGCTCAAACCACAAGGATATTTCCAGCAAGGCTTCTCCAGCAGCTGAACCGAGCTGTAAGTCCAAATGACACCTTTCCTCCCAGTCCCTCCACTCAGTGCTGAACTGGAGCCAGGGGAGCAGCAACCACCCCAGCAAACAACCATCTTTAACCTGATAACATCTTAACAGATGGTAGCCATACAAGTACTCCAAATATACCTTGAACAGACTCCTCCTATTATAACATAAAGAGCAATATGCCAGAACCAATTCCCAAATTACTGACAAACTTTGGAGGGAAGCGCCAAGTGGGAAAAGTATATATAGAGAACCCATCCCCATCCTCTGTTTTCCCACGCACATTCACCCCTTCAATCCCTTCCTGGAGCGCTGTGTTAACCTGTGTGAAGCAACAAGTTTTAAACCAAGAGGGAAAGGAACTCACTCAACTTCTTTTAGTTGTTAATGACTTAATGTCACCCTTCACTGCACACTTCCATGATACCAGGCAAACAACAAAGTTGTCATTCCTCTCATAACCCCTTGTTAATACCAGGCTAATAACAAGAATTGCCTTTGCAGTCAACCTGTCTGAAGCAACACATTCCCAGAATGGAACAGAGCAAAAATGCTTTTCTTCAGGGACCATAGCCAGCATCTGGTGGAGACCAACTTGGCTTTCGTTTCTCCTGTTTCCCTCCACACTCCTTACAAATACACCTCGCATGCCTCAGTGTCTTCTCAGTCCAGTTACTGGAAGATGACCTCTCTGCCCCCAGGCCTCTCGTGACCTAGCAGAGCCCCCGTCTCCTGCTAGTACGGGGCTGTACTTTGCCTCTTTCACAGCCCAAAAGGGAGGCAGCACCCAGGGACAAGGAAACACAAGCATCGCTTGCAGACAGATGGAGGGATGTCTTGGTAAGACTAGTTCCTCCTGTGTTTCCTGACCTCCCAAGCACTGTCCCTACTGGCAGCTAGCAAAATCTGGAAGAATGGCACAGTTGCTCACGGTAACCTGCAGAGCAAAATATAGGATTAGTGTATTAACAGAGCAAGGGGAACAGTGCCTGCAGGCTCTTAAATCAAATATTCTTGCTTCTTTCAGCAAGCTACCACAGCTGTCCATCCCTTCTTCCAGCTGTATGGGCCCAGCAAGATCTTTTGGAGGACACAATCAATGATGTTCACAAGACTGTAGCAATGTCTTGCAGAGCCCTTGAGAAGTGATTAACACCTCCTTTCCATTTCAGCTCAAAGGGAGAACTGCAAAGCATGAAACAGCTTCATAAAACACCTACTTCCAGGTCTAAGTCCTTCATATGAAAGATGTTGCAAATCTGAAACCCAAAGTGTTTATTTTAATTAACCGCTTAAGGATACAAAAGACTTGGATTCACCTCTTTTTTTTTTTTCAGTAAAATATTGTCCAATAATTAAAAGCAGTTAACAGTATTCTCTGCTTGGCAACAGCCACTTTAAACTCCTGGTTTTAAACTTTTTTGAGCCAGTAAGGCAATTTTACATTATTCACATATTAAAGAATAAAATTTTCTAAAGAAGAGTTTAATCAATTAATTCTCAGTGCTGAATATGAGATTTTACATGGAGGAATCCAATAAGCTATGGATTGTCAGTAAATTCTTATCTATTTTAACTAAATTCTTATCTGTTCAAAGGGTCTGTAACTCTTGTCCTCAGACATGCAACAGATCTTAAAATCATTCACATCTGGGTCCCCAAACTGCAAGCTAGACATTTAAAAAACTGCACGGAAACTATTCTGGGTTTTTTTCTGGACAGAGAAGGCATCACAGCCCACGGGCCAGTGACTCTTCAAGCATCTTACCAACTCCACAACAGTCTGTTCCTCTCCTGAGAGTGACAGGCTCTGCACACTTGAGAACACGGACTGGCAGAAGTGCTTGCTCTACCCTCCTTCACTTTGAGGTATTTCTTTAAATTCCAACTTAACGTCCACTTAAACTTGAAAAACTTCATACTGAAATAAATAAATCTTTCAGGCAAGACCTTCTATCAGATAGTATTTGGCAGACGAGGCACTTTTTCATCCCTAACTCATGGCATGGGAGTACGGAAGACAAGGGGATGAAGAAGATTTCTTAACACTCCAATCCCAAAAGAAAAGTGCAAGAAGTGTGCAGAGAGCATCTGCAATAAAGAACCCACTGAAGAGCAGGTCTTAACTAAACACATGGACAAATACTCATCTCCTCTCTAGTAATACCACCGTTCTCCTCACTTTTGTGCTTAGAGGACAGAGGCAGCTGAAAATCACAGCTTTGACCTACTGTGAGAGCCAGAGTGGGATTTGGCCCAGTACACTATAGGTGTGCACCCAGCTGCTACAACACTGGTTCCCTGAAAACACACTTTGTCCGTTCTTCCTGAAAGACACCCATGTGGGCGTCCTTTTCTGCCCCTGCCTGCCACACTGGCGTTGCTCCTCAAGGCTCTTGGGGTGAGAGCAAAGTCTTTGCCAAGTTAAAAGAGGACTCAAAACTTGTCTGTGTGAGACAGCTTCCATACGTTCACTTCCTTTTTAGGCAGGGGAAGGAAACTTCTCCTCAGCAATCTGTTTATACCATGATATCCATCTGGGGAGGAAGAAAGGAGTCAAACCAGCTAAAGAAAATTTCCCTGAGGAGATAGATCGGGATTATTGGTCAAAAAAATCCTACCAAAACCAACTCTCCAGTAGTCTAATTGTTCCCGCTAGCTTCAGAGGAGAGCCCTGCTGCGCCCCACTGCCAAGCATTTCAGATGATGCTTACGTGCTTCGGAGCCAGCAAGTCATTTGTGCATTATTCTCTGCGAGAGACACAGACCCTTCAAAACCTGAATGTAAGCAATTAATCCTCGGTGCCGGGAGCTGGGTTTCACATAGAAGAACTCAATAAGCAATTTTAATCTGCAGTTCTTGAGCCTTGCGTAGCCAATGGACTTCCTCTTCTTCAGACACTTTCAAAAAGGCATCCCTTGGCCAGCTGAACTGGAGGGGGCGGGAGGATAGAGGGGAGAGAAGCAGGATGCCAGATCTACGTGTGCTGTTAATTTTGAAATTATTATAGTAAATTATCTCCTTGCACTCTATCCCTTCCTTTGCTAATGGCAGTATAGGAAAGGACAATACATATTTTAGGAGAGGGCTGCTATTAAAAATCTAAACATGCCATGATTTTCCCCCTTTATCACTGCAGAGCTAGAAATTTTTGAATATGCAAGTTTTAAGCATCTCCTCATCAGAAGATAGCAAGCCTTGTGGAGTGACCTCAACTCAAAAGTCAGTAATTCATTAAATAATTAAAAGCATAATAGTGGCAGCACAGCAATATCATATGGAACCTCATGTCTGTCTGTAGACACCGAGGACTGCCACATTTCATAGAAACAGTAAACAACAACAGACATATTTCTGCTGATGTAATTAATCTCTATCCCCTGCCATATTAACCAGAGAAAAATGCCTGTGTTTATGATGAATTCTTCTAATTAAGAACCCTGTGCAAATGGTATGCGTCTCACCCGAGGGATTTTATCTTAACCAGGAACTCAGTTCAAGGATAAAATTCAGTTGCATAGCCAAGCAAAGCACAAATCACAGTGACATTTTTCCTTCTGCTAGGCAGGAGCCAATGAACTATCCCTGGACAACTCGTTACCGTTTGCCTCATTCGAGCCACTCATTACAAGGGCCTTCACCTTGCAGCACTGCAAGATGTCACACTTGCAAAGAGACACCTGAGCACTCCTGGTGCTTCATCCCAAAGGCGCCCCAAGTGGAGAAGCATCGTCCTTGGGGGGCAAAGCGTGCCGGCACTGTGCATCAGCTGGGTATACTCACCTTGCTTTTCCTTGATCCACCTGTCCTCCCTGCAAAATAGCCGCAACTATTTGCATGTGCACTGAAGCTCTAGGGAAAGGGATGTCGGTCAAATGCCCAGCGGGAAAGGCATTCAAAGAGAAAGTGAACAGAGCCTGAGCAATCAGTGTAAATTAAGACTTTAACCTTTCTGAGCCTCCCTCAGACCCTTGACCTGTAAAAGAAGATGCTTAAGCGCTTACCACATTTCTGAAGAGACAAGAGCGCCAGACATGTCAACGCAAAAAATGTTTATTACCAAAAGTACCGATTGAAGTGTCTCAATCTTACTGTCTCTGGAATGTTTCCCCTGTAAAACTCATCGCGCAGTACGGATACCTGTTTAACATAGAAATACGGATTCACTTTCAGCCTGTACTTCTTTAGTAGATAGATCCTTGGCTCAGTGCAATATCTAAGTCCTAACTAATCTGACACTAGAAACTAAGTCATAACTATAGCAGCCAGTACTCCAGTTTCTAGTACATAAACCAGCAGTTTCTGTTTATTGACCGGCAGAGAGAAATCTGGCTGCCTAGCAGCTGAATCAGATGGGAGCAGCTCCTTTCCCACACAGCAAAGAAAATGTTCAAGGAAAATCATCCTCTGTCATCTGCTGCTCTCTGTGGTAACACCATTAGGCCATGACATACAGCCAGGTCACTTAATACACTAGGAAAAATTCCACTGATAGGATTTCCCTTACCTGAATCGGAGGCAGGCTCTTAAATCAGCTCTGGAGGAGCAGACAGGCCTCTCTAACAACAGTCCTCTCCTCCCAAATCACACATCTTCAAAGGAAGGGATGTGGCCGAGCTCCTTCTACAGCAAGGAGCAGTCAGCTCCAGCCCAGTGATACTGAATCCTACTCTATAATCCCAGTATTCTTAGATAATATTTCTTTCTGGTTTCGGCTCTTGAGCATTCAGTCTGGTTCAGTACAGACCAAAACCACAGCGTTGTGCATCCTGCATATTATATTGTCAACCTATTTAATGGGACGGAGGGAAGGAAGAGCTATCGGATGGTTTCTGTACCTCCCCAAACAAGCAAGAGGCTCCAACAGATAGTGTGAGCCATTACTACAGAAGTCAGCATCTGCAGGGAGGCTGCCTGGATGATACAGTTGTTTTAACATCTCTGCTTTCTGTGACTGATGCAAACACCACCATATGTGTGAAGAGGAAATACAAAAAAAAACCTCTTTTCTCCTAATAAACTCAAATAGCTGAAGTGACAAGGTAAGAAAGACAATATTAAGATTCTACATTTCAGCAAACATTCCAATGTTTTAAATCCATTTGAATACTTCCACACCCACCCTACACTAGGAACATATACTAAAGACAAAAGTTCTTGCACCCCAGGCCTCTTCATACGTCTTTCTCATCCGCAAGGAGCACGAAAGAAGCTCCTCCAAGTTCACGTAAGCTAGTTCGGCACCCAAGGAGCATATAGCTGTTCACCTTCACACTCTCAGAAATGCACCAAATCAATTTCATTAAAAACTAAGAGAGCTTTTTTTTTTTTTTTAATTAACAGGTTTTTGAGAAATGCATAGCAACAAGTGCTTTTAGGTCAAGACTTACTAAAGTACAGTATAAATACCTTTCTCCTTGCTGGATTCGCTGTCTTGTCCAGAGAACAGAGAGCTGAGCTGCCCTCTAAATGACATTGAAGACATTCCCATGCAGTTGCTTTTCCCCCATGCTTTGGTAATGCTGGAGGTACTGAACTGGCAGGAGAATTGCAAATAGTTCTTCTGGAAGCACAGCCTACAGGGAACCTGAGCGGCCCGACCAAACAAGTGGGGATTTTCCCCTCACCCTTCTTTCCTTTAGATCATCAGGGTTTTCAGCCTACTTTGGCCATTTCTTTCCCCTCAAATAACCCCAAATAGACCGTTTCTGCTTACAGTGCAGAGCCACTCTGAAGAACCAATTCTGTCCCAATGCCATAGCGCCATACGGAGACGTTCAAGAGGCAATAGCAAGTCTATGTCAAACAGGACAGACTTCCCTAGGGACTTAGAATTGCTTGTGGCTGTTAGGAGCCTGCTTGAGGTAGCATATTGCTGCTGGCCCAGAAACATTGCTCTTCATCTCTCTGATCAGAAGAGATGGTCTCCAGCGTGCCTCACAGAGTGGGTTGTCCAGCTCAGGTACAGGCTGTACCCCCAGGGCCCTCACGCCATAGACTGCTAAGCGTCCCCGGCCTGCATTACAGAATTATTAGCAACAAATATTACCCAATAACACTCGCCAAAACAACGGGGATAAAGGCACAGTCATCCATTTATAACTTTTCATCATCCGACTGATGTTGTCCAGACTGCTAGAGTCTGAACAAGTCACCTACCCCTTCCTGACATCCGCAGCAGGGGATGTCCTATGCTCAGACTCCTGTTTGGGGGGGAAATGAGTACAACTAGCTGAATTCATCCTTGTAAAATTCTGCTTCTCCAAAGGTAGATGCTGCTGCTTGTGTTTGCATTTGACTGCTAATAACTTGTGGCAAAAAGGCCATATGCCCAGTCAGATGGTATTGCCCATTACAACTTGTGCCACATGCCACCGGACAGGAATATAAACGTTTCAGCATGCAGGCACTCACGTTGCTGTTATCTATCTGCTTTAAGAACTTGGTAGCAAGACGAGAAATGAATACATACTACAAATGCCAGGAGCATGTTCCCAGATGCAAACACTCCTTTTCCTGCAGAAAGAATGATTAAAGTGCCTATGGCGTATTTTTTCCCCAAAGAAGAGCAAATCACACAGGCTACTGGTCTGAGCACAGAACGAGAATCCAGACGCTGGTTACAAATGTCACTCAGCATTAAAACCAACATAACACGGGGAACCTCACTTTACCCTGATAAATTTGAGAATTTAACTCTCCAAAGACAGAATTAAGACTGAAGAAGCAGCAGCAGCCCCAAAGAGCCCCACTGGCACCCAGGGTGCCACCATAGCCCGCTAAGGAGTGTTTAAACACCATTCAGGATTAGGGCTGAGGTGGGAGAGGCTGAAGTCCAGCTCCCAGAGCTCAGCAAACACCCAGCGATTTATTCCTGTTCAGCCTGGAGGGGCAGCTTATCATGACAAGATGTCACACTGTTAAGCGGTAGCAGGTTTAATGATTAACATTTGCACATCGAGGAATTGTTTAGAAGCTTTTTCTAACCTGTCTGCCCGCTCCCCGTGGCTAATCCTCAAATGCTGCTTCTTCCCTCAAATGAACAGGCAGAAAAAAATGCACCCCAAAAACCTGAGCTGGCACTCGGGGTAACTGAGGGGGTAGAAAGTTACCAACCTCCCCAGACACGAGCTAAATTTATTCCCCCCAAGCTATCTCAGCCCCCTTGGGTTATGCAAAGTGCCAAAGCAGTTTTTAAGTGGCCAACCCAGCACCCATCCTCAAACCATAGAAATTAGAGGGGGGGGAGGTGATCCAAACCACCAAGGCAAGTGAAACCCTAACAAGAATGAGGTACGGACAGTTACAACAGCAGCTACCCCAGGACAAACTGAGTTTTAATTGTCCCTGGGTAGTAGCTTGAATCCAGTGCAAAGTTCTTTGAATTCATGTTGGTACACAGTTAATATCCAAGCAGTCTTGGCTTCCCTGGTATTTTAATCAGAGTTAATAACCAGAGGCTAGCAGATCTGAATAATGAACATACCTTTCTTTTTTTCTTTTTTTCTTTTCTTCCTTTCAGCAGAGATTGAGGCTTAAAGTCAGCTCGACATCAGGGAAATGGGGGGAAGAACGTTTTCTCTCCCCAACCCTTTATCTTACTCATCTATGGAAGCTATAAACTCCCCGGGACAGAGACTGTCTTTTTGGTTCTCATTTCACCTTGCACAGAGGAGCCCCAGGTCTGGATACCCAAACACCCCTATGAGGAGGGATGTGCAGACTATCAGGAGGGACCCAGCAGCACAGGCTGCATGTGAGCTCTGGGCTAGGAGCAAGACCTACGGGGGATCTCAGGCTGCGTAACTTTGATGTGCAAATTGCTCAGAAAAGGATGACAAGGCAACTGGTAACACCAGGGAGGCTTGCGGCAGCCCCTCTTATTCAAGAAGTTGCCCTGCCTCACTCTCCCATGCCAGAAGAGGTCCCAAAAAAGTCCCTCACATACAGAAAGAGTCTGCTGTGGAGATACACATCCAGCTGTGAGCCAGGCTGTGCACTCCCCTGGCACAGAGTTACAGCCAGGGCAAGGGAAAGGCTGGCAGCTGCCAGAGCCGGCTGAGTTTTCATAGACAACAGCTTCTCTCCATGTCTCTCCTTTTGCACCTGAACCCAAAGCACACTGCCAGCACTCACCCAGCTCTTGCCAAGCAGACCCAGGTAATGACCGGAGTCCCCCAGATCACAACCCAGTGCGGATCTGAACCCTACGTTGCAGAGGTGCTGAGCCCATCCCAGGCTGAGCAGCATCTGACTCTCAAAGGGCCACCGAACGACAGGCAATGACCAAAATGCATCTAAATTTACCCACATCAGATGTGGGACAATGACAATGATATTGGAATTTACCTTGGTCAGAAAAATATTAAATTGATAACTTAAAGCAAATTCTGATCTAGATAGAAGTATTTGCCATTCAGATTCAGCTCACCTACTCAAGACTGGAGAGATATGAATTGCCCTGAATGATTCAAAATAACCTTCTGGCAACACGCTTCATGGCTGTCCTTGCCACAGAGAATGGCGTGGACCACAATTAAAGCTTCACACAGGGCCAGCAAGTTAAATATAGCAGTGGGAGGTGTATTTCTAGTGGAATTATAAAAGCATTAACAGAAAGTTAGACAAGAAAATTGATAATGCAACGTGGATCCTCAAAATTTACTTAGCCTTAATGAATCTGTCACAAGGCGCAGTTTAGCAAATTCCCGGACCTTTAATAAATGCTGTGCGCTGCATTATTTCCTAATTTCTTAGATTCATTGTTATAAAAACTAGAGAGTTCAAATGGTTACCGTGCATTACTGCTTTCTGACACTTTGAAGGATTCCTCCACGGTGAATAGCACCATTCACCCACCCACCCCAAAAAGTCAAGATATTTCAATTACGTTTTAGATGTTACAGTTTTGGATTCTGCTGAAGTCCAGCTGAAGGAACTAAGTGTATCTGCATACTGGGGTTTCTGAACGTGCAACCCACGGGCAGCAACAAGCTCCTTTTGTGCTTTCGTGAGCTGAGGAACTAGAATACTACCTTACAAGGCTCCTAAGATACAGGAGGCACAGAAGAATAAGAAGGGGATCACTCCATACACCCAGTTCCCATCAGCACTCCCCCCTCCTGCCGCTGCTGCGCCTGCCCAACTGACTGCCAGCAGTCCCTGCTCCTGCGTACCAGGCGAGCTGGGGACACGGACTAATGCCAGGGTGTCGGGGAGCTGCCATGGTGTGGGAGGCCACAGAGCATCCCGTGCAGAGCCTGCAAGAAGGCAGGCGTGAAAGGTTAGGGAGAATTTTCTCACCCCTTCTTCAGCGCTTGTAGTGGTGCTAATACCTGTTTATCCATTCCTGACCCTTCCTTATGATGTCTCTTAGGAGATATTGGGGAAAGCCAGAAGAAATATACAGAGCATTCCAATCCCCTTTAAGCTCAATGCGACAATTATAATCCTCTAACTAAAAAGAAAAAGGAGGAAAAATGAGACGGGCTGTGACAGGTTGGGAGGACTAAATCCCCGTTAACTAGGGCACCAAGATTTAAAGGGCTCAGCTTTGCACACATCATATGCCTCTAACAAGGTCCCCGCAGTACACTCTCCCTGCCAGTTCCTCAGTGAGGAAGCATGAGCAAGAGTCGGTGAGACCCAGTGCCCCAAGGATGCTGGCGGTGGGCAAAAAGACTCATTGCCACACCGAGACTAATGCATCCAAAACCATGGAGGTGGCAGGAGCACTCAGGTAGCCCCCTTGATTCACGGGAGCAAGGGGCAGCAAAGGTCAGAGTGGTACCTACCAACCAGGCAGGGCAGAGCTGCACAATTAACAGCTGAATGGCAGCAGAAAGAAGAATGTAGCAAATAACCTATTTTTCCTATTAGCCCTGCCAAGCACCGTCCTTTGTATCACCCACCGTGTTCAACTTTGGCGCATCTTTCTTGAAGGTGAGGCTTTGGGCCCAAGAAAATGAATGAGTAAATAATTTACAATCAATAATTATTTGTAACAATGCTGTAATCTAAGTGATGCAGGCAGATTAGCAGATTTTCCCCACTACCCGATGTGACTCAATCTGTATCCTGCACTGTAAGGACAGTGTTGTTTACTTTCACCATAAACCGCCTCCTCCTGGCTTGCCTAACACGGAGCATGAGATTTGTGTCTGTTCAAGAACCTGACCTGAGCCAGCAGTACATCCGCTGACTTAAAACCTTTTCACGCTGGGCCAAAGGGAGCTTTTGATGGGTGCTTGGGCAGCCTCTCCAAGGTAGACCTCACTTGACCGCATCTCATCACTGCCTGACCCAACAGTCCCTCTGTGCTGACCACAGCTAGTCCCTCAAGGAACACTGACTTCCCAGCCCGTCCCAAAATTTCTTTGGGAGTGCCCAACCAGTGTGGTCCAGTTTTCCCAGCACAGACTGGAAATGCCCCACAGGGCTGCTCAGCTAGCAGGCACGGCACAGCAACAGGGCATCCCAGGGCACGCCACAACCAGACTTAGACCACCCAAACACAGAGAGGATGCAAATTGACGCAAGTTTGCTCAGATTTGCTCCAACAGATTATTTGAAAGGGTTACCTCATCACAGAGCATCCATCCTTCTGCTGCCAACCCAAGCTCAGTATAAACACCACATTGCACGCCGAGCGAGGGGAGAAACACGACTGTGCTCACCCCAGCCTGCATCTGGTACTGCCAGGGGAGCCGGCTCCGCTGTTCCCAAACACAAAATCTAAGAGCCTTAGCATCACAGGAGCAAGCGTAGCACCAGCAGGGATGCGGCAACTCAGTGTCCCTATGTGGGGGACAGGGTTATGCCCTACCTGTTTGTCACTGCCCCTATCGACCCACCCAGAGATCGCTTTGGGAGGCTGTGCCCTACCTTTAGGTGTAAACCAGGTACTTCAGCCAAACTGAGACATGCCAGAAGGTTAGGAAACACATAACGCCTACTCCATCAGCAGCCTGGTGTAGCTGGTAATTCCTACCACACAACTAGATCCAAAATGTCTCCCAGAAAGGTATAAAGAAAAACAAAACAAAACAGTGCCACATACATAGCATAGCACTTGGGAATTACAGCATGATCACATCACTGAGCAACAGGAGTCTGCAGCGAGCACTTGCAACATTCACTTTTCCTAACAATTTAAAATTACTTTGGAAAACTACATAGGGAGCACAGAATTTTTTTAACTTTGTTGTGTGGCTGTGATGGCTCCCATTTGCACTGTACCCCTGTTCCCACACTTAGAGACTAACTCACCAGTTACCCAAGGAGCTGCACTGCTTTTTGCAGCTTTTACATGCTCTTCCTCATTTATTAGGTTTTTTACTGCATACTTCATAGCAAAAGGCACAAAGGTACAGCATGGCATCACTGAGCGTGATGATCTCTGGCATCAAATACTTCGTTCAGGGCACTCAGCATGCAAGCAGATGGAAAGCATCAGTGTTTTCCAATTTTGTCCTGCAGGAAGACTTTTTCAGAGAACCTCTGAAGACATCTTCATTGGGTAAGAGCACTTTTCCAGCCAAGACCCGGCTGTTTCAGGATTCAGCCCGTCCAAAAGAAAAAAGTCAAGAAAAATATTCTTACATTTTTTTCCTCCTGGGCTCACAAAATAGTTGATGCAGGTTTCAGCACAGTTGCTTTTCTCTCTCTGCTACTTTAAAACAAAGCCTCCTCACAAGGACCACATCTCGGCTTAAAAGATGAAACATTTGGAAAGCGGGAGAAAGAAAACAAGAGCTTGAAGTGGATAATTTTCTGCAGCTTTAGCCAAGTGTCATCAGTGCCCATGCTGTAACAGAGTCAGAAGCTGGAGCATTAACTCAGCCTGACCATAGCAGCCTTGAAGCCTGGACTGCAAAGTCCATGTGCTCCATCACGGCAGGATGACCAACCAAGCATCAGCAGCCTGCCTAAAATAGCTTGTCTGCTTAAAACATCTTCCCTGCCCAGGGGCAGCCCCACGCAGCAGCCTTGTTCACATCCCAGGGTACCGCAGAGCTGACACGGCAACGATGCTGCTGGACCTCCACTGCCACAGCAGAAGGAGCTGGGGCAGGTCTCTGCAGGGATGACACCCCTGAAGCAGCTCCAAAGAGAGCAGGCAGCTGCCTGTCAAAAACTCAGGCTCTACCAACACTGAGAAATTACCCATATGCTCAAAGCACATCACAACATGGGTAATTTCTCTGCAAAGACGGGGCCCAGGAGACCACCTTTTTTTTTTTTTTTTTAAAATGTACTCCTATGTAGCTCATTATCTCTGCAGCCACCAGCACAATTTGGACCTGCATATCTGATGAGGACTGTCCAGCTCCTGTCCTTTATGAGTCTTATTAGTTGCAGGAACACGTGCTTATAAAAACACAGTGAAAGACAGAGGCAGGTAGGACACCGCCTTTCCCCATAAATCCTGTTACTCAGCACCCAGAGCTCGCCGTGCTGCGCTTTTACCGTCTTCCTCTTGCAGCAGATCGTCCCTGACCTGCTGCGTTTCTGCTAATCCTGTTCTTGGTTCAAACATGTACAAAGGGTAAACTCAATGAAATGTTTTGCTCAGGTTGCCTCATCTCCAGCCCTTTACAAAACTTGCAAGCTAAGCCTCCCAAAAGCCCCATGAAGCCGCTAAAAATCTCCATTTTAGACTTTGGGGAAACTGAGGCACAGAAGCCTGTGAGGAAGATGAATTAGCAGCTCAGTCAGTAAGCCAGCTCGACTCTCAGTCCTTGGGTCTCGCTTTAGTTATGTCTTTACCTTAATGCGATGGTACGGGACGTGCTGTAGATCATGGCCTCGGCACTAGGCGCCGCACAGGCAGAACAAGCAGGGACAACCGACACGAGGAGCCCCCAGAGAGCCTACAGCCCTGCTGCAGGGGCTGGCAGATAGGGCTGGAGGAGCACAAGGGAGCAGTCTTCACCACCGAAACGGGAAAAAGAGAACGAGGTCCTGGGACAGTCCCTAAGATGCTGCGGGACAGGACCAGCCAGCTGGCACCCTGGGGAGAGCCACGGAAGAGCCAGAGATGCTGCTCTGCGCCGGGGCTCTCCCTGTGGAAGGGAGGTGATGCCCGGCACAGGGGAGCCAGGGTCCCCATGCTGACCCACGTGCTGCACCCCCAGCACGTTCGCCTGTTTGTTACATGGCCTTTGTGCTATGCCGCGTGTTTTTCTAACAGGAATAATTAAGTCGTTTTTCAGTGCTCCCATACGGACAGTCCCAGTTCGCTGCCGCTGAAACAAAACCAGATCTTCTCTCCTTGCCTTTCAAATGGCTCCCGACCTGCCCGCCTCGGCATCAGGCACCCGGGATGAGTTTCACCACGGCAAAGAGCGACCTGAGATGTCTCGCGAAGGCTTCTGTTCCCAGCAAACACCGCTAAATCTTTAGCTTTTAATTCTTCGGGCAGTTTTGTATATACAAAGACAAATCTAATTGCGGAAACAGCTGCATACTGAAAGAACGCTTTAGCTCGCTAAAACTCGCAGTTGCTTCACCCACTTATTTAATGGAAAGGCTCTAGTAAAAAATCATCTTCAGGGGGTCTGTGTTTCACCCCACACACACATCTACACACCATCCCGGGCTCCCCAGCCCACCACGCTCCCCGAGCCCCAGCTGCCTTGCTGCTGCTGCCCCCTCACTTTGATTAAGGTCAGCGCTGCCAACCGGATTTTATTAATGTTATTATTTTGAACCATTTCTTTTATTTTTACTTTCTTTTTTAATGCACCACATGGGCCACTGGGACAAATTAAAGATAAAATCATTTTCTGCCATTTAGGCAAACGGCATTCATTTCCACATTTTTAAAACACAAACACCGTAAATAAAATATTAAGCTGTCAAACTGTCACCAAATCTTCCTCCTGCAGTAATACCCCTGGAGAAATAGTTACCAAGTCGTCCTTTCCCAGGGAGTTGGCACAAACCTCTCATCGGGCATTTAGAAGAATCCCACAGAGATTCAGCGTTGCAGGGGTCCAGCCACAGCAGGAACAGCTGCCACAGAACCCCAAGTGTCCAGGGCCACCCCACCACCACCCTAAAATTAACAGGGAAGAGCAGAGGCCATACAGGTGCAGGGAAGAGCTGGGCGGGTGCTGGATTTTGGCAGGGGAAGGAGCCAGGCTGAAGGGCACAGGCAAACCCAGCACTTGGAGGGGGCACCTTCCCCTTGCAAAAGCACTGGTGTTACGACCTGCGGCTCCTTTTCCATCTCGTTTCCAGCACCCCAAATATTTGCAGAGCCACGGGGAGCGGAGCTGCTCTGCCGGCTGGCATGACGGAGAGCCCAAAGTCCCCTTCGCTTTTCTTTTAGTTTGAAGGGAAGAAGATGTTTTAAGAAAACATTTCATAAGCTGTTGAACACGGAGACTTCACCAGCTTACTCACCGTGCCTCCCTGGACTGGGGTTCCTGCTGCCTGCTGCTGTCTGAGGTGGTCTGGCTTACAGGCAGTGCAGCAGCCTCGGGGAGACGGTACAGCCTCCCGTGGTGCACACACGCGTGTGCGAAACGACACGCGGCTGCCCAGCGTAAGAACAGAAAGAAGCCTATATAGCCACATTCCTGATCTTTGCCCCAAAAAGCAGGAGACTCACGAGTGAGCAACCCGGTAAGAGGCAAATAGTAAGGAGGCTGCCAAAATGAGCTGTGGCATCTCATTAAGTATTAGGGCTTCTCCCTCTGTGGCACAGCAGGACATGAAATCAAACCTGTACTTCACAAGCCTGACAACATGCCAATGCGAGGAGCTCGTGTTCTTCCCCCTCTTGCTGTCTTACCTTTTTTTTTACTTATTTAGGACCCATCTGGGTTCCCAGAGTTACATCCCTGTGGCTACAAGACCTGCCTCCGGGCAGGCACACATGCAGGAGCCCCGTGGGATATAAGCCCCTGAAAAACGGTATCACTTACCGATCCACGAAAGCTGCAACTTATCCCAGTTGTGAGGGAAACAGCAACCCCTGAAAGCTGCGCACAGAGGGAATGTGATGAAGGGATGGCAATAAATTCACGAATGAACAAACGGTGAACATCAGCCGGTGCCTGCTCCGCGGGACTCAGATACCTCCAGCCAAAGACAGCAGAAAACAAACGCAGCCGAGCGCACTGTTTGGCCAAGTCAGTTAAGTCTAACCAGGCTCTGAAGAGCATACGTCAAGGTGGTCTCACACGGTGGCAAATACAAGTGTGGCTAAACTTGCCAGCCTGGCTACCCAGGGAAGCAGGTAAACCCCAGCCACTGCCTGTTTTGTGGCTAAAGAAGAGGGGAGAATCAAACAATTGACATCCTTCCTCCCCAAGTTGCTTGATGCCTACAGACACTGCCCGTTCTCAGCAGCACGTCCCAGAGGAGTCTCCCACTCGCTGTCTCACCACAGGCAGGTGATGCTCAGTTCAGCAATGTTTGCAGAGCATTTAGAAACTCTCGCCTACAAGGGAAAAGGACACCTTGATCCTATCTCCCCGGTGCTCATTTTACGTGGCTGAGCGCGGAGGTAGGGAGCAGCCGAGAGCTGAGCCCAGGCCACGTGAGCCAGCATTACAATATTGGGTCTCTCACCTGCCAAACTGTTTCCAGTGAGGGCACAGAGGAGCTACACAGGTCACAAAAGTTGGCAGGACAAACATAAGAGACGACATACCTGCTCAGAGAAGCAAGCTGGAGAAGCCCATGGGCAACCTCACATCCAGCTTTTGACTGGGAAATGGGAGTAAATACTCCCAATGCTCAGGTCGTAGTCAGTCAAGAGCAAAATTTCCCCTTCAAAGCTACCTACCAGCCCACCCCTCTGACTACCAAGCTTTGCAGACGCGACGGTGATGGCTTTGGTCTCTTCAGTGGGACACGGGTGACCTGCAACCTTTAGAGGCGGGAGGACAGAGTCCCGGGCTCTGCCAATCAACGCCGTGCCGAAGCAGATGAGCAGCACGTGGTGAATGATTAACCGCCCGTACGTAGTGTGGAAACGATGCCAAAGCCCCTCGAGAAGACACACTGCACAGCTTCCGCCTCCAGGAAATTTCCAAGGAGGAGGAGGCAACCTCCTGCCCAGGAGGGACAGAAAAGCGTCCAGGGAAGAAGTCCATCCTCCAGAAACACCCAACACACAAACCAACTGCCGGAGGTCCCAGGGCTCCTCCTAATTGGTATGAAACTATGCTGTGCTCCAGAGAAAAGAATGCATTCCTACGACTGTGGTACTCACTTGTGTTTCCACCCTCTGTGGTGTGGGGAAACACACAAGGGCTCGGCATGCCACCGAGGCAGCCCTGCCCTTTACCAATTTCTGCATTTTTATTTCAAGTATCTGGAGGACCTGTTTGGGGAGAGGCTATTGCAGAGAGCCCAAATGTCAAGATTTCTAGCTATAAAACAGGGATCTGGAGGATCACTGTTAATGCACGAGCTGTTTCTGGGACACTGATGGCTCAGCCCCAACTTTAATATCCAAAGACTTCCCTTGCTGACTCTAGGAGTCAGACATCCACATTTTAAGTTTAAAGTTGTGCTAATAAACATAAGGTCCACAAATAACAAAGCAGTTTGAAGCTGAGATTTGCAATTGACTATGTTTTTTACCTGAGGTGATTTTTATTCTTCACATTGGGAGAGAAGAAAGAAGTAAACCACAAACCCAGAAAACACTTCCTTTTTTAAAAAACATGCAATTCACCTTAATTTGCCTGGGATTTGAAATGTCACAGCATAGACGCAAGAGCAGAACTCTTGGACTCGCTCACCCAAAAGATGAGTTTTTTTTTGTCCCAGACAGAAAAGCAGCCAATTTTAGAAAACTGAAAAAATATTTTCCAGACACCCGTAAGTCACATGAGTCACCCTTATTTGCAGATGAGCCCAAACCTGAACTCCAACACCATCACTCATGCAGAGCAGAGGAAACCAAAAGCTGGATCAAAATGGGCCTCTTGTCTCAGTGGCTTTGCAGAAGGCCAAGGGATGCGAGAAGCATGTGGAGCACAGGCACACCTCCTCTTACACAAGACTGCCATTATATATTAAGTCAAGTAATCTGACTTTGCGGGGAATGAACTCGGGGTTGAGGGCTCTGCACTGCAAAAGGACAGCCGTTTCTCTACTTGCATCATTTTTCCAGCGGGGTGGTCAAAATGGCACATTTCCCGCGCTGGCTGGCAGAGGGCGGTGGGCAGTGCCACAGCCTGCACGCCGTGCACCCAGGAGCCGGGGCAAGGATGTGTGCCGAGGACCGCTTCGCCCAGCTATAGCCCCTGCGTAACCAGCCCCACAGGCTCACACCGACAGCTCAGCCCAGGAGACCAACTGCTCAGACCCCAGCTAGATGCCACCCACTGGAGGGGGGGGGCTGTCCCCAGGCCCCCGCCAACCTTCCTGCCCTGCGCCCGCCTGCAGTCACTTCCCTGCTTCCACCCCAGCAGCGCAGGCAGAGGCCGTGGCTCAGATGGCTCGTTATCCGCCTCCCATTGATGCGAAGCCCATTAGGCTCTGCGATAGCCATGCTGCTGCATAGTTACAGCAGCACATATATTGCATTTTACTGGCTCGCCTCTCATGGCAGCCCACCGAACCCCTGGGAGGCATCTGCACGCAGGAGGGGAAGCCCAGACACCACAAAATCCTTCTGTTTCCCTTCTTGGTGCAAACGGATCGTGGCAGGATGTGGCACTTGCACCACACCTCGCCGTCAGGTGCATCAGGAAAGGGTCCTCCTTCATCCCAGCCGCTACTGCTGGGGAGACCAGGACTTACTCAGAGCGTGCTGGACCATTGTGGGACCCCAGTTACAGAGGGACAGGAGAGGCAAAGGATGATGATTTTTCCCCGCTAAGGGATTTCGGGCGTGGAGCAGAGCTGGGATGCTTTACACCGTTCTGCGAGCAGGACCAGATTTGGAGCGGCTGTTGCACAGCACTGGAGCTCGTAAGGAGAGGCTTTGTGGTTAGCCATGAGCGCACACCGCCTCCCCCAAACAGCAGCAACGTAACAACGTGCGGCACTACCACAGCATCCTCCTCCCGAGGATTTTAAGGTGCTTGGCAGACAGTATGGATTCATATAACCTCACAAGCCCTCTGAGAGGGAGTAAAGTAAACGCAATAAAAAATGGCAAGGATAAGCAGGGGAATGGAGAAATAAAACTGCCAGAGCAGCATGTTCAAGCACGCGCAAGAAATCAGGGGCAGCTTCCCCTGCCGCTAAAGTGGAATCCGACAGGCAGCAGGCGCTCCAAATCCTCCGTTTGTTCGAGTCGGCCCTGGCCAGCCTGAGAGCGCTTCCCAGCGCACCCCGAAGGGCTTACGGCACTTGCACAGAGCTCCTTGCCCGGCAGGCACCGCATTCATTACCACTCCTGCTCCACAGAGGGTCTCGCAGCAGAGCAGCATGAACTGCTGGCAGCCCCTGGCCCTAATGAGCAGCAAATAACATCCTCGCTCTGCCCGAGAGCATCGTTTTTGACTTCTGAGTTTTGGCTGCCACAAGAGATGGCCAAGGGTCTCAGCCAGAAGGATTTTCCCCCTGCTGCCTGAGCGCTGGGGCTGCTCTGACAGCATTTTCCAAACATTCACAGGGCTTCCCAAACACCCCCACACACAACTGCCACCCCCAGTTTACAGGTGGAGAAAAGAGAGACACAGGCCAAAAATCCCAGCATCAGCTGAGGAGGGAAGTGGAGAGCCCCGGTGCCTGGCCCCTGCTCCGACTCCAACCAGGCTGCTGCTTTTGTTTGCTTCCGTGTGTGCATAACCAGCTGATAAATGGATTTGCAGCCAAAGAGTGACACACAGTGCAGTTCCCGAACTGCTTCAGCTGGATCCCTCCTGGGAATGGCATTGCTGGGCCACTTTTGCTCCAGGGGCTGGTTTATTTTTATGAAGCTACTGCCTAGAGTTGGGAGAGCTATATTGATGCTATTATGCAGGCTGAAGGAGGACAAACCTTTTCCACGCTAAGAGCAGGAAGGTCCTCATCGTCCTCAAGGCAGCCCAGGGAGTGTGGGGCTTTGAAAGCAATTTTGAAGCAGCACATCAGGGCACCGCTGCCACCCCCTGGGTCAGCAAAGAGCCCGAGGGCTCCCCCATCTCCCACCCTGCCCAAACCCGAGCCCGACTCCCTTGCTGCCGTCTCTGGCTTAAAACGGACAAAACTCGGGAGCTGAGCCCAGTTCCCCCGTTTGGCAGCAAAAGCGGCGGGAGCGGAGGCAGAGGCTGGTACCAGCTGCACAGTCCCCCCCTGCGAGAGCCGCTCGCAATCCCCCCGGCCCGAAGCCCAGCGGCCGGCTGGCCGCAGCGAGGGCTTGTGAGAGGTCGTGGCTCTTATCTCCTCCTGATGGGGAAAAACTGGCATCATATATATACGTGTGTGTACGTATATAGGCGCCTCTTGAACGCGAACCAAAACCTTCCAGCTGTTTCACCCA
>VZSZ01005013.1:25584-49788 GCA_013398815.1 Ibidorhyncha struthersii | reverse complement strand
CCGGCGGGGGGGGGGGAAGGGGGGATGGCAGCCCCCGGGGAAGCGGGTGCTCCGGTGTGGCTGGCGGCAGGGCCCCCCTGGGGGGAGTGGGTGACAAGGGTTCAGCCCCACCAAGCAGCTGCTGGGATGACGGTGCACCGCAGCCTGCCATCCTGCACCGCTAGCCCAGCTCCCTGCGCTCGGTGGCCCCAGCACAGAATCACAGACTGGTCAGGGTTGGAAGGGACCTCTGGAGATCATCTAGTCCACCCCCCCTGCCAGAGCAGGGTCACCTACAGCACGTTGCACAGGACGGTGTCCAGGCGGGTTTTCAGTATCTCCAGAGTGGGAGACTCCACCACCTCTCTGGGCAGCCTGTTCCAGTGCTCCACCACCCTCAAAGTAAAGAATTCCCTCCTCATTTTAGATGGAACTTCCTATGGTCAAGTTTGTGCCCATTACCTCTTGTCCTGTCACTGGGCACCACTGAAAAAAAAGACTATTCCCACCCCCTGGCACTCACCCTTTAAGTATTTATAAGTATTGATAAGATCTCCCCTCAGTCTTCTTTTCTCCAGACTAAAAAGACCCAAGTGCCTCAGCCTTTCCTCATAAGAAAGATGCTCCAGTCCCCTAATCATCTTAGTAGCCCTTTTGCTGGACCCTCTCCAGCAGTTCCCTGTCCTTCTTGAAATGGGGAGCCCAGAACTGGACACAATACTCCAGATGTGGCCTCACCAGGGCAGAGTAGAGGGGGGAGGATGACCTCCCTCGACCTGCTGGCCACACTCTTCTTGATGCACCCCAGGATGCCACTGGCCTTCTTGGCCACCAGGGCACACTGCTTTCTCAGCACGCCCCAAAGGGCTACACCAGTAACAGTGGTAATTAGTCCAAGCTGCCCAGTCCACAACTGTCCCAGTGGTACGAGTAACCGCTTTGCCGTAAGGCAGGTGCATCGTGGCACCCCACGGCACAGGGGATCGAGGCACCCACTCCATGGAGATGGGCGCATCCCTGGAGGCGTCTCGCACTGAAGCCGTGGGGGTTCACAGAAGCAGGTCTCTTGGGTGACAGTGGAGCTGCCCAAGCACGCACTCCCATCGCTGCTACACACGACCGCCCACCCAGCCGTCACACATGGTCATACGAGGGCCGGTCTCCTGGCGAGCACTACAGCTACGAGGCCTTCCGAGCCCCGCGGGAGGGGAAGCGCGGCAGCGGAGGGGCAACGATGATACAATTCTGCGTCACAGGGCATTGCCAAAACTGTAGCAGTAAAAAACTCACTGAATACAGCCCTGCAGGCAGCTTAGGCAACCAACCGTCCAGCTTGTGAAACCAAGCTACATTTAGGCACAGTGCAGCTGCTGTACAACCAGGGCTTGAGGCTTTGAGAGAGCAGGAGGAGGTACCAAGAAAACTCTACCAGTGAAGATGCATTTTTAGAGAATGTGGGTGCCTCCAAGGCACCTGACGAGGGGATTAGAGGATTTGAATTACAGTACAGAAAATGGCAGCAGGGCTTCTAAATGACCTTTTGCCTACCTTCCTCCTGGCCAAATCCCTCTAAATGTAATTACAACCCGCCCTGCTAAATTGCCATTTCAGGTTTACCTGCGCACCACTCGTTTCCTGAAGCACAGCACAGTATGGAATTCATTCGTCAGATTTGTACTGCGCTCGCACTCACGGCAGAAAGCTATTGCTAGGACCACCACCTCCCAGGGCTGCAGCATGGCCCCACACCAACCTCCCTGCAAAGCACACCGCACTCCTCATGCAGAAAGGTGTTACAAAGCATCTTACATCCCACTAGACACCTTTCCCAGTAACCCATCAACCACCTGCAGCTTTCCAGGCTGGCTGATCGTAGCCAGCAGCAAGGGGAAGTCTGAGACGCTCAAGGCAAAACCAAAGTCTTCCAAGGGATCAGTTAGTCCAAGCTGCCCAGCCCACGTCCATCCCAGTGGTACAAGTAACCCGTGGAAGCTGGGCTCCCACTGATTTTGGTCTCTTTCATAGTCCTAGAAACAAAAGGGCGGCTGCTCTCCTTTGTGGGTTTGGACCCAGCAGCTCCCTGGGTCGCAGAGGGACATGAAGAGAGGCAGAGGAGGTGTATCCAGGATTCAGAAAAGGGAAAGACACATAAGAAAGACATGTTCACGTCCCTGCCCCGTACACTGTCTCCTTTTTCACCACTGCGCAGCTCATACCAGACTTTGCTTGTTTCCTTCTTAGTCTGCTCTCAGTTTCGTGTGAGATTCACTACAGAAAAGCAAGTCACTCAAACACTGATGGAGAAATGTGTTTGAACCAGGAGAAAACCCGCTGCCCTGACAACTGAACTAAACAGACCACATTCTCCTGCCTTTCCAAGCACATTTCTTACCCCTTCTACCACAGCCACTCATTTTCTTCCTCTGTTGCCCTCCCTGCCTGCACACTTGCTCTCTGTCTCCATTGCCTCCCCACACCACATTCCACCACTTCCAATCATCCCACCCCACAAGCATCTCAGCCTCCACCAAACCTCTAACAGTTGAGAAGTTCCCTGTAAGGTCGGCCCAGCATCTCCCCTTTTCTGCCGAGGCGAAACACAGTTCCCTGACTCTTCAGATTCCCCAGGGGCAACATCATTTTAAGCACCCTTCCATTTCCAGAGCAGACACTACCTTTTGGGCAAAGGCGCCTCACACTCTATTCCCTATGCAAGACAAGGACTGGAGGAGCCCTATATTTTCACAGCGTTACCACTTCACTTTTGCAAGTGCAGTCTAACATTTGCCATCTGCTAATACAAGCCAGCACCTTCTCCGTACTACAGTACCGGCTCACACTCTGAGGGCTGGCCCCAAGCCTCCCCCTGCCTGGAGCAGCCATGGACACCTATGCTAAGTGGGTGCAAAGCACTGTCAGGTGAGCGAGGGAGCGGGGTAATCTGGGTTTCAGAACTGCAGTCATAGAACCATAGAATGGTTTAGGTTGGAAGGGACATTAAGATCACCTAGTTCCGACCCCCCTGCCATGGGCAGGGACACCTCCCACTAGACCAGGTTACTGAAAGCCCCATCCAACCTGGCCTTGAACACCTCCAGGGATGGGGCATCCACAGCTTCTCTGGGCAATGTGTTCCAGTGCCTCACCACCCTCACAGTAAAGAATTTCTTCCCCACATCTAATCTAAATCTACCCTCTTCCAGTTTAAAACCGTTACCGCTTGTCATATTGCTACACTCGCTGATAAAGAGTCCCTCTCCAGCTTTCTGTTAGGCCCCCTTTAGGTACTGGAAGGCTGCTGTAAGGTTTCCTTGGAGCCTTTTCTCCAGGCTGAACAATCCCAACTCTCTCAGCCTGTCCTCATAGGAGAGGTGCTCCAGCCCTCTGATCATCTTTGTGGCCCTCCTCTGGACCCACTCCAACAGGTCTACATCCTTCTTGTGCTGAGGACTCCAGAGGTGGACCCAGTACTCCAGGTGGGATCTCATGAGAGCAGAGTAGAGGGGCAGAATCACCTCCCTCGACCTGCTGGCCACGCTTCTTTTGATGCAGCTCAGGATACAGTTGGCCGCCTGGGCTGCGAGCGCACGTTGCTGGCTCATATTGAGTTTCTCATCGATCAACACCCCCAAGTCCTTCTCCTCAGGGCTGCTCGCAATCCATTCTCCGCCCAGCGTGTGTTTGTGCTTGGGACTGCCCCCACCTGGGTGCAGGACCTTGCACTTGGCCTTGTTGAACTTCATGAGGTTTGCACCTGCCCACCTCTCCAGCCTGCCCAGGGGAACGTGCCAGCAGAGAGCTTGGGCTGTGTTGGCACTTAACCCCCGTGCATGCATACAAGGAGCCGGGCAGGGCAGGGTGGCGCTGCCCGCGGCAGGGTTCAGCAAGCAGCTTTGGGCACCCAGTTGGCCCTCATCTCTGGAAGCACGTTACACACCAGCCTTGAAAGCTGACCGCGTGCTGGTGGGCACTCCCAGTCAGTAATGACCTCGCCGTCCTGGAGAGGAGGCTCTCGAGCTCTCAGCAGCGCTTTCTTGTGCCTGCAAAATACGCTGCCGGGCCCTCTTTGCTGTTCTGCCCCCATCACATCCTGTGATTCCCAGAGCATTGCCAGCAGTGCAGAGAACAGCGCAGAAAATCCAAAAACTCGGAGTTTACTTGTATTACCTGGGTAATGTGACCTGCTGACAACTTACATGAGTGACAGGAACCCTCCTGTGCAGAATGACTATTTTCCTTCATAAATCAATTCATTAATTACGAGAAAAACACTACCCAGATAAATTAACCCTTTCATTTGAAGACCCCAAATCCCTTTCACTGGATGGCGTCAGAAACAAGCAGAGAGCTCTGTAGGCAAGCTTCAGCAGAGCCCCAAACAAGTCAGCTCTGATGTAGGAAGGACAAGCTGAAGTTCAAGGGGTCTTTCTCCCAGGAGAAAGTCGCTGTTACTCCTCTCTCCCTCCAGGAGTCAGCCCCGGAGCACACGCGTTGTTCCTGCAGAAACGCAGCCAGAGCACAGGGTAGCGAAGCTCTGCTCTAGCCCACGGCCCCAGCCAAAGCACGGAGTAACCCACCCTCAGAGCTGTTTGCAGAGCAGCTCACACTTGCCCGCAGGTACCCAGTTCAGCACAGATAACCCAGATTTGCAGAGAGTGGTTATTTACTTTGCTTAAGCTTTGGGACCTGTTTGAGCTGGAAAGGGTTAGGGACTAGAGCCGGCTGACCTGAGGGATACAGGACCTTCCTCCAGCAGGAGAGACATGTACTTTTGCCACACCAGGCTTCCACACACACACTTTGAAAGTGTCTCCACAGTGATGTTGCATCTTCAGGGCCCGAAGACCTCGCTGCAGGATGACCAGCTCCCAGGTCTAAGCTACCCGTACCCAAGGTCCTGTGTTCCGCAGCCAGAATTTGCAATGGTTTCAACCTCTGACTGTAGAGCTTTACTCCAAAATCTCATCTTTCTTTTAAAAGACAGTACCTTTCTAGGCTTATGTATCTACAGGAGTCTCTAGCAATATAAATAGCTCCAGTATAGCTGTACTGTAAGCTGCAATGTTGCATACTGGTATTAGAGCCAGCCCCGTCAGGGACAACAAGAGTACCAGAAGGAGTCTGGCACAGACATCTCTACTCAACGCAGGCTGCGATGTAGACATACAATGAATATTAATAGTGATAACACTTCACTGCTGATCTTTGCAAAAGCATCAGCTAATTCAATAAATGTCCTAAGAGAAGTGACCCGAGAAACATAATGAACTAAACAAATCAAGATTATGCAAACCTCACAGCAGAATTATGGGGTTGTACCACCACACTTGTCTTTTTCAGTTTCCTCCATAGCTGTTACTTCCATGTTAGAGATATTAAGTCTTTTCTTATTTTGTGAAAAACTTTGTACAGTTTTGGACAGTGGACTAATATAAGGGACCCCTTGACAATCCAGGTGGCTGGTTCTTTAACGTAAGCATAGGCTAAGTGTTTGGTGAGTAATCCAGATACAGAAATGGGAGGGAGGAATATGACCAGCTACATGGAAGAAGTTTATGTAGGGTGTTAAGAATCTTATTTTCTTTATAACCAACGAGGCCTTAACCTGCATCACCTTCAATGGAAAGAGATCTCCTAGAACCATGAATAATAAAAAGCACATTCGAGAGCCTGGTTTTTGTCTTTGGCTGACAGCCTTGGTAACAACATCTAGGAGAGCAGATCTGGTGTCCCAAATTGGCCAGATAGAATTAAGATCTTTGTTGCAGGGGAAGAAAAGACAAGCATTGTTCAGATTTGTCTTCAAAAAATAAGTGAAGTGTGGCTGCTTTATAGTTATAGTGAGACGAAGTGTGTGCTTTTGCAGTCATCTAACATAAAATGTAGCTGAGCTTTCAACTATGAAACATCTGGAGAACACCAAAAGGTTTTTCTTAGCACTACTCTGAACTGAGAAATCAGGTCTGCTGTATTTGTGGCCTCCAGGCATGGAAGTGCCATCTGAAACATGAACATAAGGTCTGTCTAGACTCTGGAAAGGGTTTGGACAAAGTCATCGAGTTTAGCTAAGAACATTTAAAGAAAATTAGTATTAGGGTTCAGGGGCTGGAGCAGGTTTGTGTGGCAGAGTTTTGGTAGCAGGGGGGCTACAAGGGTGGCTTCTGTGAGAAGGTGCTAGAAGCTTTCCCCGTGTCTGACGGAGCCAATGCCAGCCAGCTCCAAGAGGGACCCGCCACTGGCAAAGGCCGAGCCCATCAGCGATGGTGGCAGCACCTCTGTGAGAACGTAATTAAGAAGGGAAAAAAAACTGTGCAACAGCAACAAGGAGAGAGGCCTGAGAGCAACAACTCTGCGGATGCCAAGGTCAGTGGAGGAGGGGAAGAGGTGCTCCAGGGCTGGAGCAGAGATTCCCATGCAGCCCATAGTGAAGACCATAGTGAGGCAGGCTGACCCCTGCAGCCCATGGAGGTTAACGGTGGAGCATATATCCACCTGCAGCCCATGGAGGACCCCATGCCAAAGCAGGAGGATGCCCAAAGGAGGCTGTGACCCCGTGGGAAGCCTGCACTGGAGCAGGCTTCTGGCAGGACCTGTGGCCCCATGGAGAGAGGAGCCCACGCTGGAGCAGGTTTGCTGGCAGGACTTGTGACCCCGTGGGGGACCCACGCTGGAACAGTCTGTTCCTGAAGAACTGCACCCTGTGGAAGGGACCCACGCTGGAGAAGTTTGTGGAGAACTGTCTCCCGTGAGAGGGACCTCACACTGGAGCAGAGGAAGAGTGTGAGAAGTCCTCCCTCTGAGGATGAAGGAGCAGCAGACAACGTGTGATGAACTGTTCCCCGTCCCCCTGCACCACTCAGGGGTAGGAGATAGAGAAAAATCAGGAGTGAAGTTGAGCCCGGGAAGAAGGGAGGGGTGGGGGAAGGTGTTTTAAGATTTAGTTTTTATTTCTCATTACCATATTCTGATTTGATTGGTAATAAATTAAACTAATTTTCCCCAAGTCGAGTCTGTTTTGCTCATGATGGTAATTGGTGAGTGATCTCACTGTCCTTATCTTGACCCACGAGCTGTTTGTTATTCTCTCTTCCCTGTCCAGCTGAGAAGGGGAGTGATAGAGCGGCTTTGGTGGGCACCCAGGGTCAACCCACCACAGCAGATCATGAGAGAAACGAGAGTGGCATGTTAATCTGTTGGAACAAGAGGACTTGCTCAGGGAAAGGCAGCTCTGCTTGTCCACAGCTGGCCGGGAGCTGAGCTCCACCTTGCATGAAAGTCCTGTGCAACCAGCTGGGCTCCTGCCTGCGCACTGCACGTGCTGTGGACTGAAGATCCAGAAAGTCGTGCATTTTAAAGTCACAAGGGACAAGGACATAAACATGGCTTAGCTCCTTATAGCCCTCCAGCTGCAGGACTTCCTTCTTTTAATTCTCACTCCGAAGCACATCCATACAAACAGCTGAGACAGCTCTGGTACTTTCCTTAGCTAAGCCTCTGTCACGGCTCCTAGTGAAGTTACGCAAGGGAAGAGCAGCCTCAGTTCAGGCATTTTTCACAAGAGACCGTTCCTCAGAGAGCTCCTTCAAAAGGGGCAGAACAGAGTGCCCGGGAGAAGGTGTGACATCTCAAGATGGTTTTCTCTGAACTTGCTGCCACCAAGTGGCTTCTTCCTCCTCCTCTGGCCCATCTCTGGGCTGGACGCTCACCCTCCCTGATGAAGCTTTTCCCAAGCAGGGTCAGTGGTCTGCTTCCAGGTCAGGAATAGGTGGGTAGGACTGGGTGAAAGCAATTTACCTATTGAAGGGAGAGGACTCAGAATGCGTCCCTGATTTCAATTCAGGAAAACTCCAGGAAAAGGAGGGAGAAGGGGAAATGTTTGTCCCAACAGGCAGAAAGATCTGAAGTCCCTTCCCCATAATGGATGAAAGGCCCCTCTGACATCCATAGCACCTCATTGTGCTCTTCATCCAGATCCCAGTCATACCCCTGCAAACCGCTGAGACGTGTTCACCCATGCCGTAATGCCAAGATGGCAAAGTGCGTGCCGCTGTCCCCCACCATGTGATTGTTGAAAAGAAAAAGAAAAATGTTATCTGCATTACTCATCTACATCGGCCAAATTCCTAAACTGCCTGAAATACTCTCCTTGTCTGAAAAAGCTTTCTCATGCTGGTCAGAGGGCGTGGGTACATTTGTGGGTTTCTGAAAATCCACGTTGCTGTGCCTCAGGTCATATATCACCCTCCACATCCTTGGCCTCAGTCACCACTGGGAAACTACATGGTGCGCCAGAAGTCCAACAGCTAGTCTTCATCATACCCTGCCTAGAGCTAGATACTGCTCAGGCACTCTCCAGCTTTCCACCACCTATGCCGTGGCCACAGGCACTGTAGAAAGCCCAGAGAGACGCACCACTCCCCTGGCAGTGGCTCCATCCTTAATTTACCTTGATGCCCAATCGGAATAGGCACAGATGGCACATGCCAATCATTTCTGCATTTAATAGAAGATAAGTTGCCTAGGGTGGCATATATGTTAAGCAGGACAGAAATACCTTCTGGCTCATTGTTCCTGGCTGGCGTGCAAACAGTAAGGTGGTGGAGGGGAGTGACTCACGGCCAAGTTAAGGCAAATAGCATGTAGTTAACTGGGAACTGGGATTTCAGCTGCTTTCAGTTGTACAGTTAAACATTAAGAAGTGCTATTTGAGGTCACTGTAACCTCAACGTTATTTTCATGAGTATGTTTCTTAATGAAAATGAGAGCATAGAGAAGAATTCCCAATAAGCTGTAATTAACAGTTCCAAATTGCACCTGTGCTCTTCAAGTATGAAGAGAAAATCGTCTGCTGAAAGGCAAACAGCAGCAACGTGAATCTCCTTTGACAGCATGGCGGAGCCAGGAAAGTCTCCAGAGATGGTTAGCCAGGATTCAGGACACCCCCTGTCCCCCCTGGGAGACGGTCCCATTAACCCTCTCTGAGCCAGGTAACCCACCTGTCTGCCACCGCAAGAGCAGGTGCAGCCTTAGTGAGGAGCGGAGTCACGGCAGAATCAGGCAGAAACTATCAACAGCACCAAAAAATGCTCTAAATTCATGCACCCATAGTGCAATTTTTTAAAACTGTAGAAACAGAATAAATAATTAAGTAGTAATAATTACATATTAATACAACTTATTAACTAGGAGATCTACTTATAGTCAACCTGATTCACTTTATGAGCCTGGTATAAATTTTCTCTCTCCCTCCTACCACTTTTCTTATCTCCTTTTCTCACCCCAAATCATTTGCTTCTCTTCCTCGCTGCATCTTTTCTAGGACATGGATTTATTTCCCACCTTTATGGTAAAGCACGCAGCCCTTTTTCTGGTGCTCAGAATTAATTAACAATAAAATCCTTTTATTACGATCTGACAAGAATTTGCTCTCCTTTATTGGCAGCCCATCACAGTGCCGACTGCGACCTGAACTGCAATTTAATCCTCATAGAAATTCAAAGCTTTTACAGCTCAATGTAGCTACCAGGTTAGTGCTCATAACAGTCCTCTTGGCTGCAAAGCAGAAGCAGCTTGAAATGCTCATCTGGCAAAATGATGAAACTCCCATCTTCCACTACAGAAGAATTCCATGCGAAAACACAACAATCTGGGAAATAACCTGTGAAAAAATATCCTTCCCAGTTTCTCGCACATCCCATAAAAGGGGCTTGCACCCTGCACAGCAGACTGCGTTTGAGTCGAATGCAATGAAAAATGCTTAACTTTCCTAAAAGTCACAGCAATGTGTTTATTTTTGAAGCTCTGTCACTCAAAATAGCCTAGACAATTAATCGAAAACTTTCCAAAACATTCCAGCCCTGGCACTAAGCGTGAGAAACTCCAGGCTGAGGGGAGCCCAGAAATAGGAGCCACAGATCTGTCAACTCCAGAGGCACTGCAGTGCCCCTGTGACAAGGCTGATCCCATAATCTCTGCCTGTTGGCACTGAGATCTATCTCCAGGTGGCACCCGGAGAGTATAAAAAAGCCAGGGCAGATGCTGGAGTCCAGAGGACATCAGGTGTCCCTGTAATGTCAGAGGCAGAGCAACACAATCCTATAGATTTATCAGTTTCTACGTTTTCCATCTGGAACATCTTTACTCCCAGGGAGGTGGGAGAAGGGGACTTCAAGGATGGCAAGAATATTTATTGAAATGATAGCCCCAGTGGAACTACGACCAATAAAAACTGCTGACCTGCAGCAGGCCAGCAAGCGGTTACGTCAGTCTGGAAGACACCAGGACACTCCATGGGGCAATGCACGGACACCTCCATCGATACAGCACCATTTCTGATTTAAGAATAAGGTGCACAGTGTGAGCCTGGCAGCATGCCTTCCATTGCGATCACTTTAAACAACGATCCAGGTATTGCTAAGCTCCCACAAACACGCTGCTAACTTATTTTGAAGCTTTTGCAGAAGCAGAGCTGCTGTCCTCTCATGACTTTATAATAAAGTCACCCAGCACGGGAACCCCTTGCACTGGGATCACGCAGGGCCAGTCGTCGTGGATGAGAAACCCTCAGCAGTGACAGCTCTGCCTGGCAAGACTTGGCAATTAAATCCCTGCACAACTCCAGCCGCCCGGCCTCTGCTGGTGGTGGGACAGGTCAGCAGCCAGCGTGTGACATACCCCCCCCTCCTCGCTCAGCCCTTCTCGTTCGTTTTGTCGGGGCTTCAGTATTAGCGTTCACTGTTCCTCTCCTGCATTGGGGTTAAGCACTGCGGTAGCGCGGGAGGAGGAGAAAGCCAGGCTGACCTGTGCTGTATTGTGACCCAGAATTGATGAAGCACAAAAAGTCCAACAACAGTCGGGGTGGCGAGAGAAGCACTGGCAGGAGCCACCTCCCTGAAGGCAGCCGGCATCTCAGTGCAGGTACATGTAACCTCCTTAGACTGATGCTGCGAGGTCCTGGGAGCACTTGGCTCCGGCTGAAGGCGATGAGGGTTTGAGGGCATTTGTTTTAGGGAACCGAGTTCACATCATCTCTGTTTGGTATCTCTGCACTTGCAGGCCCTTTCCAGCCCTAAGTCCGGCAGCAGGGACATGGCCATTCCGATTTGCTGATCAGGTCGCAGAGAATGAAAGGAGATTTGGGGGGCAGAGTTTTCCTCCAAAGCTCCCCAGTGCTGGTGCACGAGCCAACAGCCTCACCATGAATGTACCCAACACCAGGGACTATCTATCACAAAACATCCCAAAGGACTGCTAGAAAATGTATAATTTGGCACACAGTTAGCAAGAACATAAGTTACACTTTACTGAGTGAAACCAATGGTTCATTTTGCCCTATCACCCTGTCTCCAGCAGTGGTCAGAAGAGATGCTGTCTAAGGAGAGCTCATAAACCTGGCCCCTTCCTGCAGTCCGTGCCTCTCATATTCCCCTGGGATACCTGCCCCTCTCATACAGGATGCTGGAGGGTACAGTCCTGCTATTCCCCATAGGATCTCTTTATGGCAACAGAGCACCTAACAGAGCACATAAATTACATAATCCCCTGTTAATAGCGTCTGTTTCCACCATCTCCTGCAACAGCAAGGTCAAATACTTCACTGCTCATCGTGCAACAATGTTTTGTCTTAGAATCACAGAATCATAGAATCGTTAAGGTTGGAAGGGACCTTTAAGGTCATCGAGTCCAACCATTAACCTAACCTGACAAAACCACTTCTAAACCATATCCCCAAGTACCACGTCTACCCTTTTTTTAAACACCTCCAGGGATGGTGAATCCACCACCTCCCTGGGCAGCCTATTCCAATGCTGGATAACCCTTTCAGTGAAAAAATATCTCCTAATATCCAACCTAAACCTCCCCTGGCTTAACTTGAACCCGTTTCCTCTCATCCTATCACTTGTCCCTAGGGAGACGAGGTCAGTCCCCCTCTCTCTACAACCTCCTTTCTGGTACTTGTAGAGAGTGACAAGGTCTCCCCTCAGCCTCCTCTTCTCCAAGTCTTTTACCTGTTGGAAAAGAACCTCCTACAGGCTCCACCGAGTGCCCGCTGGTCCCAGAGCAGTGGGACTCGGTGCATGGCAGTTTTCCATCCACCCTGTCCACTGCCTCCATGACTTGTCCTCTCAGCCAGCCTTCCCCTTCCCCAAATGGAGCAGTCCCAGAATTTTTGTCTCTCCTTGAAAGGCAAGGTGCTTCATCATTAGGAAGCCGTTTTTATAACGTCCACTGTATAATAAAGAAATGTACTAGAGATTACATTTGTAGTAGTAATAAGGAAGGTCAGATTCATATTCTTTAAATATCCACATTTTACGACAAACACTTTTTCCCCCTCTAAAGGTGAATGCTTTAGAAGTGCTGAACAAAATGACCTCCACCACTTTTGCACAGAAAAAGGATGGGAATTACGAAGTAAGAGATTTCACTGTTTAAAAAATGACCCCTCATTTTCACTCATAATTGTCTCCAATACCTGAATGGAAGGCTTGGCAACGAAGAGCTGTCACGGTGGGAGCACAGCAGCCAGAAAAAGGAGTGAGAAATGGGAGAAACTGCTTAAGCCACTGCGAGTAGAAATGGTACTCTCTCATCTGAACGCTTGCATGTCTGCAGAGATGCTCAGTACGTCACTGCAGCATTTTCAGATGCAGAGATACATCCTTGCATGCATACACATGTGTGCACATGTGTTTCACACGCTTAGATTAGTTTCAAGCCTCGCTCGAGTTTGCAGCAGGCACTACTTTCTCTGATGCTGGCTGAAGACAAGGAAAATATCTCCCACAGGAGCTAAGAGCCATCGCAAGCCTTGACCATTTCTGTTTGAAGGTCACAGCAAGATCAAAGAAATGTGCCACCTCTAGCAAATATGTAACTACTTAGGTGTGTAATTCCTCTACAAATGTGTCCGCTGCGACAGACCTTTTTCTGCAGAGAGAGGATGAAAAAGCCTGTGTGCAACAATTATAATCTTATTGCTTAATGGCATACTGAAGAACACTTACAGGTTATTTTAGTGCAGTAAAATCTATACAGACAAAAATAACCATATTGATAGGCCCAAGTTTTAAAGCCCCACATACAGCTGGGTGCAATCCCAGCCTGTAGACGGTTATGCTGCCGTGTGTCAGCGCAATAGTGGCATTTCATGCTCCATCGCCTGGTTCTTTCCTGCTCCAAGCAGCCATTTCAGCCAGGAAGGCTCTGTCCCAGCCCCAGCACAGGGCGAGCTCAGGCCCCACCATCACAGCCCCTCAAACATGCACCAGCCTCTCACGCACCACGTTCCTGCCCCGGCTGGGCAGCAGCAGCCCCTGTATCCGTGTGTCCAGGGGTGGGAAGCAGCTCTTCCTTACCTGGCAGCCACAGGGGCAGCTGAGGGCAGCAGGCACAGGGCAAGGGGGGAAGGAGGCACGAGGTTCCCCTTATCATCAGGTCCAGAGGGGACAGCTGTGGCAGGAGAGGACTGCTGTAACTCATAGGGCCGTTTGGTTCCTGCCAATTCTGAAGGACGCGGTTGCTCTGACAGGTTTCCAGCCCCCAAGGACTTCTGCAACGCTCCCAAGATAATCCAGGATAAAATAGATTTTAAATAGCATTCATTTTTTATTTCATTTTATCTCTTCTGTTCTCCAGACATCACATCCTCATTCATCTCTGAAGGCTGTCGTGCAAGCAGCCTCTTTGTGTTTGGGATTTGCCCTGTCCAAAGATGGGTGGCTGCTCCAACCCCAGCGATGGCGGCTGTGCCCTCCAGGCTCTGGCCCACCCAAGGTCACCCTCACCACCCCACAAAGGTCAGCTTTCAAGCCTATCTTAAAAACTCAGTTCCTACATCTAGGCTGTAAGACCTCTCCCAAGGCATTTCTTTCTCTTCCAGTGTTAGCAGTGAGACCAAGATCCAGATTTAAGATGGCTTATTGTTCAAGAGCAAAGATCCAGTGTCATTAGACTCTGCTCTGAGCAGTGGTGCCAAGGAGAAGAGCCACATTTCATACCTCTCAGCAAGGGCAGAGCATGCTGCAGCTAATTATTTTCCAAGAATGTCCTGAGATTAAACCCCTCTGGTATTTGCAAGGAAAAAACTGCTTCTCATTCTTAAAGCGTATAAATAACAATGTTTGTTGAAAAGGAAAAATAGGAAGAGATGGAGAAAAAGGGAAATGTGGACATTTCCCGTGAATGGAAAAGGAGGCTCGTTCTGTTTCTCAGAAACTACCCTTGTAAATTGACATTTTTGAGGTGCTTCACAACAAAAGCGTCTGTAAATCAGAAAGCCAGCTGCTCGCCCCTCCTTCGCTAGCTCTTCCTTTTCTTGCAGAGGAGCTAATACACTAAAGCCGGGCCTGCCAAGTCTAAATTTATTAGGACACTGTGAGATTTTGGATTTGGGGCTGAAGACAGTATGGTTTCCCTCAGTACAAAGGCTGAGTCAGATGGGACGGTAGAATGGAGATTTCAGAGAATTGAAGCTTTTCTTTGAAGGGCTGTGGAGGGATGGTTAAAACTGAGGTCTCAGCACCCACAAGTCCCTCCAGTTTGGGAATGTACCTGCACCTTTCCCATGGACATTAACTCTCTGGAACGGAGAAGCTCAGTCAGCTGTACCCAGGGTAGGTCACATGTTTCATCCATAGGCTGACCTATCCCTATATTTTAGTCCAGTCATCACATCCCACGCACAAGTTTATTGTTAACCCTATCAGGCACGGTGCTTTGCATATCCAAAGGGATGGAACATGCTTGCACAATGATGAATCGGAGGAGGACTGTGCATTATTGCAATACAACACACAAGAGTCAGCTTGAAACATCAGGCTTCGTTCCTGGCCAGCCTCAGACTCCTCAGTCTCTCTTCTCGCTGAGAGACCAGCCCTCACATAAGCAAACATTCCCTTTAAAAACATATAAATAAATAAAAAGGACTTATTTGAAAGGATGCTGCCAGCCATGTACAGATGAAGGCTATCTCATTAACACAGGCAGACCCTCAACAGCGGCCCAGGGGTGTCTGTCACCATCACCCGGTGCTCTCCCCTCCGGCAGGGGAAGCCCATAGCCCCAGGGTGGAGCAGGGTGAACCCACAGCACAGGGCAGAGGATCACTTTGAAGGACAGGGACAGCAGTTCTCAGCCTGACCTAAGTAAAGGTCCCTTCTCAGCGGCTCCCAGTCAGATGCTCTGCCAGGAGCAACCCAAAATGTTTTTTTTGTCTGTTCCAGTGGCGTTTCAAGAGATGGACCCTGCACAGTGCGCCAAGCACTTTGGCTGCTTGTCTCAGAAGACACATCATCGGACCCACCAAGTGGAAAACTGGAGCTGGAGGTACAGCCTGGGCAGGCTGGTGACACCCCTTACACACAGCCAGCCACTGCTCCAGCATGGCCATGTCAGCTTCTGTGCATCTGACTTTGTTCCTCCAGGCCTGGGCTGCACGCCATTTTCCCCACGGCAGCTTAAAGGATAATTTAAGTGAGTTCAAGCCTCTTGCTTTGAGCTATGTCTTAAACTGATTTGAAAGCATCAAACGAAATCAGTTTAAAGGCTGCCCCGTGACTGAAATGAGTACAGATTTGTGTGGCCATGATCTCACCACTGCCCTTGCAGCCTTAGCATCCACCTGAACCTGGAAGTGGCCTTTGCTGACCTGTCACCAGCTCACAGAGTGATGAAGTGCAAAATGGTACGATGGCTATGGGGCAAATCGATCTTGTGCATTCCCCTGCAGAGCAGAGGTGAGATGCTGTCAAAAACACAAGTGTTTCCTTCAGCAGGTTGTATGTGCACCAGAGGTAGAAGAGCAGCGTGGAGGGCGGGAAACAAGGCAAAGGAAGATGGACCAAGTTAAAACCAAACAGATGGAGAAGGATGGAGATTTGCAGAGCAAGCCAGAGGACAACCACCAGACTGAGGAAAGGAAAAACCCCAATACTTACAATACAATGGGCCAGGAGAAGCAAACGCTCCACTTCTTCCTACCTCCCTCCTCCTGCCTTCTCCTCCTTCAGGTTCTGGATCACAAAAAAAGAGCTAAGAATAAGCAATGTGAGCATTGTAATCAACAGTGAAGGAAGAGAAGCATTTTCTCCTCACTAGCAGAAAACTAGCCCTGTCATTAAAGAACACAGGTTGACAGCCTTTTGTGATGTGAGGAAGTGGGAAATGAAAGGTCTGAGCCAGTAAAGCTGAGAATGACAAATGGGAATCACAATGAAAATGTCTGATGAATCTGGAAATGCAAGTGCAACCTCCTGGAGCCTCAGAGGGAGCCACAAAGAGAACTGCTCACCAGAGGACCAGTTTTGGAGAATGTCAGGAATTCCTTGACCAGGTGTCCCATGCATCTCAAGGAAAAGCCAGGAGGCTGTTCCCCTCATGGGCACGCTCAGCACTGCCCTGGCTGCTTCTGGACAAGCCTGCTGGAGGGAGGAAAAGAGCACAATCACCAGAGCGAGTGAAATTAGGGGCACAGTAAGGAATAGGAGGGAGAAGGTGGACTGCTCATACTGCAGAGGAGGCAGGACAAAACAGAGGGCTGGTGAATCCGGGGTACCATGGGAGAGGAATAAGGATCACAAAAGATCTGGCTGTTATCTGGAGCACAACTAGCACCTTATCCATCTAAATATGAAGTTGTTTTAAATCACCTGCAACAGAAATGATTTGTGATGACATTAGACCATTAGGTCATTGCCCATTCATCATGAACTGGGGCTCACCCAATTTTCCACACATAGTTAGGCCACCAGCCACTACAGTATAAATAACAAAAATTGCTGTTCAGTTCTGGCTCAGATGCTTTTCTTTCACTAATAAAACATTGAAATAAGCAACCTGGCACTGCCTTCCATGAACTAAACTGAGCCTGACTCTGCACATTCACCCAGGTGCCCATTTTTTGCCCCCAGACTGAGCAGAAGTCAATAAACGAGCTAGAGCCAGCACATCGAGATTTAGAAGGATTTCCAGGTACTTCTGATTTTGTGCCTCTGCTGATTTTGTCATTTCTTGACCTCAGGCCATGGGTCATGCTTTGCTGTGGATTTATTGAAGTCAGGAGTTCACGGCTTCAAGCAAGACTCAGAAGATAGCTTAGGGATGCCAGGGATGTCAGAAATGAAGAATTGGGACAGACTCACCTTAAGGAAAGCACTTTCCTCCCCTCTCTGAAGAACAAGCAGCTGCAGCTCTGAAAATCCTATTCAGCAGCTCGGTCTCCTTAAAATGCCCCAGTCTCACTCTATGTTTGTGTTGGTTCCCCCCCCCCCCCCCAAAAAAAAACCCCACAACTATTTTGCTGCATTTGGGAACCATTTTTTCCCAGTACTGCTCCATTGTTTGCAGCTACGCTGTGCCTGAGGTGCACTGCCCTACCACCACCCCAGCTGCTGAAGCACGAGCTCAGCTACTGGGGCACCACCAGCCCTTTCTAGGGATTTGGGGGTTTAGAAATGACAAGGACAGACTTCCCCATGCGAGCTGCCTGAAGGAGCAGTGACGCATTTCCTACATTTGTCCTGTGCGGTTTGGGTCTCCTTGATGTGACATCAACAGGGAGCAGGAGCAAAAGGTGAAACTGCGATGTCCGTAATGACTGAAGTGAGACACGGAGGAGCTCCGTTCCCCGGGATTCCTTTGCTCCTGAGGCAGGCTGGCCCCCAGTGCTGTGACAACCTCCCACCTTGGTTCAGCGGCACTCCAGTGCCCGGTTCCTCAGCAGGCTCCTTTGTACACGTCTGCTGGGTCGCAGCAGGGGTCCAGGCTGCCAGCAGTGCATAAACACACCTGGCCAGGAGCCTGAGGTGGGGACACACAGATTTAATGCCTTTTATTCTCTGTTGTCAAAAAAAAAATATGCAATTTACTCACTACGTGTTTTCACTGTTAAAAGAAAGAGGAGCTTGTCAATACACAAGTAGTACTGCTTTAATATACTGACGGCGTTAAACCAGTGCAGCTCCCTCAGGATGGACACAGCTGCCGGATTCGAGGTGTTTATAGCACTGCATTGCCAGGGGAATGAGCTACAGCCACATAACAAACCTTCGCACCCCCCCTGACAGCATCAGATCAAATTTTGGTTAGATAAACAAAAAAAACTATCTAAAAATCCACCCCCAATCAAAATAATAACTAACGCCAGATAAGCAAGGTCTGTATTTTTGGCTATCATGACAGAAACAGATGCATCCAGAGGGTCCTCTTCAGACAGTCTGTAGTAGCTTAGAAAATAGGCCACTTGATGCATCTCAGTGGGCATTAACAGGCATAGCTAGTAAGGACCATTGACAAATTGAAGTACTTCAGCACTGAAGACACAGCCGTGGTGTTCCTCAAGCCTGAACAGATGATACCTGCTCATCTGTCTCCTTGCCACTCTCGTCCGTCTCCCCAGCTGGCTCATCATCAAGTTACCTTACAAGGGTTTTGTTTGCACAGCGCAGCTGTTGACAGGCAGCCACAGTTTCAGCAGAGGCAGTAAGGACCACAAAAGCAACTTGAATTCCTTCTTTGTCACCCTCCACGTCAAATCTGCAGAGCAGCAAGGCTAGCACATGTGCAGAGAGTTTCTACTCCTCTGCCACACGTTGTAATTGGGACGTCAGGTTATGTGTCTCTGACACTGCTCCCCAACATCTTTTTATGTCACTATCACCACAGTCCACTGACAAATATAGGAAGCAGGGTAAGGGTAGAGAAGCTGGTTTTGCCTTATCAAGCCAGCACACCGAAAGCATTGAAGACTTCGGGGTTAAAATGTCCAAAATAGCTTGTGCAGCTTACCACCAAACCTGCCTGAAGACCAGCACTTCGTTCCATAGATGCCCTTACCACGCTTGCCATTCCTCCCTGCAGCTCCCATCCCTAAAAGAAAAAAAGACCCAGATAGAGAATAGAGTACTTCAACGTCTTTACAGGGATTGATCTTTGAAGTTCTTCCTTGTAAAATGCCCTGTTAACTAGACAACAGTCCCTCCACGCAGGAGCCTTTCAGCCAAGCAAACTGAAGCAGTGCTGTATCAATCAGGGTCTTTCTCCCCCGGTGCTTCAAAGCCCTAAATGCAGTTTGGGAACTGGTGTTGGTAGAAACACACGCAGCCACTTCAGCTGACGTTTTTCAGACAGCCGACTCATTGAGAGTCTACTCACTGCCGGGTATTTAGAGAGGGGAAGGTGAAATTAAATCCTGCTGACCGTAGGGCTCATCCCCAGCAAGGCAGGCACCACACCACGTCTTGGTGACGGGAGACGTGCTAGAAAAATCCTGCCTAGCTTTCCTCAAACTACCACGTGAAATACGAGTCAGATTTTTCACCCTGAAAATATGAAGTGCAAAAAACAAAACTGTCTAGGGAGAACCAAGCTCTCACTACTGACCACTGAATTACCTTGTACTAACTAGTCTTTGGCTTCGGTCCAGCACAGCAACTCCTACATCCCCATCCTTGCCCTCACTGATCATTTGGGGTACTTTTTTGCAGTGTGCCTTGGACACGGCACCCCATGGCTTTTGGAATCCCCTTCAGCTTTAAGTTTATGGTGTTTTCCAGTCTTCCCCCTTCACCTTTGTTCAGGATATAAGTATAGCCCTGTAAGGATAGAAGTGAGAAAATCATGCTGGTTTTACTGGTGTGTATTTCCCATCCTGATTCCAGCACAATTTGTTTCCTTGTCCAGCAGTTCCATTTAACTTCCCAGAGAAAAAAACAAACCTAAAAAAATCTAAAAAAAAAAAAAAAATCCCTAAAGAAACTCACAGGGATTTATAGAAAAACAAGGCTGGTGAGGCTACTGTCTTCATTGTCTCCCCTAAGTGAAGTTCTGAGATATAAAAAAACGAGTCCTTATTTAGCAAGAGAAAGTTTGTTTAGGTCTGAAGGTCTGTTTTTCTATTTCTTCTCAAGAGAGCAGGGATTTTTGGAAAGTTTCCAAGTCACATTTGAAAAAAAAAAAAAAACAAACACAACAAAAACCAAACAAACAACAAAACCAAATCCAAACCCTTTTGGCTCATGTGTCCTTTTTTGAGGCATTTGACTGGAAGAGCAAAGTGTGGTGCTAACACATAGCGCGAGGAGCAAAGGGGAGGGAACACGTGCCAAGGTCACCTCCTCAGCGGTAGCAATGGCAAGCTTCACAGCAGTAACGTAAAACCTCCCTCCGATACAAGATACCACTCACAGCTACTTTTTAAGAGCTATAAAAATCCAGAGCAGGCACACATTAATTAAAGAGTTCAGAGTGAAGCGCTGCGTGTCAGTCTTGGCAGCGGGTGACTGAAGGGCACGTAGCACGTACGGGAACAAAATGCCCGTGGACAGACTTAGCTAAAATATTTCAGTTTTTATCACCTCCAGGTTTGTCAGTGGGCAGCACAGATGGTTTGCAGCTGGGGAGCCAGCCAGCACGCTTGTAAGGAAGCGATGTGACCTGTGTCATGAAGAAATGCATACCATAAGGAAGCTTTTCTTCATAACTAGCCCAAATCTCCTTCGTTGACATTTAAGTCCGTAACCTCCTGTCCTAGCTAGACTAGAAAGCAAACCACAGAAATCCCCCTCCTCTTCGCCACGGTATTTTTCTTATCTCCTTGTCTCTCAGCTCTTTTTTTCCCCCCAAGCTAGACAAACTCAGTTCTTCTGGGCTTTGCTCATAAGCCGCACTACCACACTCGTGTCCCCTGCAGAGCACAGGACTCACCTTCCAGGGTGGCAGGTCCCTCGCTGCCTCTTCAGTGAGGAGGACAAGGACCCACCCGGGCTTCCCTCAGCTACTTTCCCTCCATGTTTAGGGCAAGGCAGGCTGAGACGGTTGAGGTTATGACCCCAGTACAAACCTGCTAGCTACAGCAGTTTCTCTTCCTTGTCCCCTGCTGCAGCCCATCATGAGAAATAAGCTTTTTCTATCAACCTACTGATGGGCCACAGCTGGTGCTAAAATACACCCAGCTAAAGGATGATGGCCAACAGGAGGTCTTTCTGGTTTTAACTGGCGATTATTCCAACTGAGTGAAATAAAGATAACCCACCTTACATCTATCTACCTGTGCTTACCCCACCTCTTTTGTCCAAAGGTGCAGCAGGACTTCTACACTGCTGGTAGCAAGAACACCCTCCAATATTTCACAACACACGGGAAACCTCAACAGCAGCGGAGCAGAACTGGGGGGCATGGAGCTAATAGGGCCAGAGCCCAGTGGCGGTAAGAGTCCTGATGCCCATTTTACAAGGCAGAGCAAAAAGAAAAAGGCTACTTGGGTATTTTGGGGGGTCTAATGCTCAGCACCATCTAGTGGTTGTCACCTATGGATATTGTACCCAGAACATGCACTTGAAGGACTGTTGAATTTTAAGCATTCTGCCCTGTAACCAATCTGTTAAGAGATGGGCAGTCTAGTCTGGGATTTTCTAGGGCTCTGTAAGGATCTCTTAATTTCTAATCTAACAGCTTAGACTGACTCTTTTTCTAAGTGCAGGGAAAATATCTGTAAAATGGAGCTGGTCTTTAAGACACCAGCACAGCGCCTTGAGATGTGCAGTTGAACAACATCTAGTATCGCTACCCATATATCACAGGAGAACCAGAGGGGGAAAGAAGAGGGTGTAATGCTTTTAAAACATATGGAAAGCATTATCCGAATAGCAAAAATCTGACATAGAACTATACACACATACTTACAGCTTAGATTTGGGCTCTCCATAGCCCTTGCTAGACAAGTAGGGATAATGATTTTTTATTCACAGTGCATTGAAAGGAGGTCACACTCTGTTTTTCACAACTTGCTACAAGCAGTCAGTCTCTCTGCTTTTATTTACAGCTAAAAGTCCTGGACAGAGTCAGGGCACAGAGGAAAAAGGGGAGACCAACTGGCAGATCTCAGCTGATGCAAAGTACTATTTGGCATTTTTCAAAGGACGGTTGATTGGAAAGGACTTGCTATTAATCAATGTGAAACAGATACATGTCAGTTCCCCACAGAGCACGCTACAATGCGAAACAGCTTCTTAGAGCAGCAGTTTTTTGTGGAGGGGGTTTGGACAGGCAGTTTTTCTCTTAAGCCCGCATTTCTGACAGCTGCCTAGCACCATTTTCCCCAGACTTGTCACATTTGTGCTGAGATATATAAATGTCTCCTCTCTTTTGCTCCTTAACCACTGCTCAATCTTTCCATTTTTTAAGCAAAGAAAGATAGAAACCATATTTTATATCAGCTATAACTGAAGCTGGAGTTTTTCCTGTACAAGGAAATGGTTTCTTGTTATCTGAAGATGACATCTCTATTTTACAATAAAAGCCTCCATCCCCTTTTTTTCTCCAGTTCTCTTTACTCCCCCATCTCAGAAATTGAACTTATCCAATAGCTTACAAAGAAAAATAATAAAAGAAAGATGGTTTTGCTCTGTTTCCTGGCGACCAACACCACTGAGACCCCCGGTGGTATCACGCTGGCTAATTCAAGACAGAAACAAGCACCATGATAGTTCAGTGGGAAGAGAAGATGCAGCAATAACCTTGGTGCAGAAAATCCTTGCCACAGCTGTCTGCTGTTCATGGTGGAATTCACAGTGATAGAGGAATCTGTTTTGAATATGGGAAATTATGTTCCATGCATGTTTATTTGGTTCTTTAGTTTGTTTTTTTTCCCCCTTACTAAGCCTAATCGTGTTGGCTCTCCTGCATTACCCTCTCTACCTGTAAAAACATTTAACAGAACTCCCTTGATGCGGGGCTAATACAAGAGGGCACACTGTGCCTCCCTTAATAACACACAAGAGAAAGCTGAATATGTCTTCTTTGCACTTACCTCAGACTGCCTCTCCCTTTTTCCAGAACAATGTACCCCTGAGGGTGGGGAAAAGCCCTTATGCCAATAACATGGCACTACATAGAAATGAGAGAAAGAGCTTTAAAGTGCCCCTTATTCCCAAAGAACATCAAGGGGATGACAGTTTGTATCAGGCTGTGGGAACAAAGAAGGTGGTATAGGTCTGGACTACTGTGGAGGCCTGAAGGAAGGAGATCAAGGAGCAGAGATGGGAACTGACCTACTGGTTCAGACTGGAGGTGCCCCTAAATCGGTACAGACCACTGCACACTGGCGAGGGCTCCTGGTGACTCCTTATTACAGAAGCTCCCTCTGCACATGCAAAAAGGCCCGGTTCCTCAAAGGCATTTAGGCACAGGGCCAGGGCAACAAGGTACTTCTCAAGGCTAACCACATTGCCTTCACTGAAAACAAACCACCACCACCACCAAAAACACGTAACAGATAGTGCAGAGTTCAGATACTCCCCAGGGAGCCAGAGCAATAGAAATGCAACAGGAAGATAGCTTCCCATCCCTGCCATTAGCAAATACCAAACAGAGAAAAATGCAAGAAGTTCACAGGCATATGTTGTCTTCAGTCCTGTCAGTCACAGATGTGACAGCTGGGACCTTTAAAGATTGTCAAAGGAGGGAAACCAAGGCACTCCAAATGCCAAGTCTGTCAGCAGCATAATTAACACGTCATGTAAGGTCTGCTCAGAAATGCAGCACTTACTGCACCTCCAACTGCCAGACTATCAAAAATGCTGCTCAGCTAGTAATTCCTGCACCTTGCAATAATGTCTAAGTTACTGCAAAGCCAAGGAAAAGACAAACTGTAGTGTTTGGGAAGACAGAAATCAGTTTGTAGCCGCTGGGGGAAGTCAAGCTAACCTACCGTAGAGCCAGTTGGTACTCCCGCTCCAGAAGAGTGTCACTGGAAACATGTACCCAGTTGTTTCATAGAAAAGCACGTTTCACATGGGCAAAACACCTGAAACAAAAAGGACGGAGGCAAATTCTGCAGGGAAATCATAAACCAAGACAGGTTTGGGGACCTCAGCAGCTGGAGCGTGCTTCCCACTAACCTACAAGAACCAGTTTGAGACAGGTGGCATCAACTGCCGCGTAAAAGGGAAAATTTCTCTCCCCCATCTCTGGCAGCATACCTCAGGCAAACTTACAAACGTGAAGTGACAAGTGACGGAATGAAAAATCCCATGTGAAATCCAGCCCAGCCCACACAGAGAGGCATGGCAATTCTCTCCCTCTGCAGGCAAAATGGATGCACGTGGTTTAGTGCAGGAGGGCCCTAGTATAGTTAGGATACTTAGGGCAACCTAGATAGATTTTGCTCATGCAGGAGGGCCCTAGTATAGTTAGGATACTTAGGGCAACCTAGATAGATTTTGCTCA
>VZSZ01005013.1:12317-25495 GCA_013398815.1 Ibidorhyncha struthersii | reverse complement strand
CTCAACCCGAGCACTCAAGTTTTTATTAAAAAAAAAAAAAAAAAAAGCTAGATCTGTAGCCATCATAACTGACTAACATGACCAGGCCAAGGGCAGCACCCGAATCCACCGGGAGCCTCAGAACAACAATTCAAGTATACCTGAGCAAACTTGCTATTGCATTGCTTAGAAGTACAGTACTGCTGCCAGCACGGGCTCTTCCACGGCTGATCTCTGACAGACAGATCAGCGAAGGCACTGGAAAGGGAAACTCACAGGGTGAGGTCCAGGTGTTACAATAAGGAACGATGGACTCACAAGGACAGGGTGAGACGCAGGGAGAGGAGAGGAAAAAGCAGGCACGTAAAAAAGGAAAAAAAGAGCTTTGACAGTGCTAAGTGGTAAAAGAACAAATTTTTACTGACTGTAACAATTAGCGATGAAGACATACACGCAAGTTTTATCTATAGACTGGCAGAAAATCTAAAATCACAATTATATAAAAATAATCTGTTTCTGCACAATAAATACACTGCTTCTCCTCCTCTTTCAGGTTGACTCAAAATGATGCAAGTTAAGGATATCTTACAAACAACAAAGAATCTTAGTTAAGAAAATATTTATGAAATTTTCCTTACAAATTTCTATTTCTGAACAAGTGATTTGGAAAAAAAACAAAACACAAAACTCTTCAATGATACCACTGACTGATCTGTAGAATCCAATCCTTGTCTCCACATCACTTTCTTGACTCAACAAACAGAAAAGACAGCAGCCCTGTGGTCAGCCTATCAGTTCCACTAAACAAGGACAGCTTTATCAGGAGTTCCTGCATCAGAACAAAGGGAGAAAAAACAAAGCAGGACGAAGAAGTGAGATGGACACCTTGTACTCATTGAAAAGGAGTTTCTGAGCCATGCAGAGCTCTTGCCACCCTGATCAGATGGTAGTAAAGATAGGAGATAACACTATCTGCACACATGCTCAAAATGCTTTGGAGAGAAATAGTTATATCCAAGTTGCTGCTGTAGACAGGAGGTTCTTGCTGAGATTACAATCAGCTGTGTGAACGAGCACAGAGACAGAACACATTTGGCTAGATCGGTTTTTGTTAAGACCTGTCAGTGGTACAGGAAAGGAATAAAATTGCCCGTATAATGAAAATGGTCTCATTTGCAGCTCTGTGATAAGTAGTATTTATCATGAGTCTCTGATACTTTGTGCTCTGGCTGCTACTGCAGCTCCTCTGGGATGGCATTACCGTACCATTTCTTTGTGGGTCCTACTTATCTCAAACAGTCTCTGCTACAAACAGGTTCTTCACCCCTGGCCTGTGAAATTTCTTGAATTATGTGATAAGGGAGAGTTTCAGCCATGATCACAGCATGGACACAATTCTGTCCAAATGTAATAATAAAATATGGGTCAACTGTGCTATACACAGCAGTGTGAAGTATGACTTCAGGGTTTTACTGAAACTTCTTTACAGAGACCTACAGAAGTTGAGCATAGCTTCATCGTTCATGAGAAGCACACTCATGCAATCAAAATAATCGAAAGCGATTTCACAGAAAGGGGTATGTATTTTTAAAAAGTTATATTTACCTAAGGTCTAGCACCAGGCAAAAAACATGAATATTTAAGGAAGTCAGACAGCAGCACATTTTAAAAAACAACAGTAATAATTAGCACACACTAACTTATATTTTCAAAGCATTTTACAAAAAACATGAATTAATTAAGCCTCACAACACCCTTGTGAGATAGGTTAAGTATTATTAGTCCCATTTTAGAGACAAGGAAACAGGCAAGGAGACAGTATGACCTGCTCACCACCACACACGTCAAATCCAGGAACAGAACACCAGAATTTCCAGTTTTCTGCCACACCTGGTCTGACCTATTAAAGATGCTGGTATTTGAATGAAATTTGTTCCCTCTCATCCCTTTTAAGACACCTGACCCCATTTCAGTCTGATATGAAAAGGTACCCCCGAAGAGCTATTCATGATAAACAAGTGGAAGTAGGACATTACGTTTTTTTTATAGACTATGTGTTACTGGAAGCTGTTTAAGAAAAGACTTGACATGGGTGCTTCCATACTGCCAAAGTCCAAGAGTGTCACTTCCTATCAGGGAGCTGCCACCAGGAAACTCACTGAGGTCTATATGCAATGCTGATATATATCTCAGAATCTGGAGGGAAAAAACAAACAAACAAACAAACAAACAAAAAAAAAACAGTGAGGTTTCTTTGCCACTTCCAAACAAGGAATCTCTCTCTGGCAGGGAGTCTTCTCGGAGAACTCCTCATATGCATACAACTGCACTGAAAGCAATGAGTTTTATCAGGAGACTCTGAAGGTGGAACTAAGGGCGCAGATGTATCTGTTGGAAAACCTGGAAATGCTCATATATTGTGCTCTGTGTTAAGAGAGATGGTCTGGAGGCACGAGACACCCTGGGGGGTAGAAAATAACCCTCCATAGTCACTTTGAGAAGGCAAGTTCCCTTAGCGTATCACTCTCGCACTGAACTAGTCAGTAGTGACAGATTACTATTAAAAATTCAAAGCCACCTTGTCATGGTTTCAGCTGGGATAGAGTTGAATTTCTTACTAGCAGCTGGTATAGTGCTATGTTTTGGATTAGGGATTAAAATAGCGTTGTAAAACACTAATGTTTTTTGTTGTTGCTAAGCAGTCAAGGCCTTTTCTGCTCCTCTCACCGCCCCACCAGCAAGTAGGCTGGGAGTGCACAAAAGACTGGGAGGAGACACAGCTGGGACAGCTGACCCCAACTGACCGAAGAGCTATTCCATACTGTAGGATGTCACACTCAATATATAAAGCTGGGCGAAGACGGAGGAAGGGGGGGGGACATTTGGAGTGATGGTGTTTATCTTCCCAAGTAACCACTACGTGTGATGGAGCCCTGCTTTCTCGGAGGTGGCTGAACACCTGCCTGCTGATGGGAAGCAGTGAACAAATTCCTTTTTTTTTTGCTTTGTTTGTGTGCATGGCTTTTGCTCTACATATTAAATCACCTTTATCTCAACCCACAAGTCGTTTTTTTTCCCCCTTCACTTTTACCCTTCTGATTCTCTCCCCCATTCAAACTGGGGCAAGTGAGCAAGCGGCTGTGTGGTCCTAGTTGCTGGCTGGGGTTAAACCATGACACACCTGAAAATTCAAGTCGGATTCAACAGATTTAACTCTAAAAAATGCCAAATCTGGCAGATCCACTGCTGCCTGTTTGGAAACCCAGGCACAGATATTAGTGGAAACATAGAAATAAAACCAGTCCTTCCACCTTCAGTTAACTATGTCCATTAGACACTATCTAGAGTCCAGGAAGTTAGTTTCACGACAGCTTGATCTGAAGATCCTCCCCGTACTTTCGGATCAGTTTCGTGTGGTTATGGTCCACTGACCATTGCTCTGGGAGGTGCTTGGGCTGCATGCTGTCCAAGAAATGCTGCCGCCAGCGTCTCTCCAACTGCATAAGGGAGCGCAGGCCTCCTTTAGCAAAACACTGCACCACCTTCAGTCCATGTGGCATGTAGCTCTCATTGCAGATCCTGCCAGGACACAAGCAGAGTTTATTTTCACACAAGCTCACTGTCAGAATCTAGACCTGTCTACAATGAATAGCAAGACACTGAAGACACTTTCAGCTGCAGAGTCTAATTACAGACACATGGTAAGCTAACCTGGAGGGAGAGTTTTAAGCTTTGCTTCGATGCCAGACTGCTTTCTGAAACAGTTACGCTGGGAAGCTGGTTTCTTTGAACTGAGAAAGTGTTCTTCTTTTACAGCAACACTAAACAAAGCTCTCAACGTTCATTACAAGCTCCTCAGGAGACAGACTGCAAACTTCTTAAGGGAAGAACCATATGACATTCCAGAGCCCTCATCCTGCCACTGAATTCCTTGCCTGGATAGGTTCTGAGTTATAACATTGGCACATTACAAACAACAGTGAGCATAAGAAGGAGAAAATACTGACTTCATGCAGAGACCAGATACTAGTTAAGAAGAGATATTTGGGGAGGTTTTGAGAAAGAGGAATACAGGAGACTTCTGATATGATTGTCTTTCAGTCTCCCTCCATGATCTGACCTTCAAAAGGTATAAAACAGCAGAGGGGAAGATGGAGAACAAGAACAGAAGAAGATTGCAGGAAACGAAAGGGAAAGAGGGGAAGAAACAAGAGCTGCAGTTCACAAACCACTGCTGGGTTGATGGGAGAAGGGGGTAAACAAAAACACAGTATGAAATGCAGAGTTCACTTGTCTGCTTAGAGCCTTAGCACAAACAATTATCTTCTTCCTATCCTTGCTTTCTAGTTAAATGTATCAAATTACTATAAATTCAGACTCTGCAGGTTTATACAAGTCATAAAGTTATGCTTTTAGAGGCTCATTTTTCCTATGCAGATCAACTCCTAGCAGTCTCAAATTCAGACACTCCTTAACTTGACACCATTGTTTTAGGGAAGATACATCAATATCTCAAGGAAACCAGCAATGGGTTTTGTCTTATTTTGATTAAAAAGCTTTGGTGGTGATGGGCAGGAAGTCAGCATGTGTGATCCTCAGCTCTGCAAATCCTGCTGGATTTTTTTTTATTTTGCTGCAGTAATATTTACCCAAGGCTTTGTGTGTAGACAACTTTTTGTCAAACTTATGTACCAACATAAATGACTAAAATGTTACATCTACTGATGAGCTCGTTATACCTGGTTTCCAGACCAGCTGCCTCCTGGAGCATCTCTGGGGTGACTGCCTCCGTGTTAAAGAAGTCCTTGATGCTTTGCAGAAGTTCTGCCCTTCGGGGGTCAGGCAGGCTGTCTGCATTCAGCAGGGCTCGGGCCCCCGAGCGCACTTGCCTGCGCAGAGGGTCCTCCAGAAGACGCACACCTTCCTCAGAGCCAATGGGGGCACCAAACTCCTCAGCCAGCTGCTGCTTGAGATGGTTGTCGTAGTAATTGGAGATGGCATGGCAGGACGTGCAGAGTAGGAGCACGTCATGGGAGTTGTGGTCCTTCATCTGGATGGGGAAGTGTCTTCGGTATTCGTGAGGAACAATGTTCTTCCTAGGGAAGACAAATCAGCCATTTCATTACATTTGCCTGGGGCTGCTACTCTCCAGTTCCTCTTCTTCCTGGCCCGCAGAGGGTTGACTAATACTAAAAGTCCAGGAAAAAAAAAAGATCACCAGGGTCAGGACCCTCAGTGCCGCAATAGGTTCTGCAACTTCTTTTTATTTGCACTTCTCTCTACAGGTTTTCTGCATTTCTCTTCCCCCCTTCTCCCAAAAATTCATCGCTTTCAATTAAAAAAAAAGTGATTTATACTGTGAAAAAAAAAAAAACCAAACAATGCACTATGAGAAGCATAACTCTCAACTAAACATTAGCAGCTGCAAAGACAAAAATCTCACCCTTTGTGACCTCATGGGCTTCAGGCTCACCTAAACCTTTCAAAAATATAAGGATTAAGTAGTGGAAGGAACAGTGCAGCTATTTGCAGAAGGAGATGCCATTGGAACAGTGTGTGTTGGCATGCTGCTGCCCCCTGTCATTCAAATGGCAGCACATATGTGTTCCATTGGCTTTGTTCTCTCCAAGGACAGATAGCTCCTGCCTCTGTAAGAAGAGGGAAGGCTGGCCTGTTCAGTGTCAAACTTACTCAGACACATACGACTACAGAGCATTCATATAGTGACAGCCCACCCAGGATGTGAACAAGCATGATGTTTCAGGCCACCACCCAAGCTTCTGGATGCCAAACTAGATGCAGACCTCAGCCCTGTTTTAAAAGATGCATTTTTCTCTTATCCCACTAAACAACTCACCGGATATAGGACTCTCGCTTGCCACATACAACACACAGGTTCTCTTTGACTGTCAGGTAATAATCAACTTGAGACTCAGGACGTCCTGAAGGCTCAAAACGCAGCTTCACTACAAATGGGTCTGTGCTAACTAGCTCTGCAAGGGTAGAGACAAACAGAGAATATTCAAGACTAATTTGTATTTGAAAGTTAAAATAAAAATGCTAGAACACAGAAGTCATCTTAGTGAATCCCCAACAGTACTTCCAGTAAGAAAGGATACAAAAGATTCATGTCCAGTTACCTAAGAAACAAGGCAAAAACCCCCAAAGTGATGTATTTCAAACATCAATAGGAAAATCGGTATGCTCACCGCCAATCCCCTTATCCAGATACCACTGAGCCTTCTTGCGATCACAAGTGCACAGGGGCTGTCCATCTGGAGCATGCAGGAAACAGTTGTCATACAGTGGAGATTTTCTATGAAATAAGGGCAGCATTACAGCAACTATAATAGCATGCCAAAAAAAGAGAGCTCTCTATAGCCATGCGTTCCACACTGCAGTTCATGCAGCCTCCTTCAAATCACAGGAGTGCCCCTAAACACACACTTAAAGCTGCTGAGCACTGCACAGGCTGCTGCTAAGGGAAGCAGAACATCTGAAAATCTACCTGGGGTTCACCAACTGACTAAGTTATCTTTGCTCTCCTGCTACCAATAGAATTGTAACTCTGAATCCCAGTTTTCAAGAGATGCCATCAATGATGACAGCATTTTAAAAAAAATTACATTAGAAAACAATATGAGAATTGAAGTCAAGAAGGACGATGAGCTAAGAGTAAGCTAAAAGAGAGTGTCAACTTACAGGCAAGGCAATTTCAAGGACAAGCTGCCTAAGCCTGTATTTTAATGTTTTATTAAGATGACTTTTCTAAAACTTAGTGTGAACAGTAATTACTTCATTCATCCAAGAGAAATATACAAAAAAGCTCTTGGAGCACTGGGAATTCAAACACCTGAGTCCACGGGAATAACAAAGCTGAGCTGAGGCCCTCTGAAACACGTGCCCCTAACCTTAGTCAGTGGTAAAAAGTCCTGCTTTAGCGGTCTCTGGTGGTTTGTGGCAGTGTGTGGAAGGGCTCTGTTTTGCAGAAAACATTTCCATACACTGCCAACCTCCTTCAAACAAAACTGAAGAGCAGAGCAGGCTGAGCTCAGGGAGCACCTGCGAGGAACTGGCCAGGGATATAGACCTATCACAATACACTGTGAAAAAGTTTCTTTCCAGCAAGATCATGTAAATAAGTACTCAGCAGAGCTCTACCAGCTAAAAAGGCAGATTCACAGGTTATGTAATCTGACAAAAAGATTTCTTCTGAGGTCTGTGAGGGAAAAACCACAACAAAACAATAATGACACAGGAGGTGTCCTTCCACTGAATATCAGAAGTTCAGCTCAATCACCATGACGATTTGAGTACTTCCCAACTCTAAATGAATAAACATTAAAACTAAACAGGCTTACAGAAAGGAAGAGTGTAAAAGGACTTTTGAGATCACACCCCGTCTTATTACAGACCACAGCCAGACTCCTGGAGATACTGTAAAGAACAATGAGTCTACAGATCTCTCATGAAGTCAAGAGCAGTTAAAAACAATAAATAAATAAACAACCAACCATGGGGAGATCTCAGTTTAGCTTGAAATGCAATTTTGTTTAAATTTTAACCCTCCCATGAGGTGCAGTCCTTCTGTTTTGTATGAAACAGGCTCTAACAGGAAAAAAAAAAATCCAAAGAGATTTGCTGTGTACAACACAATACCGTTAATGATTGCTAATGAAATCAGTATTATTGACTGCATTAAAATGTCTTCATTGCCAATCCAATAAACTTGAAAAGGAGAAAACAAATAGTAGAATGACTGGTTTTGTTCGCAAATGGTAACTACAGACAATTTTAGTTCATCCCATTCCTGTCATTAGTTTTATTACATTGTATCCAAACCAACCCAAATATCCTAGCTCTACACATATTCCACTGCATTGAGCTTAAAGAGACTTCTCCAACACATTTTAATTTAAAAACAACTGAATTTTCACTAGGAAAAGGCCATAAGAATTCAGGATTTGCTCCACAAAAATCACCTGTGGGACAGGGATCCTGAATCCAGCAACAGTTGCCCTGCAAGGCCAAAGTAGTACCATTTCCTCTTCTCTCTTTCTGGCCAACACAGTGCAGTGCTTTGATGCTACAACAGACTGTTCCTTCCTGTGGCCTCTGGCACCTCACATTACGTGTCTCACCCCTGCTAACCTTAGGTTTCAGCTCTGCTCAGTACCCTGACATCTCTGCGGCCACAGTGACCTGGGGCAGCACAGTACCAACAACAGTCCACAGGGCAGATCCTGCTGACAGGACAAACTCTGTGCAGTTGCCCCTTTCTCCCCGGAGAAGACAGGGCACAGCTGTTTGGGCAGTAAATGCCACCCAGACAGCCAACCGCCTCCTGCTGGGACTCTGCTCTCCAGCTAATGCTCCTCCATAGGAGAAGGAAGGGCAAAAGCTCAAGACAATCTGTTCATGACCTAGTACAGATCCAAGCGCTGCGCTGGCTTTCAATACCACCTAGAGGGAAACGGCGAAATCATAAACAGGGTCTGGCTCCCATGACCAATGGGTCCTGCGTTTCCTTTCCTAGCTCATATTATCCACTTGGTTTAATGAGTAGAGCATAAGGCATCATTCAAAGTTTTCCATCTGCAGCACAAGGAGTAAGACGTGCTCATAAACTCACCGTGCAGAATATCCCACGCCCAGAGGCTTTCGCTTGTGCCTCCTTGGATCTCTCACTTGCTGACTGCCAGAGGGCTGGCCATTCACCGAAGATTTCCGATTCTTTGTTTTCTGAGGGGACCGTCCCTCTCCACTCTTCTCCTCTCCTGTGCTGCCACTCCTTCTTCCTCTAAATGGAATATCCACCAAGCCCCGGCATTTACCCAGTGCTTTTTCCCAAGCAGCGACAAAGCTTTCACCTTCAGATGTAGCAGGGAGGCTGGCAAATCCCAGCAAATGAAGGAACAGAGCCACTGAGACCTGGGCATCCCTAGCAGCATAGAGAACCTGCAGAAAAGCATAGGCATCAAGGTACTGACAAACAGCAAACATGCAAACACTACATTATCAGTCTTTAACACTAGGTACAGTAAAGCCAGAAGATGGATTTAATTCCCTTTGAAGTTCACGCAAGGTTCTGGCAGTTGCGTGATACTTTCATAACATCACCCCACTCCAGGTTTTTAGCATCAGTCGGACTTGAAATACTCATGGGTGCCCTCAGGAACCGCAAGGAGCTTAAAAAAATTCAGATCAGCCTGGCCTTAAACACCCTTCCACCCCTCCAAGACCTCCCTAACTATCAAAAAAGCTCCCTTTTGATACACGGGCTACGAATATTCAGTGTGGTTATTTATCCTGTCACTCCCTCTACCGGTCACTGATTTTGTAGACATCTGCAGCATGACTGTAAAGAAAGTGAGCAATCAGGGAAAACATAATGGCCTAAAGATGGTGAACAAGGCTTCCGGGGTCTCTCTTTAACATTCCACTGACTGCTACAGACGATTGGAGGAAAGAAAATAATAAAACGGTGAGGGTTTGGGTGCACAAACATTTCTTCAAGGGATCTTGCCTTATAGATCTTTCAGGAAAACAAGGGCCAAGAATCCAGGGAGAACAGCAGATTACCTTCACGGAAAAGGAGGGAAATGCAGGCACAGAATCTGAAATTAACTTCAGACCACAGTCACACATTAAGGTTCTGAGGCAGAACTAGAAGAAGGCTCAGATCTCCCTATTGTAATGTCTCTTCTCTACTAAGAGGGTTGCTTTTCCTCCCAAAACACTAAGTTGAAGTGGAAGACACACCTGATCTTGTGTCAGTTCTTCTGCCTCCCAGTTGCTGCAACGCACATGAGGAGACTTGTCAAGCGGGCAGTTCAGGACTTTTTCAGCTAAAGACTTAAGGCTAAGGCAGTTGTGAAGTAGATCCTTCCTTTAGTTTAACAAAGAAAGTGAAACAAACATATTAAAAATGAAACTATGCACCCATGTAAATTTGGATGGCCTCACACACCCTGAACCTGCCAGAACACAATGCACATGATGCATGACTCCCACTCAAACAGCACACAGCTGCCTGTCAGCTTTACAGGCCCACTCCCTCCCCTCTGCTAAATTGTCCTTTCTAGATTTAGTAATTACCTAGTGCCTGCATTATGCAAAACAGGCAATGATGAGAGTTGATAATATTTAAGGCTGAAGTGTTTGACGCTGAACTACCCACTTCTGAACTAAAGAGGTCTATCACAGAGTGATGGACCACCCGCCACGGGGATTCATAAGGAACACGAGAGCCAGGAATGGTTCAGAGGAGTCCTGGCCGCTAGAGACAATTAGTCCATCCTCATTGATAAAAAGGCACTGTCAGGTCAACAAATCCATTCCCCAAACCACTAACACACTAAACAACACACCCAGGCATGCATATACTGTACATGAAGAATATTCCCAAGTAAAACATTGTATTCTAGGAATAATGAAGGATGAGAAAATGGCATCATAATTGTAACCTTTTAATGGAAGCATTGTTATTAGAAAAGACAATTAGAGATGGTGTATTTTAGTCATTTTTCAAGAAATTCTGTAATTCAACAGTTCCACTCACACGCCCCTGGCACATTTACCCCATACTTCTAGACAGTGTATTCAAACATCTGCTGACATGGTGATCACTCTCACTGTGTTACATCACTGTGCCTGCACTTCTTACAAGCTGAAGCATGATACTCAGAAAAGTCCGTACAGGTATTGCATGAGAAGACTAACAGACACAATTAGCATACGGTATCTTCACAAATATTTCACTTCCATTAAGACCATAGAACAGAAGCATGACATGTTCTTTGGCTGCAGCTGTCAAAACCCATGCTCTAGAACCATGCTGAGAACTCCAAAACTACCTGCCTTGAGTCATTTGGCATATGCAAATTACTTTTAAAATATTTCCAACTCAAATGATGCCCCAAATAGAGCTGCCTCTGTCTTCAGACACTCACCGCTGTCTCATGGCTAAATATCGGAGATCCACACTCCCTTTGACTGGAAGACCATAATCATGAAGTAACTTGCAAGCATCTTCCCAGCATCCTACCCCAGCTTTCAACACAGCACTATCTGCCAGGATGTCCAACAGGGTCTTTGGGAAAGTCTGTCCATTGGCAACGAGCCTGGGCAACCGAACAAGAATGCAGAGGCCGCTGGAAGAAGCCATCTGTAGGAGGGATACAGGATTTGCTTTTCCCTCCACAGATACCTGAAATAAAGACAAAAATCAGAGTCTGGGTTATAGTACTATCAGCAATACTGGAGCTGGAACTAATGGCAAAAGAGGCCACTGAAAACAGGACATATCTATCAGTTTATACAGTCAGTATTGTTACGCCTCTAAATTTTACTGCAAATTATGTGATCTGTTTCACAGCATTACTGTCCCCCAGCTACTTCTTGCCACACTCCTACAAGAGAAACTTTCACCCTTTCACCCTTCCCCCTCATAGCTGAGCTGATGGAAGAAATCGGGTACATTTCTTAATCCACATCAGCACAAAGCCACCCACTACATAAATGTTTATGGCAAACAAATTGTTTAATTGTGGCTTATACTAATGACTGTGAAGTGAATAAATTTCCAGCCAAAATAATAGAAAAACCAGGCTTTATAAATGACTCAAAGCCTGTTTTGACAGATCACACAGGCAAATGTACAAGTGGAAGAGGAACTTTGCTTTCTGGTAGTTCCAGTGAGTTATATTTACCTATCAGTATTATCCTCCTTTTGGGGTTTATTATTTTTAAGATTTTTTTGCTGAAGTATGTAGCTGGACTTAAAACAGTGTAAACCCAAGCTGCTTCTACTAAATCATGTTTAAGGAAATATTATACAAAAAACATCACGCTATATTTAGCCATACAATTATCACTGTTTAGCATAATTGATTTATCACAGGAGTTCAGCAAATGACTACAACTAGTGAATTAAAAACTTACAGTCAGCACACTTAAACGTGAGAACAATCGAAATTAGCAGCTACTTCACTGCTGTCGTGACAGGTAATCACACAAGCAGTTTCAATAGTCACTCCTGTTGTATCTGTTCAAGCAAAGGAATTGCTCCTACCCAGATAATTTCCCATTGCAATCTGTGATCTAAAGGAGAGACACTTCTTCATCACTCACCCACTCACAATCAACTCCAAGAACTGGCCACTTCTCCAACTCCTTCTTCAGCAAAGGTTCAACACGATCCCACTCGTCCTGCTCTGAAACTACCACTATGTCTGCACCAAGGGTCCTCTCTACCCACGAAAAGGTGGGGGATCTGAAGAAGGAAAGCACCTCCTTATCCTCTGCCTTAATCACTTTCTCATCTCCTGAGTTTATAACTGCTTCCTCTCGCTGACTGCTACAGCATGCTCTTCCTTTCCGACGCTGGGTTGCTTTCCATAAAACCAGGCCCCCCACTGCAACACCCAGGAGGGTCGCCAAAGTAATCGTCACTGCTGTTTGCTTGGGCATTTTTTTAATCCCCCTTTTCCCCCCCCTTCACTTCACCCACTCAAGCAGGCATGGTAGGATTTTATCATGGCCCTGCAAAGAAAAAGGAGAGAGGTGGAAATTAAAGACAACTTAATTAAATGTGTTTAGAGGTATTAAATACACCCACTGGTATCAAAACAAGGTTCTAGCCACAACTTGCAATCCTGACAGGAGGACTGGGTCTCACTTTGATAGACTGGGGGTCAGGGAACAGACTGCTGCAGTGGTGGACTGGGCACTAACAGGAGAGTGAACGCTGCTGTTGATCACACCACCAGAAACCTCAAAGGGAATCCACTGATTCATGCCGGTGCAACTAGATGCTTCCACAAACTCTCATATTTTTTTAAAAAAAATATATAAATAAAATAGTCAGGGCTATTCACAACATCTTTTTGCTTAGTTTGGAACCAGATCAGCCTAAACAAGGACAAAACGAGATTACTGCAGAATAAGCATGTCCATTCATGCATTATTAAATAATAGGCATTGTCCATTACATTCACATCCATACTCAGGTCAAACGGCTCTTCAGGCACTGAAAAGCCCTAAAGAAGCAGTAGCTATTTATAACACAGTTTTCCCTCTATCACACAAACGCTTAACTCCCCTTCAGCGAACGGACATCAATCCTGCCCCTCCACCCCCATCGCTCCAACCCACCACGTTAATTTTAAAGGTCGGCCCTTACACGTTCTTGGCAGCGG
>VZSZ01005012.1:83616-95958 GCA_013398815.1 Ibidorhyncha struthersii | reverse complement strand
CTTTTCTCCTCCAGTACCCCCAATAGTCTGGTCTGCTCTGCATTGGGGATCAGCGTTCACACCTCCTGGCAGACGGGCGCAGGACTCTGCTGGAAACCCCTCCGGAGGCCATGGGGCTGCCCAGCCAGCGCTGCAGAGCCCAGCTCCATCCAACCTCTCCTCCCTCTTCAACGAAGCCATCTCCTCCCTCCCACTGCTCAAGCCTTGGGGTGCGGTTTCGGTGTTTTTTTTGTTTTGTTTTTTTTTTGTTTGTTTTTTTTTTTTTTTTGGTTTTTTTTTTTTTTTTTTTTTTTTTTTTCTCTCTCTCTCTTAAAATCAATTATAATAAAATCAACCTACTATTTGTGGAGTGCTGCAAAGTTTGCTGGAAGCAGACAGTCATGTTTTCTGCCCGAGGCACTTCCAACCTGGACAGGGTACGCTCTGACGCGGCACGCAGGGGACTTTCATCCTGCAAGACACTGCGCATCTTTTAACTCTCCCTGGCTTCAGCTTACCGCACAGTGTTTCAACTCAATTTTGCTTTCACTGATTCCACTCTAACAATATTTTCACATGCACCTCAGGGAAGCGACAATGTAAAATTCACAAAGTGTAACAGCGAGCTACAGGGCTTTTCTTACCGATTTTTCTTCTCCTTAATAAACCTCTTGCTTTTAGGCTCCCACGACAGGAAGCATGTTGCCATCTATCACTCTGAAAAAGTAACACATCTTTTCTTTTTCCACTTCGCAGCACAGTTCTAGTCCAGAGCCTTCTTTTTTTGGATCTTTCTCTTTTCACAATTCCAAGTAAAGGGTAACCACACTGAGGATGCACATGCAAGTTTCAGGGAATATTTAAGAATNAAAAAACAAGAATTGGGATGTCCTTACAGGCCTCTTGACACTTTGGGAATATTCGCAGATGCTGCCAAGTCCATCTATAATCTTCCCCCCTCCTCAGCCCTTTTTGGGAAGGCAGCAGGGGTAGTAAGGGAAGGAGAGGGTTATTCCTCAGTCTGAAGCTGGGTTTAAACAGATTCCCGTGCTCAGCTTCAGAAGGCAGCGCTTTCCAGCATCTGCAAAGTAACTTCGGCTTTTGACCTTTCCTTAGTGCAAACAACACGTTTCTGCCATCCAGGGGCAATCCTTCCAGCACTCCGCACCAGTATCGCACCGCTCAAGGGCGACTCCTGCCTTCACAAGCATACCCCGACACTCGATCAGCAACCGTGTACAGATCTAGTCATCGCTTCAAACAACATGCCGCTTCTTCCTAAGCAAATATAAATGACTACTTTGAGTCAAGTCCTGTTTCATAAAAAGGAGAGGGGTCGTTATTGTTTAAGACTTTCAATTTTAACAATCACGACAGGAGTCACAGAGCTACTGGTTAGGAGGGGCTCCTGCAAGTCTCTAGTCCAGCCTCCTGCTCAGAGAGGACAGTTGCCAACGCTAGACCAGGGTGATAATAGCTTTACTCAAAAGACTTGAAAGCCTCCAAGGTTGGAGGGTCCCCCACCTCTCTGGGAACCACTTTGGCTGAACAAGCTTATTTTTATGTCTAACTTGAACCTCCCAAACAGAAACTCCAGTCTGTTGTCCCTTGTTCTGCCATGGCAGGTAGGTCTCCCAGCACGGACCGACATGAGGCTATAAACACTCTCATACAGAACATTCCACTTCTTGCTGAACTCCACACGCATCTATCGGCCCAATAACGATGTTTCTCAAGGTCCCACTGAAGTAAAGCTGTGCCACTGAGTGTGCCTGCCACCCTCCCAAAATTAGCATCGCCTGCAGAGTTGCTGAGGCTGCCTTCAGTATCATTGTCCTGCCCATCTGTCGATGGAGATGTTGTACAACATAGGTTCCTGGAAGTACCCCTGAAGTACCCTGCTTGTTATCAACCACCAAACTGACCTCGAGCTATCGATCTCAATCCTCTCAGCACGCCCAGCCACATTTCGACCCATCTAAGAGCCCGGCTGTCCAGCACAGGCTGAATAAGAGAGTAGAGTTTGAGAAGTCCTTAGTACCTTAAGAATTAAACACAAACACTCTTCTTTATAGCCATAACAGTCTTCTATGGTGGTTATAGCCTTCCAGACAAAATTTGACATCCTACATGCACTTGTACCCAAACTCCTGCTGCGCTGGCACTGCATCCCACCAGCTGGGTCAACAGGCAGCCACGGAGCCCTGCAGCAGCTCTGGCACAGGCAGCAGTGCTGCAGGCGTCCTGCCTTAACTCAGCACTCTGCCCACATGGCTGCAGTGCAAAAGAAACACTGAGGCTAGGGAATGAGACCCGCACTTCCCTACGGACTGTCCTGCCTCAAGCACCGACAGCTGGGCTTTGCTTAGTCTGAAGGAAGAGGTACTACTGACACCAGCTACCTCCTCCACTGGCTCCTCTCATCTCCCTACCTCTTCCCCAAGGAAAGCTTCCCCTACCAAATTAACACCATTTTTCTCTGTCCCACTACAGCATCTTCACTGCTTTCCCCTGGACAAGCTCTAGAGCTGTGATCCAGTCCACCGGACAGCACGTGTACAGAGTGCGGCCAGGTCTGGTTATCCTGGCTGCTCCCCACCCAGTTCAACACTGGAGCTCCTAGGGAGCTGGCTTCCCTGGAGCTGCTGGTCTGAGAACACAAGATGATTCAAACCAGCCACTTGATGAAAATGAAGCTCATGAGGCCCTAAAATTTGAGTTATTTTTCTGCCTATTGTATAACTCCAGTGAATGAGACAGAGCAACTCTGCTCTGCTGACAGAAGGTTTTTTTTGCCTGTCACATTTTTAATCCATTGGGTTCTCTCTGCGCACAGCCAACATAAACAAATGGGTTCCCAAAATGACAGCCAAGACTAAGGCTCATCTTGCACATTTTATGGATGCTTCATTCCACTCCTGCTGCTCGCACAGCCTCCGCTGTCAGTTAGGAAGAACAGAGCCCTAGACCTGTCCTGCCAAGCTGGCCAGCCCTCCCAGCACACAAAGCTGCCCTTGGCAAGTAACCAAGTTTATCACATTTGGGAAAAAAGAACACCCCCCCCCAACCATCTATATATATATATAGATATGCAATGAATAAATAAACTCACAGGGAGTTCCTATGGGAAGCAAAATACAGTCTGTTTCAGAGGTGCTGCGTAACTGCAGCTTCGGTCACAAACAGATGTACAGAATAATTCCTGAAAATAATAATACCCTGAATGCTACTGCTCACTCATTAATGAGAAAAATCCAATCTAGAAGTTTCAGAGCCAACACGAGAGCTCCCAGGGAATTAAGGCTGGGCAGTATATTTCCTATCAGGTTAGAGGGTGATTCCTTTTACCTTCTACCTGCCCTCACTTTTACATAAGAATCAAGATTGCTCATCGTCCGGGCCAGCTTTAACCGCTGCAGAAGCCTCTGTGCACAGTGAGGAAAAGGATGCAACAACTACCGAGATGCACAAGAGGTAACTCCACTCTACTCCCTCAAGGCAGCAGTAAATACTCAAAGGCTGACTCATGTTCTAATGTCAGACACAAGGCAGAACATCTCAGAAAACAACTGTGCCAAAAAAGTTTCTTTTCACTTACTCATCTTTCTATTATAAGCCTCCTTCCCCGTATTTCACAGATGACCAGAACGTTTTCATCTACACTTTGAAGGTGCTACTGCTGGTTATCTTCCAAAAGCATCATTAGCAGGGAAGAAACGGGAGAAGTTACCTTTGAACTGCTTGATCATGTTCCGATGGTTCTCAATAGCCTCCTGCAAGATCACTTCAGGTTGGTCCATCTTCCATCGCCACTCTGTGCCCACTGGATTTGTATGATGTCTGAAGGAAAAAGAGTTATTCACTGTCATTTGTAAAATACATGTAAGAAACCATCTGTCACCCTGAGGGCTTTGGCATTGTTTAACAACATCAAAAGCAACAAGAAATTTGCAGCAATATCCTGCTTCTGACACAACTTTCAGATGTCATCTTTGACCACCATTCTCATACCCCTCTCCTTACAGGCTCTGGTCTCCCCAGAAGGAAGAATGGACCTTGCAGTTTATATTAAACTTAACATACGTATTTTGAATCACAGGTAAAAGGTTTCTAAGCTAAAGTGATGGTTTGCAGCCAGAAACACCTCTGTAAGGAAAGGAAAACTGGTTCTACCTCCTCTTCTGACCACCGCTGCGCAAAGTGCTAGAAAAGGAAGGTCCTAAACCATTTTTTGTTCCTTTGTGAAGGTACTGACTGCCACCCTGAAAAGGACAGGACTCATTTCTAACCCAGTCTTTGTGTAATGCTCTAGTAACAAGACAAAGGAAGGCAGACTACTCCAAACTATGAAGAGTCTAGGAAGCCCGCAGTACACTGGTGTCCTGGTTTGAGGTAAAACAGGACCAATTTTGTTCAGTAACTTTGCTTCTTAGCTGGGCCTCTTCTAACTGCTGAAATTAACAGCGTATTGTGCAGACAATGTTCTCTCTCTCAGAGTGATCAGACCAATGTTTATAGCTGATGCCCAGGCATGCTGTGCGGAGAGGCTCTTGCTTATCCTTATCGCTATAACACCCAAGGCCAACCAACTTTGTTATTTGCCCCGTTGGAGGGTCGGAAGCGGAAAAGCGCAGTGGGGTCCCACCTGCGGAGAGAAGCGGACAGGACAGGTGACCCAAAACTGACCAACGGGGTATTCCATCCCATCTGCCTCATGCTCAGTATAAAAGCTGAGGGATCAAAGGGTCAGCTCTTTCTTCAATGGCCAATGTCTGAGGAAGACTCTGTTCGTCTGCCTTTGGTCCCGATTCTGAATGCAGATCCGGAATCCAGTTCCCATCCATCACTGAGTCCAGTCTGGGACTGGCCCAGTGCCAGCCGGTGTCGTGATTGTCATCCTGGGAGCTTGATACGGTTTTGTATCTTTTTCATTATTTCCTTTTTATTTTATTATTAATATTTCATTAAAGTAGTTTAGTTCCTTCTAAACTCATAAGTCTCTTTTCCCTCCTCTGCCTCTCTTTTCAAAGAGGTGTAGAGAGGAGCATCTGTCAGTCCCATCTGGGGTCCCCCACATCCCCAGTGGCCAATTTGGCCAAAACCACGACAGCTGGAGATGCGCTGCTGGTGGATCTGGTTAATCTCCCAGATTTACTCAACAGGGGCTTCTCATCACTTGTGAGATCTGCTAGCTACCGCGTTACTGAAACCCAAGTGCAAAAACTAAAAATAAAACATTAATTTCTCTGAGTCAAGCAGATTGCAGTATAAAAAAAAAAAAAACAACAAACAAAAACCACTGATCTTCCATCTGAGGGACAGCTTGTGTCACACTGGGTTAGGAATTCAACCTCACCGATCTGGAAAGGACCACTCTACCCACATTTTCATTTCTTCAAAACCAGAAAAAGCCTATATAGGCAAATCCACCCAAGCACCTGGAAGGGCAGATGGAGTTTCTCCCCATTCCTTATCTCATCAGCATGAGAGGGTATTACAAAGCCATTGAAAGTCATCTAGAAAAAAAAAAAATGCATCCTGACCAGCAAGTGAAATAGTACAAGCAACTGGTATGGCAGCCACCATGCTCGCACCGGGACAAACACAACCCAGAGAATGCCTGTGCGAGGGCACAGACCTCCCCCTGCTGAGAGGAATTTCTCACTGACCTTGCTGCACTTAGACTGGTATCAAATTGGGATAATTCAGCCTTCAAGAAAAAAAAAAAAAAAAAAAGTTCTGTGCTTTCACCTCCTTGTTCTCTCTCCATCTTGTCCTGCTTTATTCCCAAAATATGCTACAAAAGATCCTCTACTTTTCCCCTACCAATTCCTCTGCAGCTCTAGAATGATTTATTAATAAAAGAGTGACATATTTTGCAGTGTCTTTCAAAATAGCACTATTGGATTAACATAGCTCTGGACAAGAAAACAAGATCGAGCAACGTATACTGCTGAAACCCTGCTTTCTGACCAGCTGATCTCTGTTTCCTCTACCAGTCTCCATCATCCCTGGAAGTCAGGCACAGAGACAACTGAGGTTACCTGCTGTATTCGACCTTAGGACATGATGCTCAGCATTCAGCTAGAGGAGAGAAGACGGCAGGAAGTACTTCCTCGGAAGGAAGTGGCTGGGCCAGTGCTTACTGAAGACAATCAAAAGTCTCCCACTGTCTTCTCCAAGTGAGAATGACCTGCAGCTCCACAATCTGACAGTGCTAAAAACACTAAAAATTCTAGACCCAGTGTCAATAAAAACAGCCCTTTGGCCCAAACTTCATCCACTTCAAGAGCAAAGGCTCAAACAGTGCTCTCAAACTACTGTCTCAAAGATCCTTTAAGTTAAAACAGCTTTGCTTTTGGCATTTTCCTTTTTTTTTTTTTTTCTGTCTGCCAACATGGAAAGTTTTCTCAATGCCAACAATAAAAAGCATTTATAAAAACTCTTACATGTTTAACTACATAACTTGTACCTTGTATACTTAACAGGGCAAGCTGGCAGAAAATCAATAGGCTTTTGATGCACACTGGACAGCTATTAATTATTAGTGTCTAACAGTCCTTGAATTTTTATACATTCTAACTGTTTAATAAACATACCAGGTCATGTCTACAAAGCAGCTTGTTTGGCAAAAAGTAGTTTTTCTTCTAATAGGGGAAGGCAGGGAAAAGCAATGTCTTGTGGCTGAGGAGATTGAAACTGTTTCACAGTCCCCGGCACAGACTAAATTTCACCGTCACCTCCCCGTTCCCCTGCAGGCTCTGTGACCCCCGGCATCATCTGCCTCACCAGCTCCTGAAGGTCTCGAGCAGGTAATTGTGCATGGTATATTCCTTCCCTTCCCAAAATAACACAAGCCAAAAAAGAAAATCTCACTCAAAAGCACACAGACCAGAACCCCCTTATTTTATTAGAGATTCCAAGTGCGAAAGAGGTTTGATTCGACACTTCAGAGAGAAGCCATCGCTGCCACAGCACCCCACCACCAAGACTGCACAAAGCGTGATGGGGACTCCCCAGCTCGCTCCCGCTGGCCCCTGGCTAAGAGGGCTGTCTCCAATCCACCCTTATTCGCATTCTCGTCAGAGCCGTGATCTGCCAGTGGCATTTGCCAGCATTACCAAAGTGTCCCTGGCGACCTCTGTGAAGGTGTCTTCTTCACTGGGGCAGTGCGTCCTCCTCCCTCCCCGGTCAATTGTGTATTATTTTAATAAATCAGCTTTTGCTTGAAAATGGTTAATCTCCTCTGCAAGCAACGCTTACTATTATGAAGTCTTTCAAGAAACTGAGGGAAAATGCAGCACAGGTATAAAGCATCATTTGCTCCAGTGATGGTGATACCTGGTGGGAAACAAAGGTGAGGAAACGCTGGTGGCAGTGATCATGAAAGGAGAGAGCGCATGGCTCCCAGGAAGGGACAGGAAGGAAAAAGCAGAACAAACCCAAGAAAGTTCAAGAAAGCAAACTTCAGTGAACCCTGAGAACCGGTGGGGGAGACCCCAGAGGAGACGAGTTTAAGGGCAAAGGAGTTCAGGAGAACTGGCAGGTTTTTTAAACCCTATTAAGGCAGAAGTGCAAACTGCGGCAATAAAAAGCAACGATATGAAGAGTAACAAGAAACCTATCTGGCAGAGTCACAGGCTCTTCTGCAACCTCGCAGTCCTCCAGCTGAAAATAAAAAGGAAGAGCACAAGAACACAGGGTCATAATCAGAAAGACCAAGGCAGAAAATCAGGTACAACTAGCAAAGGACATACAAGAGGGGTAACAAGAAAGACTTTCCCTATAATGATGTGAGGAGTATGAAGAAGACCAAGGAAAATGCTTGTCCAATAACGTGAGCAAACAATGTTTAATCTTGTCTGTGATGACACGAAACCTGTTTGCACCTTTTCTTCTACTTTCTCCCAATGGCAATGGGAAGAGCTCGGACTGGACTAGGAAGAGAACAGGTTAGAGATACTTAATCTAAGTGAAACGTGTTCGCTAGGACAGTTAAACTCACCTTAGAGCACATCGGATGAATTCACTGATGGTATCAGTGTGGCTAGCTATAAGCTGAAAGTTTGTGAGGAGCATGTAAAAGTAATTTATAACACACCAGAAAAGCGCAAATGCAATGCCCACTGTAGCAGGAGCCAAAGATTTCTCTACCAGACCCTCCTACTGGATTAAATAAGTGTTTGTGAGCCCCAGAGCACACAACAGCCAACATGAACCTAACATGAACCTGCTGAGAACGTTTCATGCCAAGACCACAACTGATCTTGGTAGGCAAAGGGAAAGACACCATCTTACTCAGTATTTTCATAATGCTCCCAAAGAAACACTCTGTAAGTAGCACTGTTTTGTAAGAGAGCACAAATCAGGGTGGAAAACTTGAATCCTTTCATTGCAACTGGTTCAGGAGGACACTAGATCTACCCCAAAAGGCATCCGCAGGGTTGGTCTGGTCCTATTCAGCAGCTCCCAAGAGCTGAGTGACGGCTCAGGCAGCAGGCTCACCGCATCTGAGTGGAACCGACCTGGCTGGAGATGCAAACTCAGGGAGGACAACGTACATTAAAAAGAGATCACCACGTTGATGGTATCACATCGTCATAACTTGCATTTGACTACTTTATCCCCACCACAAGGCGTTTTGCAAAGATTTCAAGTCAAAGTAAAGACTTGAAGTCTCTCAGATTTACTTTCTACAAATCAGATGACACTCACTTTAAAAAGAAAGAAGTTTTGATAGGAAGAACAATTAATAAAATCCCTCTCTAGACTGCTGTCTGAGGAAGAGGAACACAATGTTTCTATAGAGATTTCCTGTTAAATAACAGACAATTATTTCTCATGTTGCTCTCAGCAATCTTTTGTTAGCTGTAGGAATGAGAAAAATAATGGTTTATTATGAATATTCAGGAATAGAAAAAAGCTTTTCAAAAGGCATGGAATGATTCCTAAATGTTGATAAATCTAAATGATTGTAGAGAAGAAAAAAAAATCAAGAAAGTAAGGCTGAAGTCAAACGTTTGGATATCTGAACATCCAAGGAAAACTCTCACTTTAAAAATGACAAAGTATTCAGTAATTTCAGAAGAAAACATGGACTCTTCTCATGTTTTAAAATCAAATTAAATAAGAAGATTTTCCAGAAAAAGATGAAAAAGCCCGATATGAATTTATGCATTTCAGATTAAACAAAATAAATCAACCCATAACTTCTACTTTTCCACTAGGAGTGCATTGCAGCTGAACCCCCACTAACTTCCTAAGCTTTTTCAAATCAGCTGCTCAATCAGAACAAGTTTAGCCTTCTCCTTGTGAGATTACTTGGTCATATCACAATGCCTGGCAGCAACTCTGGATAGTACCAATAGTGCGGACTTCAGACCAGGTTGGTTTTGCCAGTTCCTCTGAACTGAGAGACAACTGAACTTCTAAAAAATCTTCTGAAGAACCCACTTCTGGTACTGGCACTGGTCCTTGGCACTGGTGAGGCCCCACCTCAAGTACTGTGTCCAGTTTTGGGCCCCTCACAACAAGACAGACGTTGAGGGGCTGGAGCGAGTCCAGAGAAGGGCAAGGGAGCTGGTGAGGGGTCTGGAGCACACGTCTGATGAGAAGCGGCTGAGGGAACTGGTGTTCAGCCTGGAGAAAAGGAGGCTGAGGGGAGACCTTATCACTCTTTACAGCTCCCTGAAAGGAGGGGGGAGCGAGGGGGAACTCTGGTCTCTTCTCCCAAGTAACAGGAGATAGGACAAGAGGAAACGGCCTCAAGGTTTACAATGGATACTAGGAAAAATTTCTTCACTGAAGTGTTATCAGACATTGGACCAGGCTGCCCAGGGACATGGTGCTGTCACCATCCCTGGAGGTATTTAACAGACAGGTAGACATGGTGCTGAGGGATGTGATTCAGAGGTGGACTTGGCAGTGTTAGGTTTACAGCTGGACTCAATGATCTTAAAGGTCTCGAAACCTAAACAAGTCAATGATTCTTTTCTAACTCATATTTCTGAGATCTTAAGGATGGAAGATGCCCCATGCCGAAAAACTAAATCCCAACTCTAAGAAAGGCTCACTTTTTTTTTTTTTTCGTTTAAGAGAAGCACCGTGACTAGAGAGGCAGGATGCTGAGCACCTCCCAAAAGTCTGCCCTCTGCTTGTGTCATCCTATTTCGCTCCTTCCCAGCAGAACCATGCTTAGCACAGTAGTCTCAAAGACTATTTCAAAACTAACCTGAATGTCAAGACATACAAGTTCACTTTCAAGGCCCATAATCACTCCATCGCGTTGCTGGTGACTGTAACTGGGTACCAAGTCACCAACCGCCTGCAATAACTATCAAGACACACGGGAGCATTTCAGAGCCAATAAACTACTTATATCCACTACCAATACCATAAATATATAAACTAAGAACGTTAAGTACAAAAGCCTTCAACAAGAGGAAGATGTGCACTGCCATAAAATGAAGAGCACAGATTTCACTCCCAGTCAGTTGCTGGCAGGCTACTTTTTCTTCCTACCATAACAATTTTGAATAACAAGACGGAAAATACTGCCCACTGCACAATACGCTGGGAGTCTTCACACAGCAGATACTACTTTGGGGTGAAAGTGCATTTATAGTGACCTCAACCCCAACACTTCCGTGCCCGACTGGCAAAACAGTGTCTAACCAACACCGAGACCACCCTGAGCAGCACAGCCTTTCGCACAGTACTCAGCAACTGATGGAACCCCATCGTGTGCAAACATCAAGTACCAACAGCATTGCCAGCGTCTTCGCAAAGTGCCAATGCTCCTGCGACCTGGCACACATGCACCCAGTCACCAGTGTCTGCTCCCAATGGATCACATTAACATTTTCTCCTATGAGGACAGGCTGAGAGAGTTGGGGTTGTTCAGCCTGGAAGAGAAGGCTCCGGGGAGACCTTAGAGCAGCCTTCCAGGATATAAAGGATGCCTACAAGAAAGCTGGAGAGAGACTTTTTAGAAGGGCATGGAGTGATAGGACGAGGGGGAATGGCTTCAAACTGGAAGAGGGGAGACTTAGATTAGATATCAGGAAGAAATTCTTTCCTGTGCGGGTGGTGAGCCCCTGGCGCAGGTTGCCCCGAGAAGCTGTGGCTGCCCCATCCCTGGAGGTGTCCAAGGCCAGGTTGGACGGGGCTTGGAGCAACCTGGGCTGGGGGGAGGTGTCCCTGCCCAGGGCAGGGGGGTGGAACTGGATGGTCTTTAAGGTCCCTCCCAACCCAAACCATTCTGTGATTCTATGAAATGCCTCAGATCGTTACAGTGTTGGCAGAGGAGCACATAAAGGCACCAAAACTTTCTTTTTTTAAACCACTGACAGCGCCAGGAACTAGCCGTATTCTATGATGTCCTGTCCCCTGACCCATTTATATGGGTACTCCTGGAAGACAGACAGGCTCAAAGGACAAACCAGTGAAGAATCAAATCTGAAGAAAAGAATGAACCTCGGGTCACGATATAGTAATTCTGTAAACAAAAAATAACCGAATTGAAACACTGGAAGAAGAGAGTATTACCTTAGCAGAAGGACGGGAGTCTGGAGGTGCAGAGGGACCCTCTGAACTTTCAGGCTCAGGTTTTAAATTTTACAAACCTGCATTTGTCAAGTCCTGTGATATCATAATATTTCACATTTCCCTGAATAATTTAGCCTCTGGAGTCAGTTATTTAATGATAAGAAGCTTTTGTTTTAATTTGTGTTTTCAGTTTCTTCTTAATTTTTAAGGCCTTATTGAGTACCTCTCTTACAGCAGATTATTAATCTCTTCGTTTTGCAGGGCTTACTCTGATGACTGGCTTTTGGCCACTCACTTACTTACATCATCTGAACAGAACTTCAGCTGTTGTCTACTGCACGAGTTAAAGCTGAAGCCTTCAACTGCAGGTATAAATATCATAAAGTTACAAAAGAAATATGAACCAATTTCTTTACGGGATATTTCACTCTGTCCAGTTTGCCTCCTCCTCAGACGCAAAAATAATAAACCCTATTAATTTCAGTCTTATTTAGCTGTTCCATCTCTCCACAATAATTGATTGGGCTTTAGACACTCTGCCAGAAAACATAATCAAATCAGGTTTGCCTGGTGATTGTGCCGCAATACACAGTGTCGGAAAGCCTCGGTCCCCACACTTGCTCTAATTGATTAAAAGATTTGGTCACTTGCACATTTCCATTTAGACAATTAAGCCAAAGAGACACTACAAACACGGTAAGACCAGCTAAGAGCAATAATGGATAGTGACAGACTATTTTTGCGGGGAAAATTATGACTTTGGGATGTTGCAGTAATTAAGGTGTTTCTTTCCCCCCACCCCCCCTCCCCGCTCTT